>WTXD01000001.1:1800000-2110690 GCA_022496205.1 Gloeopeniophorella convolvens | reverse complement strand
TGCGCTTACCTAGTTACTTTAGCTTTGCTCTTGCTTGCCTAGGTATTGCGCCAATGACATTCAGTCTGTTGACTTCACTGACTGAGCTTTGCTCTTGCTTGCCTAGTTGGCACCCTGTTTCTGCTGCGCTTCAACACGGAGCTCGTATCGTACAGGTGGGATAAGGGAAGAAAAAGAAAACATATCGTACAAGTCATGACATCGCTCATCTCAGCCCTCGCCTGCTCAGTGTGCGCCGGCTCAGGCCATAACATGTAGCACAAGTGTGGCACACAAGTGTTGCACAAACTCGAAGCACAACACACAGCGCTAATTTCGGACAGCATTGAATTGAATTGTATCTTAATGCAGTGACATGGGATTTCAGCAAGTATACAATGCACCAGTTCTAAAATCTACATCCTCATACATTTAGATCCTTTTGCCTTCAACAAAATTCACCCTGGGCCATTTCGATTCATCAGGTTTTTGACTAGGCCTAAACCCTCACAGGGCATCTTCCAAGCTTGTGCAGATGTGAATATGTACTTATATTAATAAGAAATACATGTATATTGTCTACCACCATGCAAAGAGGGAGCTGGCAGCAATGGCACACATGTGAGCCACAACAGGCCAGCAGGAGGAGGAAGCCCAAGCATCCATGCACCAGCACCTGACATCGAAAACAGGACAAGCCAGGAAATGTGCAGGAGATTCAGCTCTTCCTGCACATATCGGGTGCATATCCTGCCAGGGAAGCCATCAGAAACATTCCCGAAATGTCCAGGATAGTTGAAATTTCCGCGCCATATCGGGTCGGAAATTCACGTCGATCTCCAGTGTGCATGCATCATATCAATGTCCATTGAGTAAAATGCCAAGAAACAAACCACACTGTCCCCCCTCTTCAGCGCCACACCTCCCCGGTATAACAGCAGGTTACATGGCACACCCAACCTTACCAAGTAGTCAGTTCCAATTTGGTTCGTACACATAAGAATGCATCATACCTCACTATTCCGCACTGAGCCGACCGCAGACGCAACCACTGAGCTGGTTGAGCTGAGCCGGCTTGGCCCATCATTAACACTCTCTGGCGTCGATGCAAACACAGGAGGATCCGCGAAGGGATCCGCCACTGGCTTGCGGTGGCTCAAACGGGCTCTGCGAGTTCGGGGGGACTCCGGAGAGGGTGGAATGATCACGGGAAGCCCCGGAGGGTCTGCAAACGGGTCCTGCACAGTCGTAGAGGACCCAAATGCGGCAGGAGGCGGGTCGTTCCAACCACCTAAACCTTGCAGAGGCGGGAGCACGGGAAGAGACAATGGCTGGGAAACCTGCGAAGCAGGCGTCTCGCGCATCTGCGGTGCTGGCTCGAAATCGAATGTGAGTGTGTCACCGCGACGGGTTCGCCGGCGTCGCCGATAGCAGAAGAGTCCAGCGACAAGAAGAGCAATGCATGCAATGATTGAGACTGGTGCGGCGATCGCCGCGACGGGAACAGAGCTGCTAAGGTGTCGTCAGTGCAACTTTTAGCAGTGGATCTAAGGTAATCATACTGCTTTGCATTAGCTGCCGGCACAAGCGTTGGCACCGTGGTTGTAACTGTATTAGTCACTACTATCGGACTTGACGTGCCATTAATGCTAGTGAAGGAGGTGCTGGTTAAAATAGAGGTAACAGGGCTCGAAGACAATGTGAAGCCGCTGGAAGAGCTGACGATGGGCGCCGGTGCATTTGTCGGCGATGGTCCACTAGCACTTGTTGAACCAGACGCGTCGTTATTAGCCACGGCAGCTTTGGGACCACTGGACAAGCGTCAGATGGGACACAGTATACATGAGACGACTACGAACCCAGAATTGAGAGAAGAGCGAAATGGAGCAAAGCCAGTGGTAGTCACGCTGATGAGGCTCGAACTACCCGCAGAGGTAGATGAGGCTGCTGTGGAATTCGAATCACTGGTTAACACCTGAGGCGAATTTGTATCCCCACTGGATGGCGGACTTGCAGGAGGCTGCGGGACTAGGGTGCCACCTGTCCCTGTGGCTGTACTCGCAGAGGCAGTGCTTGTGAATGTGGATGTGGATGTGGATGTGGATGTGGATGTGGATGTGGATGTGGATGTGGATGATGTTCTCGTGTCCTGCCGGCCGCTGCTTGTCTGTTGGGCGTTGTCGGAAGTAGAAGTAGGGGCGGGAGAGGCCTCCGTAGAGTTAGTCGCTGTCGGCCCTCCGCTAGCACCATTCGGACTGCCATTCCCGCCTGAGCTAGAGCCAGAGGCTGGGTTCTGAACAGAAGTTGGGGCTGAAGGCGGCGAGGTAGAAGAAGACGGTGCAGGGGTAGACGGTGCAGAGGAAGGTGGAGGCAGAGAGGGAGTGGAAACGACTGACGAACCCTTGCTCGTGTTAAGCGCCGAAGAACCTCCGCTCAGGCCAGTGCTGCTCTGTACACCGGGTGGCGAAGTACTGGAAGCTTGAGACCCAGTGCTACTAGCGCTTTGCGGAATTTGTGAAGACGTGGACTCTGGTTTGGGGATGGATGAGCATGCCATGTACGTAGGGAGGACTGCATACTGGTCTGGGAAGATGCCGGCGCGCTCTCCGTACCCGAGGTAGCTGACGTAGTACTGGAAGCAGAAGATGTTCCAGATGCTGTGGGCCTAGAGGCCGAAGAAGAATCAGAAGTCGACGATGAGGATCGGGATGTGGACGAGGCCGTTTCTGATGAACTGGTAGAACCTGTCATGTACGAATGATGTTATAACCCCCGTCAATAGATGATCATGGAGGTTGAGTTGTGGATCGATCCTCACTGGATGAACCCAATGATGTCGACGAGCCGGTATGCGCGCTCTCGGTTCCAGTACCTGGATGCGTTACAGTTGGATCCGCATTCTGGCTCGAGCCTGGGGTAAGGAACATGAGATGCGCATGGTTCAGTGAGCAAATCAAGTACGCACCGCTACTGGAAGGTGTCGGTGTAACAGACACGGCTGATGAAGACTCCAACGACGCCGTCGCAGGAGCCGAAACGCCCCCCGTACCCTTACTGGAGGAAGATGTAGAGCCCCTGTTGGAAGAAAACCCACCACTGGACGTGGGTCCCAACGAAGTGTATGGTGGCTTAGAAGAAGCGGAGGGAGTGTCACTCGAATGTGAAGAGGACGACGATGACGATTGAGTGGAGGTCGTCTGCGACGTGCCATGGTCAGAGGAAGATGAGCGGCCGTCCTGCGAGCCGCTCTGGTCCCCGGAGGCTGGAGGGGTAGGAAAAGCCATGCGTTCAGTCTTGCTCAGAGCAGAAGATTGCCTTTATGCACGCACCAGAACCCACATCAAGGTTCCCTGCAGCATCATCGGAACGAATGATGACCTCGGGACGCCGCCGGGACATGCTGCGCAAAAAAGGTGCCATCAAGGCTGAAGAAAAAATGAGACCCGAGACGAAAAGAGAAGACCTATAACGCGGATCAGAGGGGTGTCGTGTCGAGAGAATGGGGACGTACGCAGAACGAGGCTGCGGAAGGTCGTGGAGGAGTAGAACAACCCTAGAAGTGGGCGTGAGGCATGCCACCGTCTAATATGGTCTGGTGGTCATACATAAGAAACACGGATGATCGCAATCAAAATGGCCGAGTCGCATCACGACGGAATCTCAGTTGTGTGGCCCGAGCCAGCGACGACGAGACTCTCCTCCTTTCCAACCTCCCACAAAGAACGAGCAGCTCTCGAGGTACCCAGGAAATGTCTGATGGCTAGGCTGGGACAAGTAGACAGGAAAGGTGTGCTGTGATGTTCATTGTCGTTGTGTCTGGCATGAGACGCACGCGCAAAATGTTAAACCGTTGATAGCCCCGGTCGGTGAGCCGAGCTCCCGGTCATCGCCTCTCAATTCTGTTCCCACAGCGGATTGGAGAACAACGATGTCTTGGCAACAGCGCTGAGCCAACTCATACAATAACAACATTGAGCCACTGTTATCCAACACCGACTGTGCCACCCGCCAACAGACGCCGATGGCGACTAAAGAGCTCCGGCCCATCCCTCCCAATCCACCGCGATGGCAACCGAATGGTGACCCCGCGTCTATCGTTGTCGCTGGCCTCGATACCACCGCGTCTATCCATGACCAAATCGACCAAATCGACCAACTTATCACGCTCAGGCTTCAGGTTCGGGGACTCCACGCTCTTGTGCATGCCATGCCTATTGAACTGACCGACCCCCAGGACATTGACGCCGACTTTTCCAAGATGCAGCAAGTCCTGTCGAACCGCATCCTACCCGCATTCAAACGCTATTCGATCGGGACGGAGCCGGTACGTGAGGCAGCCAAGGTGAGTCTCTGTTCTGTCTCCCCGATTCTAGCGCGTAACATTCTCGTACTTGCAGTTTTGGACTTCCTTTTACGAGCAGGCCGCGCAAGTGCGCATACCCATCTATGAGGATCTGTCCTCGGTGCAGGAACCGTCCGCCGACGCCCCTATGGACGAAAACCGCAACACATTGGACACGGAGCAGTCCCCAAGTACTCTAGATCCCAGCTTGGATGCTACCTTTGATCCGAATCGTACACCCTCCGAGAGCTCCTTCCTACCCGCGCATGCTGCAGTCTCGTCCACCCCAGCGGCAGCCGCAGGAAGGACATGGGGAACAAACAACACTTCGTTTACACCTCAGCCACCTGCTGGTGATCCCTCTTGGAATGCGTCGCTGGAGTCGCCACTTGTACGCCTGGACCGTGAACTTCGTGAATTCGCGCAGTCCGAGCCTCGGCCGGCTTCCTTCTCAAGCGTATCAATCGGCGCCTTCTCTGCAGTAGATCTGTCCAAGCGTACCGATGTCACAGCCACAGATGACGAAACGGTGCATCCCCAAGCAAGAGCACCAGCACCAGCCCCCGCTACTCTGCAGAAACCACGACCTACCGCGCGCACCCAGACCGCCGCACCGCCTGCGCCCCGCCCCAAAGCAGTGACTCCTGCGCGCAATCCATACCTCCCTCCGCGTGCCGACCCACTGGAGTGGTCCGGGGTTATCGACCTTCGTGCCCCACCACCGCAGACCCCGCCAGCGGCCGAAGACGAGGACGAGTTCACATTAACCGCAGGCATGTCTCCACCTGTGACTCTCGCGTTCGCAACGCTACCCACATTGGCCCGTTCGCCTGCCAAGCGCGCGGCAGAGGACATCCGGCGCGCTCTTGTGCGCGACGCGTTGCGCTCTGCAAACGGCGAGTCGAATACCATGACGAGCGCAAGCGGCAGCGCCGTGCCGACGCCCCCATCTCTTGCACGATACACCCGCGGCGCGGGCCCAGGCGGCGACACCAGCCACGGCAGCACGAGCCTTGCAGCGGATCCTGAACTCGACAGCATGATGCGTCGAGTCGGCCTCGGGCGTGACCCGCAGCACTGGTACTCCACCTCTTCCGTTTCATCGGCGGCCTCGGTGGCCGACACCCCTTCTGTTGGCGGACAGTCGACGCCATCCTACTACGCCACCCCTGCGCCTGCGCCTGCGGCCACGTACGCCCACGACCCAGCCCCGGCGCCGGAGACACCCTTACCATCACGCCCACATCTATTCGCGGATGTGACGCCAGAAAGCGATGATCTGTCAATGTCATCGACGTCGTCCTCCGAGGACTCGGTGCACAACACGGCGCACCCGAGCGCGGCGTTCCTGCTTGCGTCACGCCAGCGCGGGCGGCACGACCATGATGACGAGGACGATGATTTTGATGACGAGGACGATTCGCTTGATGCAGACCCGGACGCCGCGGCGGCACTGGCGCCGGTACACCCCTTCGCGCGTGCAGCAGCGAGCGGCGTTGGCGCAGACGACTCATTTGACTCTCTAGATGGGGATGAGGGTGGGAGCGGGCCCGAGGAGACCGTGTTTGGCGCACCGCCAGCGGAGCGTGGTGCGCGGGACGCGCAACTGCGCATGCTTGGTGCGGACCTGTTGCAGGACACAATCGGCATTGGGACGCAGCTCGCGCGCGCGGGGCGCATCGAGGAGAGTCCGACGCCATGGGGTGGGGGAGGTCGTGACGGTTAGTCGGCTCTATTCCCGAGTGGATTTGGGTTTGGGGGCAAAGCAGAGCAGGTAGGACAGTAATATCGCTTTGTAAGGAACGTGTATGTCAGGTTTGTTCTTTTCTAACGATGGCGGGGTATATGCAATCTGCCTAGGGATGGTTGTGTGCTTCTCAACTACTTACTCCTGCTTCACGTGTGTCCGTACCAGTCTGGATTAATGAGCTACGAGAACGTCCAAGCGTGTAGGTAATAGCGTAGCCGTGGGTGCATAGGTATGCGTAAACTAGGTTGCGCGCGTGTTTCTCCGCGCCCGCGCGCACGACGCCTCATCGCAAGATCATATGCTCTACATGATGATGCAGTCCTTGTCCTTCGAGCGTGGCAACTCGCCACTGCCTCCGATGCTGTCCCGGTCGCGTTGTACGACCTGGCCAGGTGCAATTGGCTGGGCGGCGTTCCCACGCAAGCGCTGCGCTGCGCGCTTGTCGCCGAGGTCCGCAGCCTTCTTGTACATTACGCTCGCTCTTTGTGCACCAAGTAGTCAGCATCACGAGATGATCAGTCGTGCGGGGTAACGCACTCGTGATGGTTCGGCGGCGTGCCGATCCCAACCTCGTAAAAATAGCCCACTGCGTACATCGCTTTGGCGAGACCTGCGTCCGCAGCACGCTTTGCCCAGAGAAACGCTTCCGTGTCGGATTGTGGGAGTACACCAGGAGAGCCGACAAGGTACCATGCGGTCAATGCGAAACAGGCATCCCGATGATTCTGCTGAGCAGCAATATTCTGTATGGGGATCGAACTATGAGAAAGTAGAAAGCGGAAAGGGCGACCAGAGTGCGTGGGGGCGAAAGACGCACGTAGTAATGGATGGACAACGCGGGGTCCTGGGGGCACCACATCTTGCCATACTCGTAGCATTCGCCAAGGCGGTACGCACTAGGAGCATAGCCAAGCTCCGCAGCCTGCGCGAGAAGCTCTGCAGAATACTCGTAATCGACAAAAACAACGTTGTCAATGCCACGTTCATGCAAGAGCGCAAGTTCGTGGAGTGCATGAGGAAACTCGGCAGTTGCGTGTTCGGTGGCGCGCTTGAGCCACTTGACACCTTCCTTTGGCCGTTTTGACATGCCAAGTTCGCCGTTGAGCTCGGCGATACCGAGCCGGTACAATGCACCAGGGTGGGAAGATGCTGCCGCTTTGCGGAAAAACTGCACTGCCTTCGCCGATTCACGACGACAGCCCCAGCCATTCTCGCAACATGTACCGGCGCGATACGCAGCGTCCGGGTGGCCGTGCTTGGCAGCGAGGATGAAGAGGGGGAAGGCGCGATCAAAATCCTGACGGTTCTTGTGTGTGCCAATGCCGTTTGCATAGCAGTCTGCGAGAAAATACTGTGAAGGCATGTGCCCGCGGTCTGCGTTGCGCTTGAGGAGAGCAGTGGCCTCCTTGACGAGATCGTCACGTTTCTCGATCGCCTTTTCGACGTCCATGACATTTCCGGGAGTGAGCTCAGGGATGGGGAGCGTCTTGGAGGCGTCGACCATGAAGACAGCAAACTCGAACTGTAGGTCTGGATCTTGCGTCTTCTTGGCATTCGCGCGATATAATTCGAGGGTGCGTTCGTGGGACAAGAGCGCAGCCTGATTCCCCGGTCGCAGGTGAGAATGGTCCAGGATAGGTCCAGGAGGCGGAGAGTGGGCGCGGATTGACTGCGTGGCGATTGAACGAGGAGGCCCAGGTGCGGGTTTGTATATGGGTTGGTCGCTCTGGTAAAAGTCGTCCGCCTCGGGAGGTGACGGTGATCCATCGTCATCAATGTACTGGGACTGGATCTGGGGCGAATACTGCTGCGGAGGAGGGGGTGGCTGCGGGGACGGAAACTGAGAGGACGGGCGTGATTGTCGGGGCGGACGGCCATCGGTGGAGACAGCATGGACATCGGGGTCGTACTGGGGGTGGAGCTGGGGCGAGGGATGCTGTGAGGAGGGTCGTGGTTGTCTGGGAGGGCGATATTCGAACTGGGAGGGGTCTTGGGGGACGTCAGCTGGTCGCCCGTCGTATTCGCCGTTGAGAGCGAGGGACTGGGGACGAGAGCGGGATTCGTACATGACGAAAGAGCGACGCTGACGCCGAGTCGCAGGTCGAGCGGCTGGGTAAGGTCGTCGTCGTGGCGAGCGGAAAGCCGGCTGAGGTCACTGAGGCGCTGACCAGGACTGCCGTCAGCGTCTCCCCTTCGAGTTGTTCTCACATCTCCGCCGCATACGTCCTCATACGTCAGTAAGCACTTGATATTCTGTTCCCAGCTCCACCGTTCTGCAAACCCGGGATCATCGCAACACCAACGCTAGTTTGTTGTTCTACCATCCTTCTCGTCGATTATCTCCGTCAATGCTCCGTCACTCGACTGCATTCATTTGTCTGTTGGACGCAATTGTTTCACCCTAGTACGAAATATCGTTCCAACCGTTCCTAACGCCCTGATCACCGGACTCTCTGGGGCCGTAACTCGTCAAACATAACGTCGTGCACAATCTGTCAGACCAGGGCAAACCGTCTCCCATTTAGTTGCCCGGAAACCCACGGAACCCACGGACATCCCACGAAATTCCACATGCATGCGCAGGTGTTCCTTCTCCACGTGGACGACCACTTCAACCAGCTCCCCGCCTTTCGAAGCCTATTTTATAAAGCAATTTGCCTCCAAGAAGCCGTTGGTCCATTCTTGCGTAGCCTGGCTTCTCCTTTCAATGACCACGGATCACCCTGGCTAGCCTAGCCACACTGCGATAACCGCAAATAGCCGGTTGCTGCATTGGGTGGTTCATGAACGGTGGCAGTCTTCAGCCTTGATGCAGACGTTAAAATCCACGGCCGCCTTCTTCCCGATCCTCAGGTCCAAGGAAAATAGGTTCCTCCAAGCCCCATGCGTGTCTTCGCACGCTCGGCCGCAACAGTATAAGGGTCCAGGATCCTATCCATGCACGTACCCGTCGAAGACAACCACCTACGCGCTCCCCCCACCATGTCCTCCTTTTTCTCCCGCATCAGCTTCATAGGGCCGCGCCCCAAGAAGCCCGAATCTCCGCCGCCACCTCCCTCCGCGCCGCGCAAAGGACCATCCCTTCCCGAGGTCTCAAAAACGCGTGCGCACGAGGAAACCCGCCCGGGGGCTTTTAAGACTGGAGACTTCTCTATTGACGAGTATCGGCCCATGAAGGTAGTCTGCGTCGGTGCTGGTTACTGCGGTATTATCGCGGCAATTCGGTACGTGCCTCACAAGCATGTCCCGAATGCCCCCGTGGCGGCTCATCCAAACGCCGCTCAGCTTTGCTCAGAAGGTACCAAACATCGACCTGACCGTGTACGAGAAAGAGAAAGGCATCGGCGGAACATGGTACCTCAACAAGTATCCCGTACGCAGGCTTGCAGTGTGCAGTTGCATGTACCTCATTCCCCGAAACGATTAGGGCCTTGCATGCGATATTCCGTCGCACAGTGTGAGCATTCCTTAATCTACAATGACACATAGACGCTGATCTGGTCATCAGTACCAACTGACCTTCGAAGACAATGTGGGCACTGCGCTAGGGCTTACGCGAGATGCACGCGTGACTGACGTTAACCGCAGACAAATTGGTCAGGCTTTTACGCCCCCGGGCCCGAGATTTTGGCGTATCTCAACCATGTTGTCGACAAGTACCAACTAATGCGCTACATCAAGCTGCAGCATGAGCTTGTGCACGCCAGTTGGGATGGGGCTACAGGCAAGTGGCATCTGCGCGTCCGCCATGGTGACACTGTCATCGAGGACACGGCGGACATCCTCTTCCTCGGCGTTGGGATCCTGCACCGCTGGTCCTGGCCGGACATCCCTGGGCTCCTTGATTTCAAGGGTCGCCTGCTGCACAGCGCAGAGTGGAACGTCACGGATGGTGCGTGGGAGGAGGGCGTGAAGGACTGGGGAGATAAGGTTGTTGGCATCGTGGGAAATGTGCGTCCAGTCCGGCCTGGTCTCTTGTGTTGTGTGACTAGCGTTCTCCAGGGTTCTTCTGGCATTCAAATCGTCTCTGGTCTCCAGCCCAAAGTCAAGTCGGTCATCAACTATGCACGTTCGAAAACGTGGATCGCAGAGTCTTTCTCCGTCCGCAAGATGCTCGAGCTCGTTGGTCGTGACCCTCAGAGCACTGACTGTACGCTGAAAATTGATATCTATAGCTTATACGTTCGTTTTAATTGGCGTTGAAGATGTGTTTACAGACGAGGATCGCGAGAAGTTCAAGGATCCTGCGTACTACAAGGAGTTCCGACGTGCAGTCGAGTCTGACCTCAACGTATGTCACCACCCCCATTTACGTACCACGGCTCCAAGACCGGCCTTTGTAGTCAGTATCGCAGGCGACCCGCCGAGGATCAGAGCTGCAAAAGATCGCTGCGGCGCTCTTCAAGGCTGAAATGGAAAAGAAGGTGGCTGCACGCCCAGAACTTGCAGACAAGAGTAAGTGGGACCTTCTAATCAAGAAAGTGTATTCCTCATCGCGTGCCAGTCATTCCTCAGTTCTCTGTATGCTGCCGCAGACTTACGCCAGGCCCCGGTTACTTGGAGGCGCTGTGCGCGGAGAACGTGCGCTCCATAATTCCGCGCGTATCCGTGTTTACCCACTCGTTACGTACACAGGCAGTTCTCGAGACTACTGCAATCAAGCGTGTCAGGCCCAACGGCATAGAACTCGAAGACGGGCGCACACAGAACCTCGACGTGCTCGTCTGCGCAACTGGCTTTGATGTATCTTATAAATTCCCATTCCCAGTCCTGGGACGTGGTAGCACACCGCTCACGACGCGCTGGGAGAAGGGCGCTGAGGCTTATTTGTCGATGGCCGTCGACGGCTTCCCCAATCTCTTCTTCGGCGGTGGTCCAAACTCTGGCGTGAACTCGGGGTCGTTGCTTGCTATCTACGAGCGCCAGGTGGCATATGCGATCAGCGCGACTCTCAAGCTCCAGCGCGAGCGCCTAAAGACCATCGAGGTGAAGCGTGCTGCAGTAGACGACTGGCGTTCCTATATGGAGGTGCGTGCGAATTGTGCTTCTGCGCGTCGTTGGCTGTCTATACTGATGTAGGCTTTCTCAGGCGTTCTTCCCTCAGGTACGACGCTGCCTCTAACCTTTGCGCTTGGTTTGGCTGACGTCGTGCCTCGCGGCCTGAAGACGGTTTATACAGACCAGTGCCACTCGTGGTACAAGAATGGAGAAGGTCGTGTCATTGCTTTGTGGCCAGGTGAGTACCGGGTATGGTAGGGCGGCATCAAGCAGCACCTTACAGGCCGTTCAGGCACCTGCCTCCACGCTGTTCGCACGCTGGCGAATCCAAGATGGGAGGATTACGAATATGAGCCTCTCGAAGGATCGAAGAATAGGCTGTACTGGCTCGGAGATGGTCAGACACATAACGAGAAGGTTGGGTCTGGAAATCGTAAGTTCGCCTAGCCTACTTATGGTCTGCGGTCTGACGTGCCGTCTTTTAGGCGCTTGGTATCTGAATGATTCGGAGCTCGATTATCCACCTGGTACGTATACTCATATACCTCTGTGAAATGCGCCGTTGTTGACCCGGGTTACACACACAGTACCGGAGTAATCATGTATTTCACCCGTAATGTGTAGCTCGTACACCGTATCGGATAACTGAGGGATTCCACTCGCACATTGTGTCGCTCTCACCGAGGCCTTCCGGACATCATGAGTGATGAGTGAGGTTCGGTGTTTTGAGGTATCGTCTCCTTCCAAGAACTTCAAATTGCTGATGTACTCGGACCAAGTGCCCGCAATTCATCCTTACAAGTTCATGGTAACAACATGCGTCTGTAGAGACAATTCGGGTCGAGCTCGCCACCATTTCTTATCTATATGACTAGATACTGACTCCATCTGATCTACACCCGCTACCAGGGGTCTTTTCCTGGTCAAGGGACGTCCGACCATCTCGCCAACTCCGCTTACGTTATGTGGTCCTGATACATATCGGCATCGAGTCATGCTGCAGCCCCGATACCAACTTCGACCACCCTACATGTATGTAGAGAGGGCTAGGATAGCGCCTTTGACACCCTACGCAAGTAATCATGTCCATTCCCCAACAGCACAGATCTATCTCCCCTGAGCCGGACTTTGCGGTTGACGAATATCGTCGCATGAAGGTCGTGTGCATTGGTGCCGGATTCAGCGGCATTATTGCGGCCATCCGGTTCGTCCTTACTGTACTGACCTATGCCAACCATTCACGTGCTCTTAGAATTACCGGGAGGGTGTCACACTTGGATCTCACGATCCACGACAAGGAAAGTGGCATCGGCGGGACGTGGTATAAGAACAGATATCCGGTAAGCGCTTATTCGACTGCCCTGGCATCTGACGAACTCATTCGAGACCGTTACAGGGCTTGGCATGCGATATCCCTTCCCACTGCGTATGTTCTAGCCTGGCTCCGTCATGGGGTCATAAATGAGCTTACGCCAAGGACAGTACCAGCTATCTTTCGAGAATAATGTGGGCACCGACCTTGACTTGCACGCCCTCACAATTGACGTTGCTACAGATGGAATGGTCGGGAGTTTACGCGAGTGGGCCTGAGATCCTTGCTGATATGCAGCGCATCATCCAAAAATACAAGCTCATGCGGTACATTCGCCTGCAGCACGAATTGACGCACGCTGCGTGGGACGAGGAGGCCGGCGTACAGCGTCTCCGCATCCTACATGGAGATAAGGAAGTAGAGGACACGGCTGACATCGTGTTCCTCGGTATGAGGTTGCTTAGCCGCCAGAAGTGGCCAAACATTCTCGGCCTGCAAGATTTCAAGGGGCGCTTATGCATAGCGCCCAAAGGGGCGCGGAGAATATGCTGAAGTTAGAGAGGAAGATGATTGGCACGACAAGGCTGTCGGCGTCATTGGAAATGTAAGCTACTGTGGCCCAGCTGTGCACAACATCCAGCGTTCTGATGTCCGCTGTGGACATGTAGGGCTCTTCCGGGATTCAAATTGTCTCAGCATTGCAGCCCAAAGTCAACTCGTTGGTGAACTTCGCGCGCTCAAAAACGTGGATATCTCCGTCTTTTGCTGCACCGAAGATATTCGAGATTATCCAGCGAGGAGCAGGAAACGAAAATTGTGAGTTTCCCACCTGGCTTAGACTGTCTGCGATAGAGAGTAATCATCATATGGTAAAGTTCAGCGAAGAGCGCGCATACCTCATCGATCCACAGAATTACCAACACTTCAGGAAGGCCGTAGAGGTTGAGCTTGTTCGTGACTCGCCTACATATTGGTTTACGCGTGCTATTCCTGATAACTTCTACAGTCATCTGGCGGCACATTCGTCCGCAGAGGTTCAGAAATTCAGCAGAAGCTCGCGGCATGCTTGCAGCGCTGATGGCTAAGAAACTGGCAGTGCGGCCGGAGCATATTGAAAGATGTAAGTAGACCGCCACGCATCAGATGCCAAGGCGTAAAGAGTCTAACGTCCGCGCCACTTGGCAGTCATACCTGAATGGGGAATCATATGTCGCAGGCTGACGCCTGGCCCAGGTTACCTGGAAGCGTTGTGTTCCGCCAATGTGAGATTGACATTTGCCTTACACCATTTCCGTGACTCTCATCACATATAAACGACGCTCGAGACGACAGCAATTGCTTCCGTCACCTCGGCAGGTGTTGAACTACAAGACGGACGCAGGATCGACCTGGATATTCTTATCTGCGCCACAGGTTTTGATGCCTCGTTCAACTATCCTTTCCCTATAATAGGTCGTGATGGGCAGTCTCTCAGAGACCGCTGGTTGACGCTTCTCGAAGCCTATCTTTCGCTGGCCGTAGACGGCTTCCCGAATCTGTTCATTTCCGGGGTCCGAACTCGAGCGTTAACTGTAGTTCTCTCCTCACCATCATCGAATATGTTACTGGCTACGCTATGCAGGCAGCGATGAAGCCCCAACGCGAGCGACTGCGCAGCATGGAAGTTCGCCGCGACGCAACGAGCGATCGGCACGCCTATGTCGAGGTAGGCTAAACCTCATGGTCTACCATACGGTCCTTTGACCTGCCAATCCTTCCCTTGAAGCGATTCTTCCCAAAGGTTTGTCACACTCTCGTCCATTACCTCTCGAAACGCACCTCTAATCTTTCATAGACGGTTTACACAGACCCTTGCAACTCATGGTACAAACAGCCAGACGGGCATGTCATCGAGCTGTGGTGGGTCAGAGGGTAACACGCTGGTGGGATACTCGTAACTCTTACGTGTAGCTCCAGGTACATCTCTTCACGCAGCCCGTACGCTCACGTACCCACGGTGGGAAGACTTTGAGTATAAATCATTGGATGCGACCAATAGCCGCCTGCATTGGCTCGGTGACGGCCGAACGTTGAACGAAAAGACAGGTTCAGGAAATCGTGAATGACCAATCGTTGATCACTCATGTTCGGGTAGTTGCTGATGGCGAGGTCAAGGGGCATGGCACCTTGAAGACGTCGATGTACCTCCAGGTGTGTGTGCGATTGGTTCTCAAGATATAAGATACGGAGCACAGTTTCCAGTCCTAGCCTGATCAAACTCGCGACCGGCGCCAGTAGCTTCCGTGTATCGTGTATATGGCATGAACGATGACCAGTATAGAAACCGTGCATCACAACATGAAAATCAGCCTAAAAACTGCAAAGAGAACCACCCTAAGTAGCGAAGGACCATTACGAGGAGCAGCAATGCAAGCACGCCAGCCACACGGACTCGAGGGCGAACCACGAGTTGAGTAGGTGGGCCCTTCGCACCTGCCACATCGATTGCGTCGATTTCCTCGATTGTGAGGTCCTCTGAATGACAGGGTCAATACACATTACAAAAAGCAGCATGTTCAGAAGATGACGCACGTAAATCAGCAGTATCGAGGTATTCCTGCATTCGCGTACGTTGGGAAGTTGTGGTGACGACGACGAAACCCTTCGCGTGAGCCCATTTGAAGATGACCTGTACGGGCGTGCCACCGATACGCTTCGCTGCAGCAGCGAGCACACGGTCAAGCGGACCATCGGGATACGTCGTGATTGGGCTACGGGGTTTTCAGCCCGGTCAGCGATTCAGAGTAGGGGACTGATCAAGTAAAGTAGGACGAACGCAAGACTGCTGAAGATTGCTGTCACGATGCCGTGTTTCTCGGAAAATTCTAGAGTATCCTTCCACCAAGCGTAGTTGTACGGATTGAGCTGAATCTGAGATATGGATTCGTCACTCCGCAGTTCACGAGGTTCAACAGCAAGCTAGCTTACCTGATTCACGGCGGGGATTGTCTTTCCCATCTTGACAATGCGCTGTAATTGCTCGAGGTCGAAGTTACTGACGCCAATACTTCTGTAAGGGGAACCTCCTTTTGAGAACATGATTTCTGTTTTCCGGGAATCATGGGACGAACCTCGCCAGCCCAGCCTCCTTAACCTTGATCATCTCTCCCCAGGTACCCTCAATGTCGCCATCTCTGATGACCCTGGGGTTGTGGATGAGGTACAAGTCAAGGTGCTTCAGCCCCAGCTATGCATCGAAGGAGCACTGAGATGAAGATCGAATACATATCCACTGCTGAGCAGGCGTACCTTGTCCAGGCTAATCTGCGCCGCCTCCAATACGTCTCCTCCATCATACTTGGTCGCCATGAATATCTCATCACGCCCCAGCCCGCTCTCGCGGATCGCGGTACCGATGTACTGCTCGTTGGCATAGTCTTTCGCACGCGCAGCGCCATCACGTCAGTTCTGGTATGCCCGTGATCACGTCGTGGGACGGGCGAGGCGCACAGGCAGCGGAATCGATATGCGAGAAGCCTGCTTCGAGCGCTTGCTCGACCAGCTCTGTTACGTCCTGTGTTCTGTCATTGGCGCGGGATGGATTATGAAGGGGGTAATGGAGCGCGCCTCGAATTTGAACTTTGAGCCTGTCCCAAACGCCAGCGCTGGGATCTAGTACTCGACTTGTGAACAAGACGGCATCACAGGCGATGCAGTTCGCACCTCGTTGCCATCGTTGAGCAGCACTGTAGGGACTGACATGATGGCCGGGATAGATAAGTAACGCGGGTGTCTCTCGAGGTTGAAATCGTGGGGATATTGCTCGCTTTGCAGTGCAATGTCGCGATCGAGGCGTCCCACGCGCAACTGGCAGCTGGAGCCCCGAGGAATCCGTCGGTGCACGCGGTGCACCGTGCGGATGTTCTATCCCAATTTGATCGCCGCGCAAAAGGTCATACGTTCAAGTTCTCTCGCGCACCCATTCAAAGCAAGACGTTCACAGCAATCGCAATGATAAGGACATGCAGTACATGAATACGGGCAGAAAACAGCATCCATAACGTCGTGATCCTGGTGGCCTTGAAGAAGCCGCGAGACAACGTGTAAATAAGCGCTAGATGTCGAAGGAACTGGCGCGCAGTGCCACAGGACTGTTCGAGATGTCGCAGTGGCGTGGGTGCTCGCAGGGTGATGAAGCCAATCCATTCATCTCGAAAAATGCTACATGAGCTTGAGTGTCTTCAAATTGATGCGTAAGATGGCTTCGCGAACTGAGGGTGGAACGAAAGTAAGCGCATGTGCCGAGGTATTGCGAGGATACGTACCACTGGAAATGATCTGGGCGGTCTTCTCTTTGTCCGTCACGGCTGTATAATGAACTGCGGTGATAGAAGCGATCAGTGCAAGTAAGATTGCCCCACGTTGTATATCACTGACTGAAAAACTCGCGTTCACGGTTAGTCGTGCTTTGATTATGCAGCAACCCAAATTTATTGCGTAGATCTAACCAACGTCAACAGTGTTCGGACCCTGTTGGGAAGCGTTGGATTCACGTACATTTTGATACAGACTCATAGTCGTTCGGTCGGTCACCATATGTGATCAAGTGGTTTTTGAGCTGCACGCCAGCTTCGAGCTTCTCCTGCAGAAGATCGCACTTGTTGAGGAAGAGCACGATAGGGACCTTCTCAAGAAGTTTGTTCGAGACAACGGCGCGCCAAAGCAACAAGGAATCCTCAAGGCGGTTGACACGCGGGTCCTACATCATCGGGCGTTTAACAAGTGCAGTGATCTGCGTCAATGTAAGAACATACTTCAGTGAGTACTTGGTCGAACGCGGAGATTGGGGCGAGGAAGATTATAGCGTTCACTGTAAGCAGAGCTCAGAAATCAGAGCACTCTGGGAGGGGCTTCATATTCACCGTCCTGGAAAAAAGGCGCCCACGCGTGACGCTGGTTTCGCGCACCTCCAACATCATAAATGACCCAATTGCTATTTCCACGCATGGTCCCCATGTTGATTGTGAATGAATGTTCGACAACTCCCACGGTCTTCAATCGAGCCTTCAAAACATCATCTAGAGCACTGTCAAGGGGTGCCTCCGCATGTATGAGGGAGCATAGAGCGTTTACCGTCTGTAGGAGTATATTTCTTCGCTGTGATCCGATCTATCTGGTCAAGGTAACTAGGCGTTGACGTCAGCGCTGCGGAAGCCTCAGCGCTTTTGAGAAGGACACAAACGCACAATCCGCTGCTCTCCTGCAACCTCACTCGCTTCTCTATCAAGCGGTGACGCACCCAGTCGTCCCCCCATAGTCGCGTCATCCCGTCGCGGCACCTCTCCAGTACATGGACAGGATCTTTGGGGTCCTCCCACCACGCAGACGGACCTGCTGACGTTTTCGAGCGGTTGCGCCCCAAGGTAAGCGCGCGCTTCCAGTTATTTGTCGTGCGCACAGCACACTCTCCACGCGGCAGTGACCAGCCGGGGGTGCTTCCGTCTCCGAGACGAGTAGCCTCATCCTCTTCGTCGTCCTCGCGCAACGAGCGTATGAGTCTCCCTTCCAGCTCGAGCACAGGGGCGAGGAGGGTGCTGTACTCGGCATGCTTCTCCGCAGCGATTCGCAGCGTCTCCGGGTCCGTCGGTGTTGACGAGGTTGCAGTGCGAGGATCGCTGTTCAGCGATACTGTATCAGCTAGTTCAATCTCTTCCTCCTCCCGTTCGGGTGAGATGGTATCGAGGATCCTTGCAGGGGTGAGATGCGCAAGCATACACAATGCGATGTAAGAGCGTTACCTTCGAACAGAGCGGACGAGATTGAGGTATATGACAGTCCGCCACGCTACACGCTCAGCCTGAAATGCAGCGGGAGTGTGCAAAAGCTGGAACTCTGGGATCGAAATTAGCACACGGGAACAACACGAGACGGATGTTTGCGGATGTAGGGTGATGGGTGTATGAAGGGCACATATATGCGCGTCATGGGCCATTATATGCGCGCGAACCAGGCGGTTCAAGCAGGTGAGTGATGAAACACTGACGTTTGAGGGTTGTACTCTTTCCACTCTCGCTCTGACCCAAGAGGAGGATCTTCACGTCTGGTTTGCTCTTCCTGAGCTCTGCGCGCTCCACGCGCAGTTGCTCGTCGATAGCATCACTGACTTGCTTGGCCTGTTGTTCGGCGAGAACGCGTGCCTCACGCTGGGCGGGCGTCTCATCTGGGGGTGGACGCAGCACAGCTTCAAAGAGATCCGAGAGAGACTGGTCCTGCGGGACCGACTTTGCAGCGACCATGGTGGCGGTGAGGAAACGATGACGAAGAGATTCGGAGGGAAACGAGAGAGGGAGGGGTGCTATGGATACGGACGGTAATATATTGCTTCCCAGAAGGCGGGAGAGGAGATTGACAGAGCGTGGGGCTGATAGAGAAAGAAGAGATGCGGCGCTGGTGCAGCGGCTCGAAGAATGTGGTGTGCGATGGTTGACGGGGGACTGTGATGCGCAGGCCCGGGAACGCGACGAGGTGGACCGGAGGTAGAGAACGTCGAGCGGACGGGCGAGGAGACGTGACCAGTCACTGACTGTCCGTGGTCGCGTGTTTGTTCGGCGAGAAGCACTGGAGCATTCCTGAGGAGGTGAGATACAGCTTCCCGAACAGTCAAGCTAGCTGCTTCGAATTCTTCCCTTCCCAGGTCACATCAGACGCCCCCCCGCGCTCACCGCCGGTTGTTTGTCAGTGCGCCAGCGCTGATGCGATAGACCTATGATTGATTCCATCACGAGTGGAAGTGCTGGTGATTCCTGCAACTTTTGACGAGGCAGGAAGCAGACTGCAAAGCAGGCCTACCGAGTCGCCGCCTGTGAGTAGCCGCTCGTAGTAGTAAGTATACCCAGGTATACCCACATACTTAATCACCCGATCGCGATCTTACTCCCGTCCATGGACCGCACGTGATTCACTTCTTCTCACGCATGCGCGTCGCGTCTCGGCAGTGACAATCCGCGTCTTCAAAGCTCTCTCCTTCCTCCTCATCGTGTCTCTACCATTGCGCCATGTTTCTCACCCGCTCGGAGTACGGTAAGATGCATAGTGGCGACCGTGGTGCCTATTTCTTATCTTCTATATCAAAGATCGCGGCGTCAACACTTTCTCGCCCGAGGGACGGTTGTTCCAGGGTACGCTCCCTGGCTCATCGACAAGATCGAAGCTGACCAGCTATAGTCGAATATGCCATCGAGGCGATCAAAGTACGCGCTCGTTGCTCCCGCCGCACCGCTCGCTAACATCGCTCTGCAGCTTGGCTCAACGACAGTTGGCATCCGCACCCCACATGGCGTTGTCCTAGGCGTCGAAAAACGCGTACAATCTCCTTTGCTGGAGGCATCTTCGATAGAGAAAATTATGGAGATCGACACACACCTCGGCTGTGCCATGTCTGGCCTCACCGCCGACGCGCGCACCATGGTCGATCATGCCCGCGTCACAGCGCAGAACCATGCATTCACCTACGACGAGCGCATCAAGGTCGAGAGCGTCACGCAAGCTGTATGTGACCTTGCGCTTCGCTTTGGCGAGAGTGTACACGACGAGGATGCCATGATGAGCCGACCTTTCGGTGTCGCCTTGTTGATAGCCGGTATTGACGAGCTTGGGCCGCAACTGTAAGTTGTAGTCACAGCTAATCAGAGCGCTGCTAAATGTTTCCAGATATCATACCGATCCATCGGGGACGTTTGTGCGCTATGACGCCAAAGCAATCGGTTCAGGGTCCGAAGCAGCGCAGAGCGAGCTTCAGGACAAGTGGCATTCGGTATGCTGAACTCGATGCATAAATGGACGCATGATGCTTACCGATGATGCAGCAAATGACTTTACGTGAGGCGCAAACCCTTGTCTTGAGAGTCCTCAAGCAGGTCATGGAGGAGAAGCTCGATCAGCACAATGTACAGCTCGCTCAGGTACACCCCTTCATGAAGTATATCACGCGAACCTCACTGACCGCTCGAGGGCAGGTCACGACCGATAAGGGCTTCAGCATCCTAGACGAACGTGCGCTCAAGGAAGTTATAGATGCTATGTGAGCGCTTGAGCTGTAGCACAATCGATCCCGTAGCCGAGGAGCCACGGGGCTGTATCAGTATCTTTTTTACACTTCCCTATTCTCTGCCGTGTGAAAGAGAAGCGAAAATCGCAAAAAGAAGCCCGATATCGAAGCACCCTCAGACATCCACTCAAAGTAGGCCGCTCAGCGGAACTGCTATATACCCCGAAGCAGGGGAAGGTGTCGTCCGCCCGCGTACGCCATGCCTGAAAAGGCGAACCCAGCAACGCCACTGCTGCGGACGATATGGCAGTGCAAACCGGCTGCTAATTCTACGCACAGACAAAGATACGATACGATACAAGTACACAAGCAGGCTCTAATGAGCGGCAATGGAATATTGCTACAGCGGAAATCGAAACGGTATCTGATGAGCGGTGCGGTGTGAGCCTTCGTCAAAGTCTTCTCTCCCCTGGTACTCAGTTGCACAAGTCAAACGGAATGCGGCCCTCCGCGCGTTGCGCAGGCTGTAGGCCACGCCACCGGGTGCGAAGCGCGTACAGCGCGTCCTGAACCCCTGGATTAACAACCTGCCTTCAAAGAGGCACAAACGAATCAATACACACTTGCATGAAGACAGCCACAGCACGGGCACGCTGCCTCGCCCGGTTTGCCGTTGACGCTGTGCTCGATGGTACTTCAGACTCGGTAGGTGATGGTGCCATAATCTCTATTTCGGCGTCATCGTCGAAGATGTACTTTGGCTGGGGCGATCAGTCCAGGGTCACTACCAAAGCAGAAGATATAGCTACCAAAGCAAAGCTCGAGCGTGACGGGGGGCGCGGCGGATTTGAGAATCGATAATCAACGGTCTGCGAAGAGGCGGTATAAATATAACTTTGCGGCGAAGGAGGGAGCGGTAGGTTTACCGTGAGGAAATCGTTATCCAGGTGTGGCGGATATCTGGGTGGATGAGGTGCGAAGGACGGCGAAGATTTGGCTCGGCGCACGCGCCGGCCTTTTGGCCGCTTTCCCGCTAACTGGGTCTGGGAGAGGACAAATGTGATGGAAGGGAGCGTCGGGTTGGGCGAGCGCATCGTTCTCTATATCACAGAGTAGAGGACGGGTATAAACGAGAAGAGTGAGAAGGAACTTGGGAGGAAAGAAAGTGGCAGGGCGAAGGCGTCGAGATGCGCCCGACGGGCACATGAGCCACCTTTATAGGGAGCGCGGACCCCGCCAGGGGCGTGGTCCCGAGCTTGAGAAGCCACGAGAGTGTCATCGCAGAGTCACCTCGTCTCCGACTCGCGTGGGGCCGTGCTGTAGATGAAGGTACCGAGACGCCTAAGATAGGAAAAAAAGACGATCGAGGTTGAGTGGCGCCACGTCGCAGGAGCCTGCGGCAGAACCCCAATAGCCACGACGTCCGAAGCAGGATAGCGACACAGAGAATAGCCCAGAGCATTGTTCTCCTGAGATAGAAAGTGGTCAGCCTTCCAGTATACCATTGTTCTCCGCCGAAGTACATCGCCGGGCTTTCGGAGGAATTGCCACGTACTGTTTACACAATCCATAAACGGTGAGATTCTCGATGAGATGTGTTCATATGGCATGCCGCAGCAACGATGGCCTCAATAGGTGCCCGTGGGTGATTCATTGTCTACCTGAATAGGTACATGTACGTTAGAGAGATCGAAGAAAGTTATGCGTCAGGGCCGGTGACCGGTGAATTTTTGAAACGCGCCAACTCAGTCTACCCATGCCAGTCACTGCCATACTCGGTTAGGATCCCTGAATGATCATGCCGCCTGAGTACGTTAAGTGCGCCCAAAAGCACCTCTGTAAACGATGGATGTCAGAACTATTACTGCAACGACTCAAAACCTCTTCTCAAACTGGGGCTGAACCCCGTCTTCATAAAAGCGCTCTTCAAATGAAATCATCCCGACAACCCGTAGACACCAGCACGGACATGGGAAGCTCAAGGCTGACTGCAGCCATGCAAGGCGAACATCTACGCACTGCATCTTCCTATGGCGACAACAGAAGCACTGTTGGCGCCGAGGCATAAAAGCGACAGGCCCGTTCCGCTGTCGACACCAATAATTGGTGTGCAGAATAAAGACCAAAGAAAGGATATGAATAGTCTCTACAGTATATGACAGGTCGGCTTTAAACGATGGTCTTGGAACCGCCACTCTGAATGTACTTACTACGCCGGATCAGGAAGTGGACACAAATGTTCACTTCCTGGTCGTCTTGGGTTTTTCCTCAATAAAATCTCTTGAAACTTTGCGTATGTTTTCCTTGATGTGTTTTCTATGTAACTATCAAGTTCTATATTTATTTGTTGAGATTTGAGCGTGCCAGAGCAAAGCCGAAGTCGAGAGAAAAGTGCCCGCAAGGAGTGCGCGCTTGTCACGGATTGTCACACTTGCCGGATCATAGATCCGATCTTATCATGAGCCAGAACCCACTGATGCACATTCGCGAACGCGTCGTTCACGCGCTCCGACGGCGGAGCTTTAATCTCCTCTGTCACGCTTAGAGCCCCTCCGGAGGGAAAGCCCTCGCAGATGGTGTTCTACCCATGTGAATGATACAAAACTTGGGGGTATAGTAGATATGTATAAGTGTGTTGTGGACACCAAGTTTCATGGCATATAAGCTATTTTTTCCCCTGTTCCTGGAGGATTGGCAGCTGTCCACATCAGTGTCCCAGAAGTACCGATTTCTCTAGCATCATCCGGCAGCTCAATCGGCTTCAAACTTCGCAAGCATGTAGAATGGATCTATTTATTCATTGTATAAAAATATAAACGAATTCTATGCAGCCATTGCTGCGTGCGGAGTCGATCTTTCCAAAATGTTCACTTCCTGGTCCTGTCCACTTCCTGATCCGGCGTAGTATTACACTATGATTGGCAACTCACCTCTAAAGTAAGGACCGGTCTACGATACTGCAGCGCTGACTGCGCAAACTTCGCTGAGAGGACAGAGTGCTCGAAGGTATGGTACGATCAATCACACCGGTGATGACGGCGTTGATACTGGCACGCACATGGAAAGGTTACGTTCTTTGGCACTTAGGAATGAGAGGGAAGCAAAGCGCTGGATCTAAGACCCACCACATTGTTCGCCAAAAGAGGGAGGGGGGTGGACTATGGTAGTTGTAGGTCTCACGTTCAGAGGTCGCCGTTATGATCGGGTTCTGGGTGAGGGTAGAGAGTTATGTTTGAACATGGGCAGACTCCAGAGATGCAGCTGACTCACTCGGTATAAGATCCCAAAATTGTTTTATTCCCATTGGTCAGTCAATGTGCAGTCCAAGCAATGTATGGGCAATTCAGACTCGGAACTGTGGCCAGTGGGAGGTTGAAAGTAGGAGTTGCACGGTGACAAGTGCGGTCCTTGGCTTCATGATGATGACACTCGGATGACACCGGTCCGCTCCGAGGCGGCCTAAATGAACGATGTCGATGAATGACCCGGACCTCGAGGCCTCCAGTCCGATTGAACAACTTGCGACGCCTCGAAATTTTGCTGGGTCACATAGCCCCTGACAAACACTTCATCTCATTGAATGAAATGCATGTGCGCGAGACAGATGTGAATGGGTGTTACTTATAAGGGCATAAAATACGAAATCGAAGAATAAAGTATGCACGCGCGCGTCGTGAGTCGTCGGCGTGCTTACGTGCGGCAAAAAATGTCAAAAGTAGCTCAGCGACGCAAATACATACTATACTATGAAGGTGAACAATGGTCAACCCTTGCAAGGCTTTCCCTGTGCGACAATATCGATGCCCGGAGATCGCAGGGTCGAGAAACCGGAATCCAATCATCCCAGACTCGACTAACCCAACATCAGGCTACCGAAGGGTACTACGCACACCCGGAGATGAGAAAGTGTTTGCTTACCTAAGAATGTAAAGGTCTGATCAGGCCTGATCCAGAGTCTTCATCATGAACCTACGCGACGTCTGAATCGCGGGGACCCCGTCGGCCAATTCCGAGCCTTCCGTAACCCCTTCCTCGACCACGGCCGCGCCCCCTCTTTTGGGGTTCATGCGTGGTTTTGGGCGCGCCGTCATCCTCGGGATGTTTCGTTGAAGAGCCGATTTTCACGTTTACAACGGGAATAGACTGTGATCTCGGAAGAGGAGCATCAAAGAGTGCATCCGTGGCGTCTTCCCGGGTCTGTATACTCTCGCTTGGAGGAGGTGGGACTAGGATGGTTGCGTAGCGGCGCGGTGGATCGAACAGATATGTGGCCTCCATGCCCGTCTGGATGTCTTCATTTGAATACGGGCCATAAAAGAGTTGTGGGGAAGCAGAGCCTCGGGGCGTAATTGGTGGTGACGGAGGTGCATAGAACGTTTCCTGTGCGTGCTTTGACTGGGGTGCATCGCTCAGTGTCAATCCTAAGCTTCACCTGCAAGACAGCGTACCTCCATCACGGACTGGCTCGCCTGCGCTGCTTGCAGGGCGGGAAGCTCGCCTGTATCTGGGCTTAGCATCTTCGCCCCCTTCTGCCCATCCTGCTGCTCACGGCCAGAGGCTCTACGTTCTTCGCGTTTCAATTTTGCCTGCTCTGCTCGCTCGCTACGCCGCCGGTCAGTTTCTGCCTTTTGCTTTTGTCTATTGCGCTCGACTGCGAGCAGCCTCCTCTCCTCTCGGAGGCGCACCCGTTCGTCGTCGCGTCGCTGGTGTAGAGCTTCTCTTGCCAACGTCTGATCTCCTGGAATCCGTACCTGTGTCTCACCCGCTGCTTTTTTTCGAGCCTCAAGCTCGCGCTTATGTTCGCGCAGTTGCCCTTCCAATCTCCGCTCGTTCTCACGTTGCCGCTCTGCCTGCCGCGATCGCTGCGGATCTTCTTTGCGGGGTCTGTCCGCCTGCAGTTGTTCCTGGTGCTCCCTTTGCTTTTGCTCCTCGAGAGCTTGGTCTTGTTGACGGCGCTGCTCTCTCACGCGTTTCTCCTCTTCTCTCTGCATTCTTTCGTGTTCCTCCTCCTCGCGTCGTTGGCGTTCCTTCTCTTGCTGAACAGCGAGGTCTGCACGACGCTGCTCCTCCACGAGGCGCGAGTCTTCTTCTACTTCGAGCTCCTTCTTCGATTCGAGTAGGGCACGTTCGAACTGGTGGTGACCAGTTGTCAGCAATGACGACAAGAGCACATGACTTGCCTCACCTCGACACGTTCCAGCCTCTCCCGCTTGAGGCGAGCCTTCTCCTCCGCCCTCTCACGCTCAGCAACCAGACGCGCTTGCTATTCCAATGCGAGGGGATCAAAATTGGACGTGCGTATATGGCGGTTGTAACGCAAACCTTTTCTTCCGCGGCGCGTTCTCGAGCTTCTCGGGCCTCCTGTTCTTCTCTAATCGGAATAAGACACACCTCACATTGTGCGAAAGTCAGGTGCACGAACCTCTCGCGCTTGTTGCGTCGCATGCGCGCCTTCTTCGACATCCCCTCTCCAAAACCGGGTGCCTCTTCGGAGACTACAGACTCCACGTCAGTCTTCGTTGAAGGCGGTTGGAAGCCTTTCTGTAACAGCTTCAGGTAGATATGTGAAGCGAGAGCGAACCATCCACCTTAGACAGCAGTGCCTCGCGGATACTCAACAACCTAGTGTGCTGTTCACCGGCCTTTGCTGTAACGAGCATGTCCTCGACAGAGGCAAAGCGCGCAGCAACGTCATGCACAGGTGCGAAGCGCACCAGGAAGATGACAAGATCTACATTGCCACTCTCGACTGAGAGCTGGAGAGGCGTGGCCCCATTGTCCGCCGCCCGCGAAGGATGAACATCTTTGGGGTGCGATTCAATGAAGTATTGAGCTGCCGCGAGGTTCCCATTGCGGACGGCCACATGAAATGAGGCAAGCTTGCTCCCGTTGAGCGTGTCAACCTCCGCGCCTATCCCAGGTCAAAAGACAGAAGGGATAGGGATACACATGCATTATACTGACCGTGCTCAACGAGAAATCGGAGTACTTCGGGCTTTGCTTTATCGGCCGCGATGTGCAGAATCGAGTCAGCGCGCCCTGGTCTGGACTTCACATCGATATCATGGCCCAGGATATCAGCCTGCATCGCATCAAAATCTCCCCTTCGGGCAGCATCATAAACGCGCGAACGCAATTGGTCACGTGCACGAGCTTGATTGCGCGCTTCCTTAGCCTTGCGATCCACTTCGGCCTGCTCGCGTGCAATCTGAGCCTCTGCACATCGGGTGAGAATGGAGCAGTTGAGAAACAAGCTGTCACCCACCCCACTCGCGCATGCGCTTCTGATATGCCTCTTTCTCTGAGTCGACTTGCTGGGGTTGCTCGGTCTGGCCAGTCGTTGGTCGAACGGGCTCTAGATCCGGTGGAGGCTCCCTGTGTACGTGAGAGTGGGCGGGTGGCGGAGAGGACGGATGAGCGTGATGATGCGTGTGGAAGGTATGAGGTATATATTCGCCAAAAGGTGTGAATACGCGGAAGCGGCCTCCTCCTGCATGGCGTTGCTCGCGGAAACCTAACACGAGGTCCGGTTACCAGACGGTAATGATTGTCACATGAACATACTTTGACGTGACCTGCCCGAGAACTGGTCCCTCATAGTCTGCTCGAACATGAATCTGCAGTGGTGTTGGCAACGATTAAGGAGGAGCGGGAAAGCGAGAGAAGCACGACGTACTCAAAATAGAAGCTCATTTCCTCTGGATCGACATGGTAGTAGTATCCGTCGTCGCCGTCAAATAATGGGCCTCCAGTATATGATGTTTCGCTACGTGCAGGATTTTCGAAGTGATGCTGTAGTGTTTCCCAAGCCGTGCTCACAGCCTTGAATCGTTCACTCGACTCTTCCGATCCAGCATTCTTGTCAGGGCTGCAAAGTATGTATATTGTCGAAATGTCATCCGAAACAAGCCAGACTCACTGATATTGGAGAGCTAGCTTTTTGTAGGCGAATTTTGCCGTAGCAAAATCGGCATCCTGGGCGTAAAGCGTGCTCAGCACAAGAACGATGGTTTGGATGACAAGTTTGGGCACGCCTGATCAATTTCCAAGGATGTAAATGCATCCAACACTTGCTTTCTGAGAACCATGAAGGGTTCAGGGAGCGGCTAGGAGACCGCTGTGGAAGCGGCGACGGGGTGCGTTATGTGGGGTGCGTTGCGGCCGTTGCAGCTTGGGCTCGCCGGCACCTGCCGGCACTGCATACGGCCAATCGAAATGCCGCCGCCTGGGTCGACCCTAGTCTCGTTCCCGACGTTCGAGGAGGTCCGATTGTGTGAGCCAACGTCGGGGTGCGCCGAGAGCGGAGTCAAAATTTCCCACCAATTCCCACGCAAACCTCTGTAGGAGAGGTCTTGCCTGGTCTTGCCCGGGAATCTAAAAATCGACTCCGACCCGGCGTACCGCGAAAGCGGCTTCTCCTATTCCCTCCCCCTCCCTCCGACTTTCTCGACTAGGTCGACCCGTTCTCACGCGGTGACTCCTCATTGGTGTTGGAGTACAATCTCGTTCGGCGATGATGTCATGGCATGTGACCTCGCAGCGAGTATAGATATTGTATCGTATTGTATTGTGAGTCCTTACGCGTTTGTAAGTTGAACGAGCTTCGTCAAACGCGATAACTCTTGTTACTTTCTCGCTGCGACTGGTCCCCGCTTCTCACAACAATTGGTTCCTTTATCTAGGGATATGTGCGCTAGTACTGGGTGAGTTTGCCCCTTTAAACTGCATCGAGAGAGAGAAAGGTGAAACACTGGTGTAGGGTTGTTTCTGGCCCTGCGGGTACATGGGAAGGCTGTGCGCACCTCAACAACCTCATTCTCGAAGACGAGGTGGTTCGTCAGGACGAGGATCTATCGCAGTTATTCAACGAGATCAGATTTCCTCGCTCAATCAAAGATGACGAGGTAGAGTTTTACACACCTTACATGAATGCCGCTTATTCCTCCGGGAGGTTGTCGAGTGGGTTTCGAGCCGTGAGGCTAAATTAGTACGCTCAACATCTCTCTTATTTATATGTAGCTGAGAGTACTCTCAAGGCTCGGCTCGGGACCAACCTCCCTGCGTCTGCCAACTTCGAAAGCGCTATCAACCAGATCCCAACTCATCTGTTTGAGGAGAGGGATGCCTATGACATGCGCTCGCTCTTCCGCGGCTTACGCATGTGTTGGGAATTGCATCACCGTGCACTTAGCACACGGAACAGCTCCGAATTTGAACAACGTAGAGGATTTGACGACCTCGTTCAATATGCGTTTGAGATGCGAGCCGAGGGGCGACATGTTTTCCGGTATGTGCCTGGTTCTGGTTAATGGAAACCCACTGACCTGTTGCCAAGCATTGAGAGGGATCTGCGTCTCCCTAAGCCACCATTGGTTGCGAAGGCGGATCTTGTTACCTCGATCGAGCTTCCCATGGACTGGTGGATATTTCTGCGATCATTCGATACGCGGGATATTTTCACTTCCCAGAAGGCAAACCCGAACTTGATCACCACATTTGTCTGCGAAGCGAAGGCGAAGGACCCGGTCGGCGTCGCGCGGCAGATCGCCCTAGACCTCTGCTCCGCTCAACACCAACGACGGGCCTTGGGGTTTGCCGACGGACCAATATTTGGCGCTACGCTCCTTCGGGGTACCCTCCAAATCTACCACTCGCACCGCTGACGACAAAATTGTGGGTCCTCCGTACCTCCTTCCCTGATATGAAGCTCACATAACGTCAAGGAAATATCACCCACTACTACCACTTTCGACACCAGTTCCTTCACAGGCTTCCTATCTTGCTATATCTTCCTTTGCAAGCTCGCTGACTCTGCGTCCGAGCAAGTTCAGAGGATGTTTGTGTACTGGGAATCCGAGAAAGGCAACCAGACCCTTCGGAACAAGGGTAGTGTCGCTGCCGCTGCCGCCGAGAACTGGCTTGCTGGTCCCCCACAAAGGAGTACGACGTCCAGAAAGCGCCCCCGTACAGATGACGGTGACCCTCGAGATGACCTGGATTTCGAGAGAACAGAAGACTGGGATTCATCTGAGGGGGAGGCCGAAATGTCCTTGTTGGCCGCTCTAGAGGAGAATTGGTGAGGGTTTAAAGGTCACCCGCTCGTTCGAGCAAACCTTCAGGCCCTTGATGCGTCAAACACGGAAACGCCAAAGCATCACCCATTCCACCTGCGTCAGATATTAGAGTATAGAGTCGCCAACTTCTCAAGAGATTGAACGGTAGTTTTGTAAAGTGTCGTATGTACTACTACACAGGAGATCGGCTTTGCGTGCAACGCAAATGCATACATTCCACATGTGATCGCCCCCATAGGGCTGAGATCTAGAGTCGTAACCGAACCTCCAACAACAAGAACTATCAAGGCCAGGTGGGGGTCAGGCGCCCTGAGCCCGGGCTGTAGTGACTCGACAGTCTAACACGAACAGCGACGACGCCAGGCGGATATGTGCGAAGAAAACAGTGGAGACTATCTCAAAATTTCCTTGGGATGGCTCTCCCGTTTGGGGAGATCGAATCCAGAGGTGTTCAGAGGGAGATGTCTGCCGGGATTCTTCTCCCGGAACGCTTGGTCCAACCGACGGAGCAGTCCCGGACATCGTGGGAGCTGTCAGCGACCGCAAGATATATCAGAAATATCCTTCTCGCCGAGGTACGGTGACTGGTGGTGGGCGCTCACGTCCAGCCGAGCTTCCTGGCCGGTCGCGCGAGCGCGGTGGTGGCGCGGGACTTGCACGAGCAGAGCGCGAAGGAGTTGCTACCCGTGCAGGCGCAGGCGAAGCTGGGGCAGCATAGAGTCGAGAAGGTGTCAACGGTGTCGTGGGACGACTGGGTGTTGACGCTGATGGGGGCAATGGTGAACGCGAGCGAGGAGCAAGGGGGGCTGGTGAGATGGTTCGAGGGACAGGGGCTGGTATCGGTGCGCGGGTGGCTCGAAGGGGCATATCGGGAGGTTGCGGGGGTGTTTGTGTAGGTGCGGGTGGTGGAACAGATGTACTCCGTCCTGATCGTGAGGGCATTTCAGGAGCAGGGCCAGAAGACGAGACGGAATCGGGAGCGGGAGTGCTGCGTGTTGAACGACCGGAAACGTCAGGCCCTTTGGTTGTGGGACGCGACACCAACGGAGTAGGTGCAATGATAGTGATGGGCGAATGCACAGCCTCTGATGGATGAGGCACGAGAAGGGCATCGAGAATAAAACGAAAGTCGAGCCCGAATTCTTGTAGGAGCTGAAGTTGGCTTGAACCTGATACACTATTTGGGAATCTGGGAAGCACTCACCTTGCGGCTTTGATTGTGGGTGATGCTGAGCGCCTCATCCACCACACTTCGATCCACGTCCGTGCTGAAAACCTGCACCCTGAACATCTCAGCGAACGTTTCGATCTGCGTCCTCGTCCACTCAATGAAACCTGCTTGGTGTTGAGTATTGAAATGCAAGCAAGAGTCGATTATGCGTACTGCTTGCAACTTCATTCTCCTTGAAACTTGCTAGGAACCAGTCCGCGGTGTGTTTTATCACAGTGAATATCGCAATGGCGAGGTCATTGATGTAGGTGCCGATGTGCCCTTCGAAGCGAATCATGCGCACAAGGCGCCGCGCAGTTTCTGTCCGCGCGGCGAGGAATGTTGTGCGTGCCGCGGCCCCCGCGTCCAAACGGACTAGCAATGCAATAAGCTTCTTGACGGTTTCCTTGTGGTTTTGTGGGAAGGAAAGAGCCTGCAGTAAGGCAGAAGTAAGCGATGAAGTAAGGGGCGTGAGCTTCGCTGCAAGCATAGGCGTAATCGCGAGTTTCGCCTGTCCTGTATCGGTCGTCAGGGTGACGTTGGGATTCAATGGTAAAATAGCCTACCTTGCTCAACCAGTGCCACAGCTTTATCCCACTCACGAAGGGCAATTGCAACATTCAACTCATCTGCAAAGTCGCCCACCCATCGTGCGTCCCGCTCAGCCTTTTCTTTAGCGTCATCGCTCATTCCGGCCTTCTGCGCAAGGTCTGACATCCAATCGGGTACAGGGGGCATCTCACCCCAAGCAACGGAGCCACGCTGGAAGGATGCAACGAGGATCAAGGGTAGCCGAGGCCGTATCGAGAGATCACGCACATCCCCGCCAGCCCAGAGACTCTTTCGTCTTTCGTGCTCGCCTTCGCGCTCCTTTCGTTTCTTCGCTGCGAGCTCTTCTGCAACTTGACGAAATTGCGAAAGTAGATTCTTCTTGTCAGCAGCGGAGTCTGTCCGATATACGTGTGTCTCCTTTCCGTGCTTTATTTTGAAGACATTGACGAGAGCTAGGGTATATGTGAGTCAAATATACGCGGAGGAGCCAAGCTGCGTACTTGCGGTGTCCTTGGTATCCAAGACAAGCATCTCATTGAGCGGCCAACAGCGGTCCGCAACAAGCTTGTCGCTTTCAGAGGCGTTACGCCGACGACGCTTCCGAGCGACGAGAACAGCATCGTCCAGGAGCACGAACCGTACGGCACTGACTGATTTATAGGTCGCAGCATTCAGCGCGAAGATGTTATCCATTTCCGCGACAACATGTCGACCAGGGGTGGTGGGCACGAATTTGGCTGAGCCCTCAATCTGGGCATGCAGATTCTGCATTTGATTGGCGTAAAGCACGCGCAGGTCGGCGATAGACGAGCGGACGTTGCGGCGGCGGTCTAGACGGCATAAGCTGACAATCAATCTTGGATGAGGTGACTTACCGGCGACAGAAGTAGACTCTTCAATATGCAACACCGAAGGCATGCTCTTCCACTCTGCGAGGCTCTCCTTGAGCTCCATCATCTCATTCTCCAGGGTGCTAATCTCTTTCGAGATGAAAACAAACTGTGCATAGCTGGCGAATTTGTAAGAGACGGACGGAGAGAAAGTGCAATAGTATACTTTTTGAACACATTTCGTTGTAGATCAGCCGCGACGTCGTCCTTTGAATTTTGCAGCGACGATTGCAGAGAGCGGAGCTCTGCCTCCGTGGAGTTGGCAAGTTTGATTTTCAGGTCTGAATGATATGTTAGAGAAAGCGGCTGTGATCAGACACGACGCACAGGCATCAGGATCAAAGTCGTCTACATCGAGCAGCTTGTTCTCTGTGGCTCGGAGATCCTCCCTGGACGGCGCTGGTTGCTGAACAATTTCATCCTGCTCGCGGATAGTACCGATCCCAGGGCGTAGGCCCAGTGGTATAGTTGGGACAGATGGCGTGGATGCTTCCGTGGGGGCAGAGATGCTAGCATAACGCATCGACATGCGACGCTTGATCTTGTCATCCACACGAGACTTGCGAGCATCTTTGCTGGGTTTGCTAGGCTTTGCAGCTGGCTTTGGTCCCCTTCGAGTAGAGGCTTTGCTGCGCAGCGACTCCATTGTTGATGCGCGGTGAGGTCGACGGGAGTGTGGTCGTCGCTGCAACTGCCAGCCTGTTGCGACGACACCGCGCGACTCCGCGCCGGAGGGCGGAACGCGGAACAGACCACGTGCGCGCGGGCGCTTCGTGGGCATCGTTTGTTAGCGCACGTGACATGGATTTGAGAACCGAGACCGACTCAGCCAGCGATCTTCTCGAATGCGAACGCCGACCTCCCTCTTTTCCACTCTGTATTCTAGTTGTATATATTCCCGCAGATTGGCCATCATGTCCCGTCGATCCCTGTCAACTTCGCCTCCTCGTGACATCAAGCGCCCTCGGTTGGCTGGACTCACCCCCGATGATTACAGAAACGGAGTCATGCTCGCACCCATGGTCCGCTCTGGAGCCCGTATGTCTGTATCAGTCCCCTGAAAATATCTTCGCACTGACAATCAACACAGTCCCAACGCGGCTCTTCGCTCTGAAGCACGGGGCTAAATTGGTGTGGGGCCCGGAAATGGTGGACAAGGCAATGCTGCACGCTGAGCGTGTCGTTGATCGTAAGCTCCACCTGTTATTCAATATCTTTGCTCGGATCTGCTCATATCCCAGTATAGCTGTGTCTGGAACAATCTCGTACAATGGCAAGCAGGAGCGCGCCATGTTCACCTGCCACCCTGTCGAAAAGCCCTACCTCATCTTCCAGATCGGTTCCGCCGACCCTGAGCTTGCCGTTCAGGCAGCACGGCTGGTCATGGACGACGTGTCTGGAGTTGAGCTGAACTGCGGTTGTCCGAAGCCCTTCTCGACCCATTCCGGAATGGGCGCAGCTCTTTTGACCAATCCCGACCTCCTTTGCTCTATCCTCACAGCTCTTCGTAAAGAGCTTCCCCTACATATATCCGTATCCGCCAAAATACGATTGCTTCCCACGCAAGAAGATACATTCGCTCTCGTCGAGCGCATTGTCAACACGGGCATCAACTGTCTCACCATCCACTGCCGCACGCGCAACATGCGTCCTCGCGAACGTGCCTTAATTCATCGCCTTGAGGAGATTGTTGACTTTGTCAAGGGCCTGGGGCGCGATGTGGCTGTCATTGAGAATGGTGACTGCACGGGCTACGATGACGCACGACGGATACGCGCAACCACAGGTGCGAATCTCATACGGTCTCCTGATAAACTCGTTAGTGACGAACTCCACGCATATAGGTGCGGATTCTGTCATGATTGCCACGGCTGCCGAAGCCAACCCGACTGTGTTTTCTCCTACGCCCCTAACTGATCTTGAGAGCACATTTATCATCCCATACCTCCGACTCGTACGTCTCTATATCTCTCGGCTACTCACTACTGATCTGTCCCTTAGTGCAAATACCTTGATAATTACTGGGGTTCTACTAAGTTCTGCATCTCGCAGTTCAAAGGCCGCAAAACTGCTAACAAAGCACTTCGCGAGGCGGTAATCAAGGCGAAGGGGTATTCCGACCTTGACTCTATCGTAGAGTCCTGGACAGGGAGCGAAGAGCTCGCCTCTATCAAGGCGGTCATCGATGCCCGTGCTGTGTCGCCGCCAGTCTTACTTCCCGCATCCGACGTTGTGCCCCCACTGGATGAGAATGTCACCCCTCCAGGGTGGCGTGGTAACCCGGATCCTGAGGTCGTTTATAACGCTCCCTTGTTGCCTGCAAATGAGCATCGAATAGCTATCCCTGCAGGCGTGTCGAAGCAAGACCCTGGAACTCCAACACCCTCAGGGCTGTCAGGTCTCAAGGTTCTTTCAGTGATGTAGCGATACCAGAGAGAATATATATTAGAACTAATGACAATACGTCTTAATCCGTGTGTAATATGTGGGTGCGCGTCTCGAGCAGAGGGTATCAGTGTGCGGTATCGCCCATATATCGTTCCCAGCCACCCGAAATGGCTAGCGGGGACATGGCCCTCCCTGCAGATGCGATACCATAAGCTCGCGACGAATTCAGAAAATCGGTCAACGTCGTGTGTGATATAGCGAAAGAGTAGTTATACGACTGCCCCGCGTGCAAGACTATAAGGCTTGACGAAAGGTACATGCATATATACATAATGCACTTCGTAACATATTGTAACATGTAACAGGTTGATATTCAACCACGTTCACTGGCTCAGAAACCTCTGTACCAAATAAAGGGCTACGGAAATACTGGCCGAGAGCAGTCGCCCTGCGCCAGACTTGGAACGAGTCCACGCGTAGTGAACTCTGGGAGTCACGGCGTTGCCGTTCAGTTGCCGCGGAGCCATAGAAGGGCGAAAACAACCGAGACCAAGAAGACAGCAAATGCAGCGACTCGACGTTGATTGATTGGTGTAGGAGGGCCCTTCGCGCCGGCAGCGTCTATCTCAGCGACTTCGTCTTCCGTCAGGTCGGCTGAAAAAATTCGCGCATCAGCCGACGCCGTGGATAGAATAGAGTCCAAGTACGTAGGTCAGGGACCGCGTGGTACTCTTGCAAGCGCGTTTCGCGTGAAGTGGTAGTGATCACAACAGCACCCTTGGCGTGCACCCATTTGAAGATGACTTGAGCTGGCGTACCACCGATACGCTTTGCTACCTTGGCGAGCACGTCATCCACTGGCCCGCCAGGGGTGGAAGTGATGGGCCTAAAGCGAAGGAGGGCTGTGAGAGAGGCGGAGGGTATGGCTCGAAAATTACGCACGCAAGGCTACCATACGCTTCTATGACGATCCCGTGCTTCGCAGCGTACACGAGCAGTTCTTTGTACGATGCATGATTGTATGGGTGGAAGCGAATCTGGTTCACGGATGGTTTCGTCTTGCCAGTCTTGACGATTCTCTGCAGTTGATCGACGTCGAAGTTGCTTACACCAATACTCCTGCGCAGTCTCAGGCTCAGCGCGTCAACGAAACACCGCGAACAGCTCACTTGGCGAGCCCTGCGTCCTTGATCTCAACGAACTGATCCCAGGTGCCTTCGAAGTCGCCGTTTTCAACCGCCTGAGGGTTATGAATGAGGTAGAGGTCGACGAACTTGAGGCCCAACTGCAGAAGGTGCAGCCGTCAGTGTATAGTCGCGTCTATTGCCAGCCATGATGTGCACACACCTTTTTCAAGCTTATCTGAACCTCATCCTGGATGTTTCCACCCCAGTATTTCGTTGTGACCCACAAGTCTTCGCGTGCAAGCCCGCTATTCCGGATAGCTTCACCGACACTATCTTCGTTTCCGTAAACTGAGAATGGCGCGTAAACTTCATGCTGAGGGCTGTGTCTTGATACACGCACCCTTGGCGGTGTCTATGTGCGAGAAGCCTGCATGAAGCGCACGGTCGACATATGAGGCAGCATCCTGTAGAGAAGTCAGCGTCATATCACTGTAGCGCCGTATCATGACTGGCTAGCCCCACCTTTCCAAAAAGCTCGGTGCCCGTCCCGAAGCCTATGACAGGGATCTATTGCGTCCTCGCCGCGGTCAGGCGTCCGAAGCGTGGGCGACCAGAGACTACACACCTCATTTCTGTCGTTGAGGGTTATTGTGGGCAGCGACATGAGAGCTCGAGGTGGGCAGCAAGATAAGCTGAGAAACGGACGTGACTACTCTCACACCGTTCATATTGCCTAGTGGCGGGCGTCAAGGTGGCTTCGGCTGACGCGATAAGGCGCGTAACGCGCTTCCACCATCGGGTTAGGGTTTCCTTCGGGTTGTCCCGACGCGATGACCTGCCGTGCACCCGTCATATGGCCTCGCGATGTGCGTCATGAGCCGCGCGTGGAGCTGCGACGCGATGACCACCGAGCGACGCCAGAGCACTAGGCGCTCGGGCCCGGCATTGCACAGCTAGTACGGGTGTTATAAGCTCGTTCTTGGAGTCTCTCCAAAGGCGTCTTGTTCCATGCATGCCTCGGTCGTGCATGCCCTTTCTATCGGTCCTCTCGGTGCTTTGCGCTTTGCTGCATTCGCTGGCCTGCTTGCTCCTCTCCTTGCTACTCCGCACTCCCATTAGATCCCACCGGTTGCGCGTGGCCCGTTTGTCCCTTTCTATTCGCCACCCCTTCATCACCCTTCATGACGTCTCTGCGACATTCCCCGCGGTCTCGATCTACCCCTCGACTTCCATCACGTTCTCTATTCTTACCTGCACACCATCCGCCTTCCCTGCCCGGATAATCTGTGTGCTCATCAATGCTCAACTGAAATCGCCCCTTTCCATCGTTTCAACAACGCGGTTAAATGTCCTTATCTACGCGCATCCACCACCTGCCACTGCGCCCATACACGCAACACTCAATGGATTCCGCCTGCGCGTTTTCACGTCCTCCCGCACTCCGTATCATGTAGGCAGGCTCCGTTCCGCTCTCCTCCGCTCATTGTTGTGTGGTGAGGTGCTGCGCTGCAACCACTTCCACACGAAGCTCTCGTTCGAAGACGAGGACGACATCTGCGTGCGTGCCTTGGCACGCTGCTTGGTGTTCCACGACCGTAAAGGTCGCGTGTATGCGTTCGATCGGGTGCGTGGAGTACTCAAACGGACTTGGCCATACGCCGACGAGCAAGGACGCGGGATGTTGGAGATCGAAGCGACGAATGGCCGTTGGCTGCGCCTGCCGCCTGCGGGTGTCCCAGCACCGCCGATTTGGCGGTACGTTCTTCTCTCGACGAGATGAGATTGTCTTGATTTTCTGATCGGACTCTCGCAGCGGCCTCTGGGACCCAATGGCACAAGTCGAATTAACCGTGCCGCAGGCGCATATTATGTTCGACGATTTTCGTATACGGGACGGAAATCTCTTGGGGGAGGCGTTGCGAGCATTTTCTTCGACTGTCAAACCAGACAAGGACATACTGGACGCTGCGTTGGGTGGGTATTGATAGATCGTCGTCATTCGTATCATAAAGGCACAATCGCATCGCCCACATTGTAAAATACATCCTCCCCAACTGGTAGATACGGTATTGGTGATTTGGGCAGGTGATCCCGGCTAGGCAGTTTCACACGTTGGTACTGGTTTTGTGTACGTGCTACATTGTGGATTCACGGTGATAGATTCGGGAGAAAAAAAGGGCAAAGGAGAGAAACAGGTCTCCGGCATTGCACCGCACGCCACGTGTCGATGATCCGGTACCGCCGCTTCAACTTGTAGATTGCGCGACTTCACGGGCCTTCTCATGCCAATTCCACATGACACTCGACTCCTTCGCACTCAGAGCTCTATGAGACCTCCAATGTTGGTGTCATTTGCGGCTACAACCCCCTTAGAACAAGGTCACCGCGCACAACCATGCGAATAAGCGTCAGCTACCCCGTCGCTGGCAAGAGCGTACTACCGGCAGCCCGGGCTGCCGCCGCCGAGCGTCGCGGCCTGACTGAGGCTGACACCAGGTTTTGGACGATACGACTCGCTCTCATCTCTATAGATACACGCAATCAAACTGTGTACATACGTGGAATCGTATTTATTTCAGCTCCCAATACCCGAAATCTCCCGCTCTGCAACCTGGAAGATGGTTATGAGGATTTGAATCCGCGTAGTAGGTGGTTACCACTAAAGCTCACCTTCTCTCTGACTCGTTCACAGCTCGAAATCATCACTCCCCAGAGGACGAGCGTCCAAGACGCGTCCCAGATGCGATGCAGCGAACCCCATTCCTTTCCTGCGCAATCGTACGAGCGTCTTGAACACTGCCAATTTGCTCGTGTCGAACGGCGACTCTTCTCCTGTGCGGTACTCGGGGGGCACAAATCCGTCAACCTCGATGTACTTCGCGCCCGGGTGTGCCATGTGCAGCGCAAGGAGCGCGCAGAACTGCTCGTACTCCGCCTTGCTGTCGAAGTATAGCTGCCCGGCCCACAGGTTCAGCTCGGTCCTGATGTGTGTTGGTGCTGACCACGCCTGCGTTGGTAGCGCTGGGACGCAGTACGAGGTGAGGTCGGAGAAGGAGCGCATCGACGCAGCGACGCGCGGTGCGTAGACGTGCAACCTAACGACCTTGCTGCTGCGGATTTCGGGAAGTAGTTCGTTTGCTTCTTGTGGGCTGATGACAATTATGACCAGATCGTCCTTCTCCGAACCGCTCGACAAGATCCAATTCACGGGACGCATATAGTCGCTCAAGCTTCCGCCGCGCGAGGACATGGTCGTGGTCGTGAAGTCTACTGTTGCAAGGGGGGAGGGTGACCACCGTGTCGTCAAATCAAGAGCCTGAGCTATCCCAATGGGAGCAAAAAGGGGAGAAATGTATGTTGAGTGACTAGGGACCTTCCCAGTCCTCACGAAGGTGCGGATATCCTGATGAGTTTGATGCTTTGCTGGCACGACTTTGCTAGGGCGCTCGACTTGACGTTCACGCTCAACCTCGTGGTTCACCTCGCGCTCTTGTTCTTCAGCCATGCGAACATCTGTCAATTCCAAGACCCCAAGATACTCCATACGTTCGCGGAGAGCTGGGACTTTGCCAATTCGAGCTTGCGTGGTGACGCTCTGCGCTCTCAAGATCGGGTCATACATTTGCTCGAGAGATTGCGCCTCGGGCTGTAGCCAAGAATTCTTCAGGTACGCTGCTGCTCCTGTCTTGTTGAACTTCGTGTAAGCTGAAGAGCGCCTGTGATGGTCGAGCCCCTGTTCTACCCAGTGCGGAACGTGATGACGGATATCGGTGCATGTCTCGTGTATGGCCCAGCGAAGTATATCTCGTGCTTCAATTCGCTCGCAGGATTCAGAACCATTGGGAATGAGGTCGCGTATGCGGCGGTCAACCTCTCCTGGAGCGAAGAACATGACCGACTGCCCTTTGCCGAGCTGACGCATCCGCATACAAGCTAGTTCCGGGTCAGAACCTGCCTTCCGGGTGCAGAGACGTGCTCACCTTGTAACAGTCTGTCTTTCGTAACTTTTGGTCCGAGAGTCACCGCTGCGCGTGTCTCCCGAGGAAGTTTTAGGTCTGTACCCCTGGTATGTGCCTCGTCCAGATATACTACGCACTTCCCGAGCTGCCGGCTGAAAGGAGACGAAATGAGAAGTTCTGTCATGCCGTCGCGAGTAAGGACTGTAAGGTCGTCCGCATCATTGAAGAATATCGCTGCAGATACGTCTGAGCGAAGAGACAGCCAGCATTGTACGAGTTCTTTGTTTTGAAGCTCCAGCATCTGTGCCCCAACGTCGAGTAGAACGCGGATCTCAGGGTCCTGCGCCACGAGCCGTTTCAGGAATGTTTCTGCAGACTCGCGTTGGCCGGCTTCTCCTTGTGTGCATTCGTAGAAATGGTTCTCTGGTTGTAGGAGGTACTGGAGGACAAGAGCGTTGGTGCTAAGCTGCGACTCATGGTCTTCTTGAGTTATGGAGGTCGGTAACAGGAAGCGGTTATCGTTGGTGCCGCTGAAGCCGGTCGTGACGTTTGTTTTAGGCTCTACAAGGTCCCACCCAGAAGTCGAGAGTTTGGAAGGGAACTCCTTGGCGGCGCGCGGGAAGACTACTTGTGACAAGTAGAAGTTCACTGCCCTTTCGTTTCTGGAAAACAGAGGGACAAGGAAATCGCTAATCTGGGTCTCGTCCTTCGTGTTCACCCCACTGAGCTGATGCAGCCCCTCCGGGACGTCTTCTTCGGTATGCACCCAAGATTCGTACTCCAGCTCTGGGTTGTCGAGCTTGAACAGGAAATCGAAGCATTGCAGCACTTGAGACTTCGTCAAGCCTCCGTAGTAGTAACTGAGGCATGTGAGCGCGATGGCGACGTCTGGGTGACCGAATTCCGCTCTTATGCTCGGGACATCCTGCATTCAGTCAGTTGCTCAATCGCTCGGTCGTGATGCTAGCATAATCGGTGCCGTACGTACCTTTGCACGGTATGGCACCGCCAGCAATGTTCTTGTCGGATCCAGCCCAAAATCCACCCTCCAACGCCGCTCCTTCAAAGCGTATCCGAGGATTCCATCGCCGTCCATAAGGAGACCACGGAGTAGAAGGAGGCCATTCCACAAACTCGTTCCAGCAGTGCGTGAGAATACTGCGTTCCGGTCGGCCGCTGAGACATCCCTTCGAGTCATGAAGCGTAGGGCGGCTCCTCGGATCTTTGGGGGGAGGACGGCTAGAGAGAGATTCGGCAAGGCTCCTCGAAGCGCGTCTTCAGCGATAAGCGAAGAAATTGTCTCCGAGAGTGCCCTGTCAAGGATCCGAATGATGGGAAACCCTCTCTGGGTACCATCGAGCTCGAAATATGAAGGAAAACGTGCTCGCAAACGCACAGCATGGTCATGCAATCGGCCAAACACTTGTTGGATGGTCGTCCAGCGATCGGGGTGGTCTTGAACAGGCATCTGCTCCCCAACGGTGTAGACAAGCTGGTAGCGCACGTGAAGAATCTCGTCGCTCTCGTCCAGCACGTCACGCGATACGTCAGACAACCAGTCTTCCAAAGCCTTGAGCTCACGCGCGACCGGAGGCTGATCCTGGGGGCCGCCTCCGGAAGTCAAGAGATAGTCGATGCACATGAGCTTTTGCGAGAGCATGTGCTCGGGCTGGACTACCAGCACGCCACCTTCAGCGATACATCTTTCGTAGAGGGACCTGATGGTGTGGATGGTGGTGCTTCCGACACGCAGATTGCGGGAAAACGGAAGGTAGAATATGGGTCGGTTGGTGAGGTCACCAGCTAACCGGCCGACAAGAAGCTGGAACATTTGGTTCGAAAGCGGCTTGAGAGTGACGATCCTCACAAGACTTGAACCATTTGCGAGGGATACGGATACAAGAGGCACGATCACGGATGATTTGCCCTCTCCCATGTTTAGCTGCAGGGACATGTTGCGCTGTGAAGTCGGAGCTATCATTTGACGTGCGATGCTGAGCTGCAGGGGGCGTGCTAATACGTTGGCTTCGATCTAGTATTCACATTCAGCCGATTTTTGGGTTGCTCTGTCGCGGAGATCAAGAGGGTGCACTAACCTGGACTAGCAGCCACTCTGGAGATGACGCCGCTACTATATCCTCGCACTTCACTTCGATCTCTTGTCGGAGCTCCTCTGCACGTCCTCTCAGGGAAAGCTCGAGCATACGCTGCGACTGTTGGTACTCGAGGAACATCGTTGCATAACGCGTGATGTGAGACTTCCACCGGTCTGTTAGGGAGTCGGTGCGACCGTTGGCCAACATACCCAGGATCGTTCGGGGAGTGATTCGAGGCCAGAGACACGCCAGAGAGACGACTTGTTCAGGTCCGCTTTGAGGAAGAAGAGTCGCAAGAATTCCGGAGAACATTGCATCTAGCCTCCTTGCGCACGAATCGCGGTGAACGGTGAGGATCTCGTGAGATGGTAAAGGCCCTCGCAGCCGCGACACATGCCCTTGATTGAGGTCATGTCTTGCGAGCTCCGCGTAGCTTGTTTTCAGGTCGCCTCCATACAGCCGTACCAGCGGATCTCGAGAACGTAGGAGTTCCTCAATAAGCCCATCGAGGCCTTGAGCGTCATCACGACACAACGCCCTATCATTCTCTTGTATCGAAGACGACGCCGAACATGCCAGGTCGTTATCGTCGCTGGTATAGGGGTGGGGCCAACGGGAATTTTCGTATCTCAGGGTCCTTGATACGTCAGAGCGTTCCGCCAAAAGCCTCGAGATGGAATGCCTTCTGGGGTTACTGGAGACAGTAACGAATCGGGGAGAATATGAATAGGGAACAGAAGGAGAACTGGTACTCTCGTAGAGACTCAGGACAGCCTGAAGTTGTTGGATATGCTGTTCAAGCGCGACGTTTCTAGATATTGATGCGAAGTATTCATCAATGCACGTTCTTACTCTCGGCTTATCGAACCAGCGCTCGTCGATTTGCAAGGCCTCGTTCCTTGGCCACATTGATACCATCGACTGTGCCGCCTGGGCCGACTTCTCCTTGACTACCCTCGTATACTCGTTTTGTCGTTGCTTCGCCCTCTTCGACTTTTTTCCAGCAACCGGTAGGTGTTGAGCAGGGGTAAGGGAGATACTTAAAGCACAACCGGAGATCATGGAGCTAAGGTGCGAGGATTGCGGAGAAGTGCCGTCAGAAATAGAATAGTGGTTTTCGAGCCTTCGGAGCGCTAGGTGATCAAGACGCTTGTCGGTGGCGAGGATGGCTATGATGGGAATGATTTTTGCGTGGCAGGTTTGGCTGTATGTTGCTGCAGAGAGAGTGAAAGCAAGTTCGGTCCTCACATCTTCGGGGTTACGCTCCGAAGCTGACTTCAAGCAGAGCTCATATATTCCGAGCCAGTCCCGTGAGGCGTCGAAGTCGAGCCAATACCGACTGTACTTCAAAGAAATCCCGGGAGTGGCTGGTCCGACGGAACCCCACGACTCCAATATGGACCGCAATTTGGATCGCTTGCCGTCGAAATTTGGCTGAGCCGTCAGTACGGACTGAGCTGTGACGTAGGCGGTGTGACCAGCGGTTCCTTCGAACGATGTTTCCCTCGACGTATAACGAGCTTCGACAGATTGGAGTGGTAAGTTCTCGGTTGCGTGTGGCTCCTTCGAGGGGTAACAGGTCTCGCGGCGGCCATGGGCCCGTCTCGACAGGAAGGAATCCCGGTGCTTCGGCGTGTCGAAAGTGGCTGCCTCATTGTACAGGGTTTGGACCGCAAGCGCATGGTCGAATATGCGACTGGTGAATATATGAAAATCCTCGTGTTGCGCGAGGCTGGGAAGGTCCTTCCACTTGATGCTGGACATTGACTGGAGATGGGCGGGGTACCATGTCCTGCGTGGGGTAAGGCCGGCAATCGATCCGAGGAGCTGGGCTTCTGAGTTGCCAAGCCTCCGAAAAGATTTACAGTAGGCGCTCTGCAGCAAGTCAAGGGCTTCCTCGGTACCTGTACGGCGGAGGAGAGGGTCTGGGAGACAGTGACTTGTGACGGCGTGGAGATAACATCTGTACAGTCTGCCCTCCAGGCTCGCGTTTCCTCTTAGGCATCCGAGGTCCGCGTCGATCGTGTATTCGTGCCAGCGAACACGCGGCCCAGCTCCCGTCTTGATAGAAACGATAGCAAAGTCGCCGTCTGATGAGAACGAGACATCGCCCCACGGTATGATGAGCCGTTTGTATTGGGTAGACTCCGTTTTGGCGCTCAGACTTGGGCGCAGGATGAGCCGATGTTGCAAGCCGAACATTGTTCCGCTTGACTGGCATTCATCTACAACATACCCAGGCATATTCTGACATTCTAGCTCCCGGTCGGGATTGCTGAAAAAGGAGAGCCTGAGGCGGACCAGAGTGACTTCGAGGACGCCCGCAATACGAGCAACGATAACTCGCTCCGGAACCTCCAGTGTATTGAAAACGTTGGACACCATCTGAAAAGTCTTGGAACGAATGTCGATAAGTTTGACAAGGGTTTTTGACTCGTCGCTCCCAGAGAGCTGTCGAAACATGACACGCGATCGCGAAGGATCTCCGGGCCGTCCACGAACAGCAAGCCTCCAGTTTGTAGCATCCGTCGTCCATAGAGAGTCAACTGGGCGAAACTCGATCTCCCCCGTTTCTAAGTCAAGCCAGTGGACATGGCCCTCGACCAGATGCACTGGAAAATCTCCGGACAAGATCGAACGTGGGACAATTTGATAACAGCAAGAGGCCCGAAGTTGCAGAACTACAGCCCCGTTGCGCCGCGAGAATAGCACCTTCAATCGCTTTCAATCGTCGCCCGGAGCGATAGGATGAGGTCGCTCACCTGATATCCGTGTACATTTGATCGAGTCATCAGGTCCATCCCATTTCGATCGGCAGGAGCAACACTGAGGGCTTTCTGTGGAGCGATGATAGGGATGTTGCGTTAATACGGCCCTAGCGTACGGGAACAGCTTATAGTACGCACAGATCCGAAAATGCTGTTGTAAGTAGGGTCGTCCATGATATCCTGTGGTAGCCTCCCCACAGGCATACCGTCAACGAGAAGTTCTCCCGTCAATATATTCAGATGGACTTCTTGCCCGCCTTGCGTTAGCCGACGAACCCAACGGTTGTTAGGTTCAGAGAGCGTGGTCCAAGTTCCAGTAGAATTTTGCCAATGGGCGGGGTACAGGGAGGCTAACGCGAGGTCATAGCCAGACGAGGTCAAGAGGGTGCCTCGTCGGAGTCCCGGCTCGAGGGAATGGAGTAACCTCCTATGGCGGCCAAGCAGTCGAGAAAGGTAGGTCGAGTCGCTTTCGGTGAGCTTCGCTGGTTTGTTTTCATAAACGACCACAGCACAGTGAATCGCGATAGACAAGTCGCTATCGCTGGACAGAACCCCCGATATGTTGTCATGGCCTACATCGAACGTTGACAAGCAAGTCGCTCCGACAGTACATAGGCGACGACGGAAATCGGCGAGCAAGAGCTCGTCCTGTGTTGCATCCAATCTGGTACTGATTTCGCGGAGCCATTTGTATGTCAACGATCGGGCCTTGCGTAGCAATGCGTGAGCTTGTTTGCAGATTTCTGGAACTGTCTTGGAAGCAAGAAGACGACAAGCGACCAGGACTGGCCGCAAAGTTACATGTTATTAGGGTTCGTGGAAACGACCTAGTACCAGTCGGGGAACGCACCAACAGTCCGTACAGAAACTTCCTCTAGCCAGTTCATTTGTATCTTCTCGAGAAATGCGTCCAGCTCACGCAGTAGATCTCTGCAGAAGATAGGTTCGTGTAGCTCTCTGTGCCATTCGAATATGTCAGCCGCTGAGTAAGGTCCCAGTTGCCACGCCGCTTGCGTGATTAGGGTGTGCACCTCCTCCTTCCGAAACGAAAGAGAAGGGGATGCGATTTCTCTCGCAATGTTGAGCCACTGTAACAATGGGCCACTACGCAGCGCCGTGAATGCAATGTATTCGTGGAGACCGAGCTCCTCTGGACAATTGGCTTGCTCGGCGATAGCTTCATTGGACGTGTAGTCGATTGACAGCACAGAGAAGTGAATTGGTGCGTAGGGGCTGAAAGTGGGCTCGGGAGGACTGCAAAGGCCTGCTACGCTAGAGCTGATGAATGATTTGGCCGCCCAAGACCTGCCCGAGCGGTCAAATAATCTGAACGATAACCCATTGTTGACGCAGACAGACGACTGCTCTGTGGGTATCCGGACACGCTTGTAGTGGCTTCGGATGAATGGTTTCGTGGTGGAACCGAGAGTTATTCGGTGATATGGATGGTAGGTTGCCCAGGGCTGGAGACCGGAAAAGGCGTCGAGGAGTATCTTGGGTTGGTCTTGTGGGTCACCGTTAAGCGCGTCACGGCAGATTCCGACATCATTGAGAATCATGAAAGTCATTGACCGCCATGTTGAGAACACACGTGGAGGTCTCAGCTCAAATACTGCCGACTGAGCTTCTGTGACTACAGAAGGAAGTGGCCATTCGTGGACGCCGATCTTCAAACGCTCCGCCTGGCCGGATAGCATGCACTTCATACATGACTCGGTGAGGTGCTGTTGTTCTCCCCAGCGGTCTTCGCTGTATCGGTGTTCCTCTACCGCAGCTTGTGCATTCAGAGACTTGAATTTCTCGTTGAGAGATTTCAACTCGACCACTTTCTCGGCACGCTTGCGCTGCGCGTCTAATTTGATCTCCTGGTGGAGTCGTTGTAGACTTGGCGAAGCCAGGTAGTACTTCACTGCGAAGCAAGTCTCTGAGCTGTCAGTGAATATAGACGTCGTATTCGTGGCCTCTGTGTGTCGCTTGAGTAGGTATCTTTCGATAAGCGTAGCTCTTCGAAGGGACCCATCGCGGTGGAGGAGCAAAGGCTGGAGGAAGCCTCGAGGGATTACAGGCGAATAGGATCTAAGAAGGGGGCACCTGGAGGTGGCAAGGACGTCGAGAGCCATCCAAAGATCAAGGATAGTCAGAATCATGACCGAACTGTCTTCTGGATTAGATCCGTAGAGGTCCTTTGCGCCGCTAAGGTACTGGTCGATGCAAGACGCAACAATCTCGGGAGCGTCGTCGTCATGAATGGCTTTGTCAATCCAGGAGTCCAGATGAACTTCTACGGACAGTTCAAAATCCATAAGAGCTATATGCTTGTGCTCTTCGATGATTCCAGTCAGCCGACCATCGGTGAATTGACGGAAGTCGGAGTGGTTGTCAAACCGTTTTCCAAGGGAGGGTTTGAACTGCGTCCGTGAGTGGCTCTGAGATGAGGGGCGAAGGGCGCGGTCGATGTAGTCGTACGCATTGGTCAAGGAGATAGTGGTGTCCGCGTCGAAATCGAGCGTCCCGGGGTGCCAGTCGAGAGGAACAGACATCCTGTCTTGATGTTTCTTCCACCGCGCTTGAATAACATCATTGACCTGGACAGAAATCTCTCTAACCGCCTGAAAAACGAAGCTCGGAACGCTAGGCTCTATCTTGCATAGCCGACGAGCAACCTTGCACCTCATGGCATGAAGAAGGTCGCTCGGAAGCCCCTGCTTGGTGCATAGCCGGAGTACCTCTGCGTGGAAGAACAGCATGAATGACTTGTAGACCCCGTCCGCGCCCAGTGTTGTCTGGAGGGCGACGCGCAGAACAAGCCACAATGGGGATCGTCGCCAAGGCTTGTACGCGTCCTTCCAGAGGACTTCATCATTGATCCGCTTTGTGATTCGCTTGACCTTCGCGGGCTCCCCAAAACCCCGCAGGATCCCGCACAGAAGCTCCGTGATGTATCGAGGGTGAGCACTCTCCCGCACTTCTGTCACAGTGGATCCTGCCTTTAAAGTCGCTTCGGAGGCTAAGTCGTCGACATCCATTTGGACGAGGAAAGAGGCGAGCTCCGAGAGGAATGAATGGTTCAAGAAAGTGTCTGTGGAGACTTGAATGGCGGGTCCTGGGTACGAGCACAGGAGTTTGCCCTCGGTAGACATGACGTCCTCGTTCCGCGGAGACAATTCGAACATCTCAAATCGGACGGTATCCCGGAGCCGGCGTATGACCAATCCTGCGTTCTGAGCACGGACGTGCATTACAAACACATCTGGTGAAACTGTCAGACCAAGACCTGAGCAGTGTGCCAGCTATTTGAAATGCGCACCTTCGGCGAGCATGTTGGATAAGATGCTCTCGAGGACGTACTTCTCAAGAGGAAAATACGTCACCAGCTCGACAAATTCCAGCATCTTGATGACCTGGACCCATATCGGCTGCTGAGGCGTGGGGAGACTGCAGAGGAACACTTGGGCAGATTGTATGAGAATGTGGCACAATGTCATATTCATCTGGCGTTCAGCTTCGTCCCCTGGAGCCTCTTGAGGTAGTTTGGGTGGCATGAAAACATGCTGGGCGATAGATGTCAAAACCATTGAATCGAAAGATATACTGGAGGACATGGTGGGGAAAGGCAAGTGTGTACAAAGGGTTCCTCGGTATGGTCAATGTGAACGCCACAATAAGCGCGCACGGGATACCGGAAGAAGCAGTGCAACCCAGCACCTCGTCTTCTCGGGCGCTGATAAGATAGGCGCTCAACGGCGTTAATCGGTTCAACAGGGCAATCGCACCATAGCATTGACGAGATGTTCTACAGTTAAGCTAACCTGAGCAAAGCGAGATAGTGTCGCGCCGATCGCTCCCCAACTAGACGAAAATTAGTGACTCCTTCAGGAGGTAGGTCAAGCGATACAATAAATGAGCGTGGTTCGTCGCGTGCACATGGAGACGGGGTTCAGGAATGGGGACTACCCAAGTTGCGAAGAGGTATCAGGATTGAGTGACAGTTCGCGGTGCAAGTTGGTGTATTGTTCTGTTACAGCAATCGTTAGTCCACTCGAAGAATACCTCAGAATCTAGGATCACATGATCCTGCTTACAGTTCAAGAAATTGCCTGAGAGACATGACGGAACGTAAGGTTTGCCCGCAATTTGGCACGTCCGGGGTATGATGGGTGTGGCATAGGCTATGTTTCGCCACACATTATCTGGGTAATGTCAAGATCCTGGCGGAGTCCCCTACTATTTTGTGAGGCAACGCAGATCGACCGAAGCTGAGTATAGGGAGTAGCATAAAACACTGAGGCACCGCTGGCAAGACAACTGTCCTATCTTGTGGATCGAGGGATAATGCTCGGTCCATTAGCTTCGGGAACCGAGCAAGATCAACGGAAAGCGGGGGCAGCAATCATGAGCCTGGAGATGGCTCCTAAGACACAATGGATGGAGGGTCGATGGCGGTTGAGGAGTGGACCGTGAAGTTGTGGCTGATTGAGAAAGGGCAGAGGGAGATGGAGAGCGCAAGGCCAGGTCATTGCAGGGAGCAGCGGATACCGAGTACAATCAGTACTCTCCTACTGTCACCACCCTTCCTTTGCACAGCGCGACTCGGACCGACGCGGGTGGAGACGGTACGCGGGGGCGAATGATACTGTGTTGCATGTTTGGGTTTGAAGGATTGTCCATCGGTCCGCTTGATGGTGAAAAATGGGCGAAATCAGTCGATGCATGCGCAGTGGATGGCTGGATGCGTACCACATGGCCGCAACACTAAAGAGGTCCTGGGCCGGACGAACGCAGAATCAACCAAGCCGTGTAGCCACCACAATGGTCATGATCCACCAACAGTACACATGCGAACATGCCGGGAGAGGCGGATGCGCCAAGGATTAGCTAGATACACTCAAAAAGAGTATGCGCGCATTGATGCATAGATGTGTCGGAGCGAAGGGACCTCTATTGGAGTTACAAGTCGCGCTCCGTTCGGTCTTCCGGGCCGGGCCGCTTTCCCGGATCCTCTCCCCCTGCCTCCGCTACTCCCAGTTCCGCCTCGTTTGACCTTATTCTTCCTAGCTCTCGCATGCAAAAATCAATCCCAGCGTCCGCCTCCACTGTATGACGATGCGCAGCAAAACTACGCAACTGTTGACGAAGAAATGACGGGCGCGTCGTCACTTTATGTACGTTTCTGTTGTGTCCAGCCGTTCGAGCTCCAGCTCCCGAAACTGCCTGTGATTGCCCCCATGTAAATACTGTACAATACTCCTATCAGCTTGCAGTATAAATTGTAGTATGTACCGGCTACGAATATCAGCGTTTCTACACTTCGCGTTGCCCTTCCTCCTTCTGCTCCCTTCACTCGCTCCCCCTCACTCGACTTCGCTTCGCGCCGCTGCGCGCCTTCGTTTCGGACCTCCAACTCGCATCAACCTCCGCATCGGACGAGTGCCTGCCGTCCCAATGCTGTCGGGTAGTCCAACTTGAAGTAGTGGATCAGAGTCCGACACCACGGCTGTAGCTGCGCGTAGGCCCTTGAGCTGGAGTGGGCAGAAGCATGCGCAGGTCTGAGTCGGCGTGTGCGCGCGTGATGTTCAATTGCCAGCTCAGTTGCATGAACTGTAAGCCAGTGTGCACCCGTCGCGCCCCGGCCCGCTGAATGGTCCCTAGCCTTGCTGACACACGACCGGCAAGGCTCGCAGCGAAGCAGAAGTTGGCAGTGAACGCAAGAGTGAACGTGCATCAATCCACGAGGATACGATCCCACAAAGAACAAACATCCAATTGTGCAGTCAATGTGATATCTCATCGTGTCTCGTTCGGATGCATGGCGCATCTCCCTTTATTCCTTCGAATGTTCTTCCACCACACTCCTAGCTTTTTCGTCCTCCTTCCGAATACTGTCTCTCCTTTGCATGCCGGCATGTGGCTGTTGAGCATCATACAAATGAGGCTTCCACCCCGAGGAGTGCCATGGCTTGACACCCGTCCGGTAGAGCTCGTCAACCTATGCCGCGAGTCCAACGAGTAAGATTTCTGCAGTCGTAGACAGTGAAACGAACGCACCTCCTCCAGACTGAGGCCTTTAGTCTCGGGTATGAACAGGTACACGTACACTACGCCGAACAAAAGCATGCCGAAGAAAATGAGCAAAATGAGCGGCCCTATGCGGGCAGCGATCCGTGGCGCGAAGAATGACAACAAGAAGTTCCAGAGCCAGTCTATGCGGTGGCGTTGAGAACGATCACGATTGGTAGCGCAGGCATGAGGGGCAATACGCACTGGTTGCAGATCCCAAAGCAATTGCACGGGGCCGAACGCGCAGCGGAAAGCTCTCGCCGAGGTATACCCACGGCGTAGGCCCCCAGAACATGGAATAGGAGAAGAGGTGGAGCACTGCGAACGCGATTAGAGTGTCGCCGCCCGACTTATTCCGCGAAGTGAGTTGCGATTGAGGGGTGTTATTCGGCGCAAGGGTGAAGTGGCCGACGAGCCCGGCGATGATAGCACAGATCGCTTCGAGGACTGCCCCCGTCAACAGTGACTTCTCGAAATCAGTGAAAGGGTTGAAAGGTCACGAGGTAACTGGACCCACGCGACGCCGGCCCCACGTCTCGATCAGATAGAGGGCAGGGATGGTACCGACTACCGAAACGGCACCAAGAATAGTTTGGATCACATATGGCGAGAGTCTACAGAGAGAGCAGTTAGGCACTAGTCAATGCAGATGGCATAAACCACAAACTCTGTGCCAGCGCTCTGGAAGAATGTATCTCCATAGTAGTCTTTTTACGCTACTCGTCAGTGGGGGATGGAGCTGTGAGAAGAAACGACTCGCAGTAAAAGTTTTGCCCATTCAACTGTTGAATGAACTGGAGCATCATTCCATTGATAGTCCTCTTCCAAAGCATGTTCCTTGTCGAGAAGCACTCGAGCCAACCTGCTTTTCCGCCTTCATTTTCGGCCGCGATACCAAACTTGAGCTCCTCCACAACGTTTTCGACGAGTGAGTCGTCGATACGAACTCCATTTAACTCTGCGATATCACCGCGGGCCTGCTCCTCGCGACCGGTGTAGAGCAGATGTCGTCTGGGTGCGGTACCATCAGCACCTTAGGCGTGCGCATAACTAGAGGTACGAACGGTGACTCGGGAAGGAAGAGAATCCCGCTCATAAGGATGAGGCCCCAAAGCATCTGAAGGCCAACAGGGATGCGCCAGGAAGCAGAGTTTTTGATAGAATGCGTGCCGAGATCGATTATGTAACTCAAGAAGATACTGCGAGGCGTGAGAGTTTCTCATGACCGTAGCGTCAAAGCAGCGTACCCCATGATGATTTGCAGCTGATACATGACCAAGATCACCCCGCGGATTGCCTTCGGTGCGGTCTCGCCATTGTACAGAGGGACGATGGCTATAATGATCGGTCATTGGGATTTTGGAAAAGCTCGAGGTTATACCTGACATGGCACCGACACCAAGGCCCGCAATGAACCGGCCAACGGTGATTTGTACTATAGACGTATCCGTCGCCGTTTGGATGAGGGTCCCAATCGTGAATATTGTGGACCAGATGAAGATGGAGCCTTTGCGACCAAATCTGTCTGCTGTGAAGGCCTGTGCTAGAGCACCTCTGGCAATCGTTGTACATTAGGGGGACCGAAGGATTGAAAGCGCCATAAAAGCTTACACAAAAGTCCTATACACATGGTTAACGCGAGTTCTCTACATCAGATTCTAACATAGCAATACGTACCCGGCAGACAGGAGCGACGTAATGATGGATTGACGAGAACTCGAAAGAAAAGGTTGACCGTCTGAGCCTATCTCGCCGAATCGCCGGACGAAGTCAGGCATGATGAGACATCCCTGTCGCATATGAGCAAATGATGAGAAGTAGGCCAACGCCGGCATACCGATATGACGCCGATGTCGTAGCCAAAGAGAAACCCTGCCCTCACAGGTCCTAGAAACCGACATCATTAGTATAGAAAATAAGGATGATGCGTGCGGCTTACAGAGACGGCCCATTTGGAAGCACCTCCGAGGAATCTCACCTCCTACATAACGACGGGGTCAGATTGGCCCAGTGAGATAAGAGTCACGAACCGAATGCAATAAAAATGGCGAGCAATATCGCTTTTCTGTTGATAGGAATATCGGACATCCTTGCTTGAGGGAAGCCGCAGTGAGGTGGCGAAACCCCTCAACGAGATTCTCATCGTCAAGAAGCAGCTTGTTTATTTATAAAGAAGTGGTGGGAAGGCGGCCGCCGGTGTAGGTCATTCGTCCCAAGCGTGGACCAAATGAGATTGTTTTGAGTGAGTAGAAGAAGACGAGGCTGGCACATGAGCGGGCCGGGCTTGGGCGCGGCCCGCAGCTGAGGGTACTAGAGGCAACGCCCACTGATGCCTAATGTTCAATCGCTGGATACACGTCCTTCAGCGGTGCCAAGCGACTAGTGACTAGGAACATTTGAGCCGAAGAGTACGCACATATGATGATCGGCATCATACCGGGACGAAATGCTGGCGGGAGGTTTGAAGGTATGCCAACTTTGATTCAGGCTGCTGATTCCGACTTCTGGAAGTTGATCTGCGTTAATGCTAGCACAGAGATCGCATCGAGTACGTCTGCGAAATTTGTGTTCCATCAGATTCGTTGGGGTGATACAAGTGGAGTATGGGCTCACCACATTCGAGACGAATACATGCTGTCCATTTCCACGCGTGCCGCGTCGGACCACGAGACCTACGAGTCTTCTATGCCGAAGCAGAAAGTAGCTTGGGAAGATTGCTTTACGCGGTACTCGTGCGGGGACGAACGAGCCCGATCACCGGCGCACTACACCATCGCTTCAGCATCCCTTAAATTTGAAGCAAGGAACAACCGATGTACATACCTCGAGCCCCTTGAGCCAACGAAAAATCAGGGCCTGCCACTCGTTACTATAGTCTGATAGCACTGACGCGCCATCATCACATGAGACAGGGAAGATGGTGCGGATGTCGAGCGGGCGGAGCGCGCGAGGATGTGTGTGCTCCTGGAAGGAGAATAGGGACAAAAAGGGGCTCTACAAGAAGTTGCGAGCCGGTCACACCTGCAGCGACGTTGGGTGCTCGGTGCAACAGTTGACGCGGACGTTGCAACGCGGCGCAACCGGCAACCGGCAACCTCGCGTATCCCGCGGTCCCGCGTGTCCGTCTGACAGTCGGGTCGGCATCGGCCGACTGTCTGAGCAGCAAGCGCGCTCAGCGCTCAGCATGGAAGCGGCAGCGACCCAGTGAACCCCGCTCAGACGATGGTGCACGGCTGTGCCATTAGTAGACAAATGAGCATGCCACTCTTCTTGAGTGCCTCCTCACGTGCACATGCAGAAACGAATGAGGCCTTCTCGCCTTGCTCAATCGAATAGTGACCGCACCGAAGCGTACCCCCCTACCCGAAAGCCAGGGCTTAGAGACATACGGCCAGACCGGATGAAGACAAAAGCATATCATTACGGTTCGTTAGAGATGTTACACGTGGTAGCACAGGAGCATTGCAGCATGACACAGGAGGGAAGTGGAAAAGATCACTGCAGTACAAACGGATTCAGCTCGATATCTTCCCTCTACTCCTTGGAGTGCTCTTCCGCTACGCTTCCGTTCTTCTCGTCTTCTCGTTCGCCGCCCTCGTGTACCTTGACACCAGGCGTGTTGTCATATAGATGCGGCTTCCAGCTGGCAGAGCGCCACGGCGGGACACCAGAGCGGTACAACTCATCCACCTGCCGAATGGGTGAGACACTAAAGTCCTCAGACACAAGAACTCTGACGCACCTCCTCAAGGCTGAGACCTTTCGTCTCCGGAATGAACAGATAGACATATGCCACAGCGACGAGGAGCATCCCGAAGAAGATGAGTAGAATCAGAGGGCCGATGCGTGCTGAGATACGAGGGGAGAAGAATGAAATCAGGAAATTCCAGAGCCAATCTACAGACATTGAGAAGGGAAGTCACCAATCATCAAAACGTTGATAGAAAATAGATGCTCACTGCTAGCAGATCCAAGAGCGATGCCGCGCGGTCTGACGCGCAGAGGGAAACTCTCGCCAAGGTATACCCACGGCGTAGGGCCCCAAAACATCGAGAACGCGAACACCTGCAGCACTGCGAAGGTGATAAGGACGTCCCCGCCGGTTTTGTTACGCGAGGTGAGCTCGGACTGCGGGGTGCCGGAGGGTGCCAAGAGAAAGTGGCCAACAAACGCCGCAATGACTGCGCAGATCGCTTGGAGAACCGCTCCAGTGAGTAAGGACTGCGATACGTAAGCGAGAAGGTGAGGTTGACGATGCAATGAGACGTACCCGGCGACGACCCCAAGTTTCGATCAAGTATAGTGCAGGAACTGTGCCAACTAGCGAGACGGCGCCAAGAATAACTTGGATGACATACGGCGACAGTCTATGGATTATGCGTTTGAGAATGTTTCACAAAGAGTAGTTACGCGCGAGCTGACGCGCTGACGACGTACTGTGTGCCCGCGCTAAGGAAGAACGTGTCGCCGTAATAGTCTTGCGAATCCAGTCGTTAGAGTGGCAGCTGAACACGAAGGCGGAAACCTCACAATAGAAGTTCTCTCCGTTGAACTGCTGGAGCATCTGAAGCATCATCCCGTTAATAGTCCGCTTCCATAGCATGTTCCTCGTCGAGAAGCATTCAAGCCAAGAGGCATGTCCACCTTCGTTTTCCACGGCAATACCGTATTTGAGTTCGGAGATTACGTCCCCAACGAGCTCATGATCAAGGGGAACGCTGTTGAGGTCTGCGACGACACGACGTGCTTGCTCTTCCCTATCAGTGTAGAGCAAATGACGTCTACGCGAGCTCGCCATGAGTCTTTTATAGAGGAGCTAGTAAGCGAATACGAACGGTGACTCTGGGAGAAACAGAATGCTGCTCATAAGAGTGAGCCCCCAAAGTATCTGTAAGCCTGTAGGAATGCGCCATGAAGCAGAACTCTTGATGGAGTGCGTGCCAAGATCGATGATATAAGATAAAAATATTCTGCATGGGAAGTCAGAGTTCTTTTCGTGTTGTCCATGAGAAGATGTAAGTCACCCCATGATGATTTGTAGCTGATACATGACCAGGATTACCCCACGAATGGACTTCGGAGCCGTCTCGCCGTTGTACAAAGGGACGATTGCTATTCCCCAAAAATCACGGTATATCCAATTAATCGAACTGTGCCGATCGTACCTGACATCGAGCCGACCCCTAATCCTGCAATGAAGCGACCAACGGTGAGTTGAACAAGAGACGTGTCGGTGGCAGTTTGGATGATGACACCAATGGTGAAGATAGTCGACCAAATGAAGATGGAACCCTTGCGTCCGTACCGGTCTGCAGTGAGAGCCTGTGCAAGTGAACCGCTGCATAAAGAGTCGCATAAGATGACGCATGGGCTGTGAATGACGGCATTACATGAAGGTACTATGCAGGGGGAAGGAGCCTCAGTACATGCGGGCCTTCCGCAATAGAGACGTTTACCCGGCAGAGAGCAACGATGTGATAATGGATTGTCGCGAGCTTGAAAGAAAATGTTGTCCATTCGAATCCACCTGGCCAAACCGTCTCACGAAGTCGGGCATGATGAGACATCCCTAGCCACGTCACAATGGCGAGGACGCTTAAGAGACAGACTGACGTACGGAGATGACGCCTGTATCATAGCCAAACAGAAACCCTTTTATATTGATACTCCTGCATTCTGAATGTCAAGGGAACGAAGTGATGAAGTAAAAGGCAGCTCACAGTTACGGGGCTTCCAGGATTACTCAGACTAGGACATGCCTCCTGTAGAACCTCATAATCGATGGGTAATTCGGTGATGTATAGAGGGGAGCATACCGAATGCAACGAAGATAGCGAACAGGATAGCCCGCAGGCTGATAGGAACATCGGCCATTCCTGCTCGCGGAAAGGTGTGCGAGTGGGAGTGATAGCGGGAAGCGTTCACGGGGTTCTCATATTCAGGAAGCAGCGACTTTATGTGGAAGTCGAAAAGGGATGCCGGCGAAGTTCAGTTGCCCATCGGGCATGGAGCGGCAGATATTCTTAGGCGAGGGTGCAGACGCTGACGGACCCCCGTGAGCAGAAGAACTCCAAGAAGTGTTCGCCATATATGAGCGGGCCGGGGGCTGCATCACACGGCCCGCTTCGCCGGACTGAACTTGCTGTCGTGTCGCGGAAAAGGTTGAGCCCCTCCCAAGCTCCTTGCGTCGCTGGCCTTGCGTCCAGGTGGCATTGGTAGAGTGAGCACCACTATGCACCCCCTATGATAGAGTCCGTACCGGAGCGCTGAGATCCACTCGTGATGTAATTACTTTGTGCGCATCTGAACGAAATCTCCAGCTGATAGATCTTAAAGTCAGAGGAAGAAGCATACCGTAATCACACCACAGGTGTCCGTGGCTGAGCTCGAGGCCCATGCGAATCCAGCTGAAGAAGAGCACAATTCCGATGAAACACCGGCATTTGACATAATCTAGGGAAACGCGCGCTCAAACACCTATGACCCATGGTTGGACCAATGACTTACCAGCAGAACTGCAAAACCACTCGAACCTTGTGTGCTCGAGGATGAACACGTGCAGTACACCACAGTCCGTGAGACTGACAGGACAAGCTTCTACTTTCCCCGTGCCAATGGGAATCAATGTTGATGCCGAGGGCGGCCGCTGAGCGAGCCAAGGATCTATAGACACCAATTAGCTTCACCGATATGATATGATGGGGTGCCTTGATCCATGTTTCCTGGAAATGTCGAAGCAGGGTCAAGAACGAAACATTCAGGAATCCGCTGTCTATTAGTCCCGCAAACTTGAGGGATAACAACGTAAGGTCTTCCTTTCCTTCGCGAATCGTACAGAAAGATATGCACATCGCATTCATTCTAGCCGTCGAACGCGCTATTCCAGATACTTGCGCTGTGCTCGGGGAGGTAGTGGTCCCGGTCAATTTCCATCGTGGAGGTTGCGGCAGGTTCAACTTCGGCGCGCGACGTGGTTGCGCTAGTTGCGGGCCGCGCTTACATAAGTGATGCGTGGGAATCGACTCTGGCGCCCCGACGCTAGGCGCCAACCCGCGCCCGCTCCCCCGGGCTTGCGGGTCGCTCTAAGTCCGAGAGTGCGCGATGCAGCATGGTCAACTTGCCACTCGCATCACCGAAAACCTTCACTCAAAACCATCCCCCAAGATCCGCATCTCTAGGGCTCCGAACGCGAGCGTCTTGGTTACGTAGCCACCATATCTTGACCCTATCACTCCGGATAATACTGTCACCCACCAGGGATCTTGGACCTTGGTTTAAATGAGCAATGAGCATTACTCACACGACATCATACATCGATGCGCCGGTGAGTACATGCAGAAGGCTCCGACGTGTATGTTTTCTGAAACAGACCCTGCAGGCGAGGTACATAACAAACAGAGCTACCTGCCACCCTTCACTTCTTCCTCCTAAATCCCACATCGACAAACTCCCGACGGAGATCCTCTGCATCATATTCCGTTCTACAAGATCTGTCCTTCGCCCAGAGACCTCTGCTGGCTATCTTCCGCTCGAGATTGTCATCTCTCACGTCTGCAGGCGCTGGCGCTCCATCTCCCTGAACTTCCGTGATTTTTGGACCACGATCATCATCCGACCCCGCCTGCCTCATGCCCGGATTCAAGCTTACCTGAGCCGCTCCGGAGGCGCCCCTCTCGGTATTTATGTCGACTATACAGTGGCACCAAGGGACAAACGAGGGGAGTTATACGATAGCACAGGGCACAGCTACCTCATAGGACTGATGAGCTGCCTGCACCCGTCCATCCATCGATGGCATTCGTTCGAATTCACTGCTACTGTCTTTTTGGTGACTGCCAAAGTTGCTCAGTGGTTATCGCGCATGGCCTCTGCGCCTAATCTGCGACGCTTCGCTTTCATCCTTCGGCACCGACTCCATGCCCAGTATTCGATACCTCTTCCTTGGTTGCACAACAGCGTGAAGGAAGTCCCTTTTCATGGGAACGCGCCATCACTCCGCATTCTGGACCTCGAGGTCTATGGTGCAGACTGGAACTCCACATTCCTCTCCGACCTTTACGAGCTGCGCATGGCGTATCACCATCTCTCCTGCCGCCCTTCACCACAGGCGTTCCTCGGCATCCTTGAGAGGTGCCCGGACCTTCATACTCTCACACTCATCTCTTCCGGGCCCGCATTGGCCAATACGGACAACACCTCGCGTGCGAAGATACAGCCAGCCCCGGCACTGCGCCACCTGACGTTGCATGGACTCTCCTATTACGAAATGATCATCGTGCTCGAGCGCACCACAATGCCAGCGCTTCTGACGCTCGACATCAAGCTCAACATGCTCGTAGAAGATGTGCTCTTCCACGAGGGCTTCGTTGGGCAAGTCGTGCGGCGCCTCGCGCCGCGCGTGGGCGGCCTCCATGCGCTGCGCATCCGCCACTCTCGCTGGGACTTCCACGATGCAACGCGCGCGCTACTCGACGCGCTCGGCGCGCTGCGCGTGCTCGTGCTCGAGGACTGCGCTCCCGCGTTGCTACAGATGCTCCGGCACGACCCAGGCTACGCGCCGCGTGCGCAGGCACAGAAATGGGACGGCGCGGCGCCCGCGCCGCGATTTTGCCCCAATCTCCGCGTTGTCGCTCTAGACAGTGCACGCGACGCACTCGAGCTGGCGGAGCACAGGCGTAAGCTCGGCCTGCCTTTGTCGAAGATCATCCTGCCCGATTCGGAACGCGCCGGGATGCGTGCGGCGGATGCCGCGCGGCTGGCAGAGATGCTCCCCGGTGGGCTTGTGTTTGCGTCGACTCCAGGTGTAATTCCCAGCACGGGACAAAACACGGTTGCAGACCTCGATGTTGAAATAAGAGTATTGGTGGAAGAGGAAGAGTTGGAGAAAGAGGAGTGTTAGGTGCGCTCGCCACGCCCCTTGTCATCTAGCGATGGTATTGTTTGACTCGATGTAATCTAATGACTTGCATGACCTGGTCGTGCTTAATCTTACTCGATTGTCCTTGTAGTTGCACATATTCGACGTCGGACATCAGATGCATCAATGTTCTATCGCAATGAGTATTTGAATACAGCCGGACGAAACAATGAAGAGCAAACAAAACAGACAGGCCAATATCTCAACGCGTCGTACAAACGTAGGCAGACGCAGTCCTGGAGCGAAAAATAACGTCATCCAACCCTTATGACGTCTTTCTCTTCTCCTCGGCAATCCAATGCTGCCTCTTCTCTAGGTCTGCGAAGAATTCAGCATTCCAAGATGAATCAATGAACATGTATATATGCGCACCGTGGGCCCACATGGCAGCCCCTACTCGGTTCGATACCGAGAAAACCAGGCCGATAAAGGGGAGACTCTCCAACAACGCAGCAGCGAAGCCGAATACTAGATGATAAGGGCAATTAATGCAGGTTGACACGTCTCCCATTGCAGCGTGATACTCACGCCAATAGTCCCATTTATGTTCCGCGATGAATACTGCAATTTGCTCCTTCGTCATCTTCTTCGCTTGGAAATACTGAAGAAAGGCATGAGCACACGTCCTGGAGTCACTTTGGAAGGGGTACACACAGGCTTGTGGAGGTACCGCGCCGTGTCCAGAGCCTTGAACCCCGCTGCGACAAACAATCCAGCAACAGGAACGACATGCAGCGGGAGCAGGAGGACTGTTCCAGCAATCGCATGGCCAAATCGTCAGTGGCCACCCGTGCGAGCTACGAGTCAGATGTCGCCTCACCGCGCTTGATGGCGAACCTGAGCACCCTGCCTTTCGCCACCGCAACGCCGGCCCACTGGTCTGCGTCAACCTTGGGCGGGACGTCCCACTCCTCAACGTATGGTTGCCAGAAGGTAGGGCCTTTGCCACGAGAGGTAATTGTCTGCTCCCATGCGCGCTCTCGCGCTATGCGAAGGTTGCGCGAGAGAAAGAAGATGAGGATATAAGTAAGCTGCGATGACAGAAAAACGACCGTGGCCCCTGAGAAGATAGTCAGAGTTGGGGAGGTAGAATGATGAGCGCGCGGGCCTACAGGTAGGTATGTCGAAGGGGGGCTTGTATCCTAGGATGGTGTCATTCGCATGGCCAATGACATTCGGGGAGCTAGAAATCGAGTTATGAACTGGCAGACCCACGACAAGCAAACGAGTAAAATTACTTCGTCCAAAATGTGCGAACCAGCCCTCGCTGAATCGAAAACGTCAAGAGCGACTGCGTAGCAGTGAAAGTCAGCGTTCAGGAGGTGTCGTGCGAGCTAGTGGGTAGCCACACACCCAGATGCCGCCAACGGTAGCGCCCCGAATCGCCCCGTTGCGGCACTTCTGCCAGACGGGGACGAAGAGAGCCTTGTCCGACAGGAGGCGGTACGCGCCGACGACAACGTATGATGGCGGGAAACCAAGGCGCAGGGTCGCGCGCTGCAGAACATCTGGTACGTGCTCCTTCTTGGGAGGGCCTGAGCCATCAGCCGGGTCGGGTCTCCAGAGCTTTTCATCGGCGTCGAGCAGCGACTGCGACATGATGAGTAGCTAGCACGGTGGACTCGCGGACCCTTTCCAGTGGTACGAATACATAGCACGGCGGGGAGATCGGACCCCTGCTTGCTGCGGGGCACGTGAAATGCCTCCGAGCCCCTAACCCCAGCCCTGGGTCCGGCTACTGGCCTAGGTCGATCTCTGGCACGATACATCTTCTACTGCCAACGACTATCTTTCGACGTTTAACCAAAATCTGCGCACTTTATGAGCCAACTAGGACATGCACAACGTCACACTTAAAATCCACATTCAAAGATGCATTCAGCCTCGTCTCTTGCTCGAGGCAGTCCCAGCACACATCACCAGGAATCACATGCACAAGACACTCCCGCCTTGCTCCCTCCCATGCTATCTACGTCCTTCTCGCTCAGTCTCTCAGCAGCTCGCCGGGCTCTCAGATGTGACATCTATATCCATACCTTTCAATATCACCGCTGCTCTTCCCCGCCTTCGTCAGTGTTAACGCCTTATGGCTGCGCAGCATCTTCCTCGGCCCCACACGTACTGTCGCTGCCACCTCTCCAACCGTAGGCACGCCGCTACCTCTGCGTAACCCATCACGTCCAGCTCTTCACAATCGTACATATTCCCGGCATTCTGCCACAGTTCGTCGGCACCGAGGACATTATAGTTTTGGAGCCGGACCTTCAATGATACTTTTGAAGTAGGCCGGATGACCCGGACACGACAGCATTGCATGCAGCTGTTGGTACAGAGGCACAGGTTTTGCCTAAGCAGCGAGCTAAGGCAGAGCGTTGAACATTTTGCGATGAGGAAAGCCTTGCGATGTGGACGCACCAAGTCTCAGCTGGACTGTATAAACACGATGCCGGAAGTACATGTATTCTACATGACGTGATTGGTCCATTGGCACGTTATCCGTATGGCGGTTGTGCTCAGCCAGCTTCCTGACATGCGCAACGTACTGTCCCGCTCTCTCGCCTATGTTACTCGTCGGCCAAGCAGCCAGATACTAAGTCATCAGGACACAGCAAATAAGGTCAGGTTCATTAGTCGAGATGGCCGAGATGGCCGAGATCGTCGATAACCCCGACGAGTTGACAGGCACTCCGAGTCCTGCAGTGCATCGCATGATTCGCACGTCCGTGGTTCGCAATTGGCAACTCCCATGTATACACTCCAGCTCTCACCCACTACGGTCACGCTTCCTTCCTCTCTACCATCATGTCCACCGAACAGAGCGCACCCACAATCGACGCCAAGACCCTAGAAACGGCTGCGGACGTTCAGGTGTTCGATATTAAGGGCGAGAAGATCCGCTTCGGGGACATATTTGCTACGCAGAAGACTATCGTTGTGTTCATTCGTGCGTGCACCGTCGAGCCCTGAGCCCAAGACAATCGTTCGTTACTAAGATCCCATGCACACTCGACAGGGCACTTCTTCTGCGGGGTAATGTAGTCTCAGATACACACTCACGCGACTATGCTCACTTAATGCCCCTCTGCGCGGATTACAGAACTGCATGGTATGCCCTATCTGCATGATATGATTCAACACAAGTCAACGTCGTATGCGCTACAGCAATATGTCGCCCAGCTCACCACCATCCGCGAAGAGGCTCTCAAGGAAGCAGGGACGAAGATTATCCTCGTCGGATGTGGTGACTGGAAGTTGATCGGGAACTACAAGAGTATTCTCACCATCCTCGTCATTCGCACTGCAGTGTCACTAATGCGCTTTCACGCAGACGACACCGAATTCAAGGGCGATATTTATGCGAACCCGGACCGCAAGCTGTACGACACACTTGGCATGATCTCGAACCTCAAAAGCACGCCGGGCGGCGAGGAGAAACGTAGCTACATCAAGCGAGGACTGCTCAGCATCACCCTTTACAGCATCCGGGTATGGACATAATCTTCTCGCTGGCGCATCCCTCCTGAAGAACACTCTTTTGTGCAGCGGGGACCCTTGAAGAACCCCTCGCACATTGGGAAACAGGGCAACATCTCGCAGCTTGGCGGTGACTTTGTCTTCGGACCTGGTGCGTATAGTCTTCGGCTCTGTGCCGTAGAATGAGCTGATGTGAACCTATTGGCAGGCACGACGTGCTCGTATTCATCCCGCATGAAGCACACAGAGGATCGTACGTCAACGGGTGTCGCTCTGCTCTTTGGATGACAGCACACTTACGCTCATGACCATCATTTCAGACGTCGAAGTTGCAGACCTGATGAAGGAAGCAGGAGTCGCATATCCTTGACCAGAGGGCGGTTACCCAGCCCTAACTCAGACTTCGACCGTATACAGTTGGAATAGTTCGCCACTTCGTCTGTCTGTCTATAAGTTACCTTACGATATGTTACGACGAGGTTGATTTTTATGGTCTACACGATTTCGAAGTCTGAAAATCTCACAGAATGCAGATCATGACTGGGAGAGCGGTCTGCCAGGCACTGCTGGGGTTGCCACACGAAGAAAACACCGCACCAAAACGACACCAGCAGGATTTGAACCTGCGCTCCCAAAGGGAAACAGATAAGTTTGCGTATCAACACGGTTCGAATCTGTCGCCGTAACCACTTGGCTATAGTGCCTTGATCGTCGAAGTCCTATATTCTCGGAGCAGAATGAGGGCAGGCTTGAAAAGAAAACACCGGTGAGGTTCATTCCAATTCGAAACAGACGCTGCTGATATTGGAGTAGATGCAATTGCTACATTTCAGGGAAAGTACAATATGCGGTATGAGGTACCCTGTGCAGCTGTGTGCCAACAGAGACAGAAGGGGCCTTGCGAGGGTTGTAGTGCGGTGTGTATAGATAGTACCCTTAAATGAAACCGGCTAGATTATGTGAGTGTACAAGTGTCCACCGTGTTGGTGGGCAAGGTCCAGAGTTGCTTAGCTGTGGGAACACAAGGGTTGGCACGCGAGCGTGCGTTCGACATCCGAGTCTATGGAGTATTCTAGGGGCCTCAATCGTCAGGCTCCTTGGCGGCGGGTGGATGGTCTTGGGAAGATGCCCATTCTACGATTGTAAATCTTGTGCCTGTGTCTAGCCAAGCTCGACGTCCCCTACCCGCACCGAAATCTTGAGCGGGAAAGGGGAGACTTCAGCGTTGGTAATTGGGGGAACAGCGCCACGACCCTGCTCGGAGGACGTGTGCGTGAGCATCGTGCGCAGGCTCTTCGACAGGGTTGCAGCGAGGTTCTGGTTGAACTGTTGACGCTCTGCGAGGAGTCCGGGGTCAGAAGCCCATGCATACGGACAGGAGGCGCGCCCGTACCTTGTTCAGACTTAGGCTGACGGATCTCAGCGTTGATAATCCTGATTCACGGAGGGACTCATTGGTAATGTGCGAGCTGATGGGTGCAGTCATGAGAGGCGCACCATTGCTCCCACGCAACTTCCTCCTGCAGGGCGTAATGATCAGGATCAATGCGTTGGAGACCCTCGATTGGCAGAGAGACTTACCTCGTACGTAGTAATACCAAGCCACGCCTTCTTCTGGTCCTTTCTCGAGAGGGTGACGGAGATCTGAATGGCCACATGTGAACTCGCGCTCGGGTGCAGGATGTAACTGCTGACGAACCTGGCCCCGCTTCTGTGGGACGTTCTCAAGGCCCTTCCAGAAAGTGTCCACTTTGTCTTCGACCAAGCGCTCCATTGCCGGATCCGCGACACCCGGCTATTTGATCTAGTCAACAGGGAAATATGAGCGTAATAGAAACGGGGCACGCACCATGGTGACGTCGAGGACTTCAAATGTCTGCGGCTTGATGGTACCGAAGAGGCGGTGAAAGAGAATGGCGTGCAGCAATGCGCGGAGGATCTCGCGGGTGTTTTGGCGATCGAGAACCTGTCTGCTGCGTCAGCCAACTATAATCCGGCGCCGGGAGAGCAGGCTGACTATGTCTATTGATACGGTTGCATGCGTGTTGTTCATGGTGGGCGGCGAGGGGTGCCGCAGTTGGCCGCAGTGCCTCGGGCGAGGAGTCGGCTAGCAATCGCTCGCCGATGCCGTGCCCGACGTTTTGAACGGCGCCAAATGACTGACCAAGCTCAAACATCGCGGCGCCCAATGTGCCGCTTACGTACCAATATCATTTCTCTCACTCACCATCAATAGGACCCAGGGCTGCCGCCCAACTTCCGCCAACTCTCCTTTGGCAATCATGTACAAGGATGGGCTTCAGTTGCGGACCTACGACTTGGGTGCTCCTGATGACGCGTCGCCTCTTCGACGTATATTTAAGATGCAACCTCCCTATCAGCCGTTCTTGTCGCCAACCCAACATACCTTCTCTACTCTGCTCTGCCCCTTGCTGCACGAGAATTGGCAATGACTCACTCTCATGACCCTGTTCTTGCCGGCCCTCCTCAGGAATGCTGCGTGCGCGGCTTCATCCACACAGGGGAAGCCAGGGGAGAAGTACAGCACGTTGGAAACTTGCAGACCTACGTCTCGTATCCGCCTGGCGAAAGGCAGGAGAAATACAAGCACATCATTCTGTACTTCTCGGATGTATTCAGCCCTCTGCATATCAACAACCAGCTCCTGATCGACCAGTACGCCTCGCAGGGTGAGTTGGTTTGTATCCCATGATTTCGTGTCTAACATGCTGCAGGCTACCTGGTCATCTCGCCCGACTACTTCGAGGGTGAGCTCCTGCATAAGCAGATGGAGAAGGATCCCCAGCTTGATATCCTCAAATGGATGGCGCCCAAGCGCATCCGCGCGTTCGAGCTTGTGCCGATTTGGTTCGAGGCGGCCAAGGTGAAGTTCGGTATGCATTGTCGCTATTCTTATTTCCGGCGCGAAATCATGAGACTTGTTCATTCAGGAACGTCCGATGCAGCCTACGCTGCAGCCGGTACGTAGTTTCTGCATACATCATACCTAATGCCTTCTCACGACAATATGCAGGATATTGCTTCGGTGCACCTGACACCCTGCTCCTCGCCGCCACGGAGGAGGTCAAAGCAGGTGAGCCGCAGTCTGAAACAGGCCATATATGCACCAACCCAATGCGTCTTTTCGTAGTTGCTATCGTCCACCCTACCGGCTTGAACGAGAGTCACTTCAAGAATGCCATCAGTCAGTCTATCCTTCATGTCAGCCCGTCCCCACTATGCTTACGTTCCTATCTATATTACAGAACCCGTCTTTATCTCGAGCAACGGTGCGTAACCTAGGCGCATGCTCTACGTTCGTTCCTTACATATGCCTCCTCCAGACGACTTCCTGTTTCCCCGAGCGTCGCGCCACCGCGCAGAGGAGATTCTCCTCGAAAAAGGCACACCGCACCACCTCCAGGTGTTCGCGGGCGCGCCGCACGGCTTCGGCACGCGCGGTGACCCGAACGTGCCGATGCAGCGCTGGGTGAAGGAGGCGAGTGCAAACGGGATCGTCAGCTGGTTTGACAAGTACGTGAAGGAGCAAGTACCGGTTCAGCGCATCGAAAGCATGTTGCACCTGTGAGGGAAAGTGGTGTTGTATAGTAGCATAAACGAATCCAGTCGAGGTTTCGGATTAGCTATCAAACTGAGACTTATGTAGAGCTATGTGAGGTAAACAATATCCACGGTTCTACGCGCCTCGGCTGACCACGAGCAAACCCTCAGGCTCTCTTGAAAATGAGGGCCGAATGGATAACTCGGCCACAGCAGGAAAATTATATCCGACGCCAGCAGGACTCGAACCTGCGCTCCCAAAGGGAAACAGATTTCTAATCTGTCGCCGTAACCACTTGGCTATAGCGCCTTGAGAGTCCGTTTTTGAGCGATCTATCTATACATGTATGAGATAGAGATAATGGCAAAATATAAGTAGTCCGTCGCCTCCAGAGGCCCGGCCCGCATCTCGCCACTGGTGGCTTCCCAGTGGCTTCCCAGCTCCCACCACCCAGCCACCGAAATGCGGCACAGAAATCGAAAAAAACGGTGGACGTCCCCTTACCTGGCATCTCCGGATTCAAGGGACGCCCGGTGCATGTGAGGGATCATGGAATATCACGGACGTGACGCATGCAGTCAGATCGGAAGCGCGAGCGTCGCGAAGATTCGAGTTGTCAACATTATGCAGACTGTCCTGTCTTCCCCCGGCAACGTAGGGTGTCTATCGATGCCGGAGAAGATAAGGACGGACTAGAGATGCGTTGATAGCCCGCTTCTCCCGTTGAAGAGGTTTACGAAGATACATCGTATCAGCTGGAACGCTCGCGCATCGCCTATTCTCACTGATCGTTCCCGCTCTGGTGGTATCAAACACAGCTAGCTGATTATATTTAACGTATGGAAGAGAAAGTAACATCCTCGGTGAACCACACCGGAGCGAGTCGAGGCAGCTGCCCCCGACGGTCATACTTCTCGCGACTATATTACATGTACGCTACATGTGAGAATTAGGTCCGAAAGAAACACTCGCTGCTGCGTAGACGTGTCGAATCGTGTCGAATCGTAATCATAGATCATCCAACAGACGACATTAAACAATCGTGAATCTGCGAGACGTTGTCACCATCAACAGGAAATGGAGACGAGGGAAGGCACTTACGCGTCAGAACGCCAATCTTCGCCCTTGGTAGCGACATCGGCACGCTCCTGGGCCTTGCTTGCCCAACCACCAGGATGGCCGTGCTGGGGCATGAGTGCGGAATCGCGCTTCGCAACCATCTTGAACTGGCTCTTGCGCTCACTGCTCTTCGAGCTGACAGTCTCGGCCGCATCTTCCTTCTGACGCTGGAACGCAGCACGGAGAGCGTCCGTGCGCGAGCCGTCAGGGGATTTGCGTGCTTCGCTCATGCGATCGCGCACGCCGACGAGTTGGCCGTCGACGTATTCCATGCCAGTCGTGATGGCATCTGCGACAGCCTTTTGGATCTGTTTCTTGATAAGACCGGTGGCAAGCGGACGGACAGTCTTGTAGAGGATGTCGTGCTTCGAATCGCGGATAGAGAACTTGAGCGAATCAACTTTGACATTCACGTTCTTCACTTTGAAGACCGACGACTTGTCTTTATCCGCCGAGACGAGATGGACAGTAGCCTAGAAGGCTGTGAGCAAACGAACGAAGCGGGACTGATTGTATACGAACAGTAACGCCTTGTCCGCCGAGAAGAACGTCAGCAAGACCGGAGTCGGTCATCTTTGGAATGCCAGTCTTCTTGCGGAAGTAAAAAGCGACGTCCCGCATGTCCGCCTGTATCTGCCCGAAGGTAAGGGTAAACTCGTGATGGCTAACGTCGCTGATCGTGTTATAAGGCGAGAACTTCATGAAGTTGTGCGCTTCTATGGACACGATGTTTGGGAAAAGGTTGCGTCCTTGAAGCGTGAGGTTCTCCACGACGAGATCCAAAGAATCGTCCGTATACTCGATGCGTGGAATAGGAATGTAGCCAACCTATGACAATGCATGCATTAGTTCCGATGATGCGATGAATCACAGCACGTACCATGTCTACGATGGACGGGAGTATAACCTTGCGAATGTCCATCCAAAGGTCGGGCTTGAATTTGAGACTACCCTCACTGTCGAACAGGAGATCTCTGGTGAGACGCGCCCAATCATCGCCAAAGCGCTTGTTGAGCGGGTCATCGCCCATTGCACGGAACCAAGTGCCGACAGAATCGAACAGGCGATCGAAGTGAGCCCTGTACTTTTCATCGTAGAAACGGCGACCAGAGTCACGGATTTGGCGGCCCTCAGAGTTGCACTGGGGTTCAAGGACGTAGCCAGGCTCAAGCAGGACCTTGCGCGAGTACGAGTCAACTGACTGGAACCATTGACGGAACTCCTCGTCCTTGTTGGCGTCATCGATGAGATTGTTAACAGCGTCGAAGAAGATATCCATGCTTTGACCGTTTGCGAAACGTTCAAGCAATGTGCGGATCTGGTTGATGGAATTCTGCACAACGTCGTCCTGCGGGAAGGTCAGCACTAAATCTCTTCTCATTGTACGAATTCTTACCCCAGCAACTTTGCCCCCCGCATCTTTGCCGTGACTGGAGATATGCTTGCCGTGACCAGCGTATTCTTCGAGCAAGCCAAGGAGCCAACGGATACTCTCTTGGTAATCATTATGCTTCTGGCACTCCATGATAACCTGATACGTACGCGTGAGGTTAGTAAAATTTAGGCTCTTCACTGATGATACTCACCTTCTTGCCGCGGTAGATAAACTGATCACGGCGATCTTCGGGGAAGTATTCCTCCATGAGGACTTTGCGCCCATGTTCGACCTGATCGCGCGCGTTGTCTTTGTGGTCTTGCGGAATACGGTCAGACAAACCGTTCTGCTTCCAAACTCAGCATCACATGTGATTATCACTGGGCATGCTCCGCACCTTGAAGTTTTGGAAGCGTCCTTTCAGACCGGATTTCTTCGCTTCAGCATCGAGATTATCGTTGGCCGCATCACTGACGAGGGATAGTCAGCGCGTTGAGTCGAAATGAGTTTGAGACAACATACTCGGTGGCGTCGTTCACTTCTCGGGTTGTGGCGTCCCGGGCGCGGTCGCGCGTCTCGTACGCGTTGTCCCGCGCTTCGTTAACGGCCTGACTGCCGCTGCGCACCTGACCTTCATGCTCGACCTCGGTACCTTCATGTGGGTGATGGCGGACAGCAGCATTGACGCCAGGGACATTGAATTCGGCGACAGGTGTCTCCTCAGGGCCCACCTGGCGACCACCAGCGGTTTCAAACTGATCGTGGGGCGCAGGACGATCAACTCTCCCAAGGGCGTCCTGATCAGGACGAATGCTGTCGGCAGCATGAGACGCCGTGCGAGCAAGGATGTCGCGGCCAATGACAGAGAAGTCAGACAGCAACTTGCGAACTTCGGAATTCGTGGCGATGAGGTTCCCAAGCGTACGTAGGTGGTGCGCGGCTAGGATAAGCACTGAGTGAGCTGGCATCTAGCAGATAGAGGCTGAGGGACAAACCTTGGCGACCATCGTCCTTTGCCTTTGCCTTGTCAACGGGGAGTACCTCATTGGGATCCTTCTTTGCGTGGCTGAGGTCTACATCGTTAGTGTTCCACATGAAGTTCTGGAAGAGTTCGTCCGAATTCTTCTCTTGGACGATGAGGCGGGCGGTTTCGACGATGTCTTGGCAGTCTTGAATGAGTTTGCGGCCCTCTGGGGAGAGCTTATCTTGGTCTACGGGAGAGTTGGCGAGAACATATTTGAGTGCTGCATCGATCTGCTGGTTCGAGGGATAGCGCCCTTGACGGAAAGCCTCGAAGATGCCGTAGAAACGGAGCTAGACGAACGCGCGTCAACAACGTTCCGGGAAAGCGGGGCCGAGCAAAATGAACTACCTTGCGATCCACGTCCGCAGCCTTCTGCTGTTTGTCGACAGGCGAAGAAACGGCGTTCTTTCCGGGGTGCTCCGTGGTATCTTTGGTGGCGTTAGGAAGAGACATGGCGAGATGAGGATCAATGGGGAGCGAGGAGGAGAGGAAGGAAGCTATATAAGTAGGCGGTCCAGGAGCGACGTCATGTAGCGAAGGTTCGTCGATTGGAATTCCCACATGTGATGTCATCTCTCAGAGTGCGGGTTCCACTTGGCCAGTCGGCTCCGGGTCCCTCTGGCGCGTCCGCTCCTCAGACCTTTCCTTCATTTCGACTCGTTGTTGGAGCTCTTGACGCAGATCTCGATCACGGGTGCCAGCCTCGCCAGAAAGTTCGTCCTTCAGATCCCCTTCGAAGCACTGAACAGAAGGATAAGCTTCATATCCGCCGCCAAGTCGAAGCCCAAGGCATTCGTCATAGACAATATGTATCCGTCCAGCATCCGCAAACGCCTGACTTGCTCGTTGGCGGGCAGTCCAAGTTGGGAATGGGCCACGATCCACGGTTGCGATAACGTGTCTAGGAAAACACGCAGGTTATTTCAACAGACTCCACAATAGGTCAGGGCAATATAGCGTGCTCCGCGCGGCACTCGCCTTGTCCATGACGTCTCCACGGGGCATACGGCACCAATGCCATCAGCGACTATCAGAGGATAGCCCTCTCAAAGCCGGCCTCCGGAACATACGAGAAATGCCAAGAAAAAGGTGAGGATAATGGCTGACTGGCACACAGACCCGACAGGTGGAATAGGGCAGCTGAGGCGTAATAAAGTGTCTGGTAAAGTTCAGGGAGGCTCATCTGGCCGTGAGTGTTTTCGACCCATAGGCCGCTTCTCACGCTCCCGGCCCGCTTTCTAGCTCTTCCTCCCCCCCACGGCGGCTCAGGGCATCCGCTGGGACATGGGAACGAGCGGGAACGGTGGTGTCGATGGTGCGCGTGATAAAAAGCCAATAGACTTGCCCTGACTTGCGTTCGCTCTCCCACACCCCCTGCAGACATGGCGACTCTCGCTGCACACCCTCGCGAATGTTGCCTGCAGACCGTGCAGCACACCGGCAAGCCAACTGGCGTGCTCGAGGAGGTCGCGGGCGCCACCACATATGTCGCGCGTCCGCCGGGCAGTAGTGCAGAGGACAAGCACGCGCGTATTGTTCTGTACTACCCGGACGTATTTGGGCCATTGTACGTCAATAATCAGTTACTGATAGACTACTTTGCTTCGCATGGTCAGTGTCGCTCGGATGCTTCTGCTGTCAGAGATGTTAACAACGTGCGGGGTCCGCAGGATACCTCATCGCAGCACCAGATTACTTCGATGGCGATGATATACAGGAGCTGCGGTCGAAACCCGACTTTGATATGTCCGCTTGGGGAGCAAAGAAGCGTACACGCGCTAAGGCACTTCTCCCTGACTGGACAGGCGCTATCAAATCGAAGTATGGTGCGTACAGGATCGGTCACCTGCGCACTGATATTGATGCTCACCTGAATCTGCAGGTACTGATGTCACCAAGTACACCGCAGTTGGCAAGTAATCGGGTCCCTCTGGCGTGTGGAATTGTAGCTAACTCGCTTCAATGCAGGATACTGTTTTGGCGCACCCTACGCACTCGAGGCTGGCGCAACTGATCTAGTGGTGGCGTCTGCGATAGCCCATCCTTCATCCATAAGTGAGGATCACTTCAAGAACATCAAGAGTGCGCATGCCTAGAAATAGTTCTCACTCATGTGCTCACTGTCCATCGTAGAGCCGCTCTTCCTTTCGTGTGCAGGTGGGAGGGGGTGTTACCTGTGAACGTACCCTATATTGACACGGGCACACCAGAGGTCGACAGGCAATTCCCGCCCGAGGCCCGCCATCGTGCCGAGGCTATTCTAGCAGAGCAGAAATCCGATTATCACTTCCAACTTTTCGGGGGCGTGTCGCACGGCTTCGCGGTGAAAGGCGACCCTAATGTCCCGAATGAAAGTTAGTATGCACAACACGCCTTTCTGAATGGCATCTGATCCTTCCGGCGTAGAGTACGCCAAAGAAGAAAGTGCACGGGGTATCATTGGGTGGTTCGACAGATTCACCAATTAGCTCCACCGATGTCGACGACCCCAGGTGAACGCGGTGGATACGTCAGGAAGATCGCTCAAAGACCTCAGTGCAAAGGCCGCAGCATATACGAGATGTAAGCTCCAAGTAAGTAAGAAGCCGAATAAAATTCTGGGATTTGTGCGAGTTTGTCTGGGTGCCCGGTCGGGCGTGAGCCGAGGCGAGGTGCAGGGTGCGTGATTCACGAAGGGTAGCGTGCCTGGAACTAAGTAGTATGTTCTATGGTAAGCGGGTGCATACAATCTCATATGACCGCCACAGGCGGCGGCAGCACCCCCTCGTCATGCCTCAGGCGCTTTGCGTCATCGTCGTCTGCTGGCTCCGGCGTTCGCTCCGAATGCGTGCGTTTCGCTGCAGCTACGGGGGCCTCTACAGTTACAGCTACAAATTGCATCAGCCCCTTATATTGAAAGGCATCGGCATGGTAGCTCACCTCGAGGCTGCTCTTGTGGAGGAGGCTGCAGCGGCCGCACATATGGCTGCGCCACCCAGTGTGGGTACTCACCCTCCTTGGTTGCATCCGTGCCTGCTTCCTCCGCATCCCGGTCCATCCGTTTCTTCATCTCGCGCACAATCTCATAGTACGGTGCAAAGTCCTGCCCACGCAGCTGCCCAAGCGCATTGCGCAAATCAACTGCGCGCGCGAGCGCGGGGCGCAGAAGCTTGAACAGGTGGCCCTTCACCGCGCTCGACGGCGTTGGCGTGCGCTGCTTTGTCACAATGTCGAGATATTCGAGGGCGAGGTCGGCATGACGCGGGTGCAGACCGCCAGACGGCTCGGGCGCAGGCACGAAGAGCGCGGGGTTATACAGTTGACCCTCGGCGGACATGACTGCATCCGCACCCGTCGCCACGAGACAGCGCGCGATGTCGGAATGCGTAAGGATGTTGCCGTTCGCGAAGACGGGCACCGAGACGGCCTCCTTGACCGCGCGGATCTTGTCCCAGTCGGCGAGACCCTGCGCACCGAGTGTCAGAGTGCCTCGCATAGACGGCTACCAATTTACACACTGTGTTCTGCCCGCGTTGTTCACGCAGGCGGCCATGGCATGTGAGGATTTGTGCGCCGGCGCGCTCGAGCATTTTTGCGTATTCGACTGTCTTCTCGACCGAGGCGAATACGCGGAATTTTGCGGTTACGGGTATCGACAGATTCACGTGTAGGGTATTAACTGGTTTGAAAGGCCCATCATCAGGTTTACCTGGGAATGGTGAAAAGTAAGAAAGGACACACTAAGCTTATAAATTAGATCCCATTCATCCTGGAGGAAGCTTCCGTAGTGTCCTCGCCGTGCGATGTCTTGCGGACAACCAAGGTTGATGTCAATCGCATCACAATGGCTCTCGAGTACCTTCGCAGACTCAAGGAGCTGCTCGGGATCGTTTGCACAAAACTGGATGACGAGCGGCCGGTCGCCTTGTCTGCCTTCTTCGCCGAGGCCAGTATTGAACGAGATCTCGCGGTAGCCGTTACGTTTATTTCCCGCAAACATCTTCGCATTTATCATGGGGGTGTATGCCAGCTATACGGATGGAAATGTGAGGCAGAAGGGCAGAAGACAAGATCAGCGACTCACCTGCGCGCCGTACCGCCGAGACAATGTCCGCCACGCCTGCCAGAGATGAACATTTAGCAGTTTGGCTTGATGTAATTGAAAGCCGCACAAGTTCGCTCTGATCAACCATCGGCGCGACAACATATTTTGGACTCCCAAGCACCTCCCGATAAAAGTCATAGCCTTGCAGCTTTGGGCGGGTAGACGAAGTGCTGGGGACTGGATCGACCATCGGTGATATGGATGCGCGTAGCGCGCGGCGGATTGCGCGGAATATCTTAGAAAAGAATATGGAAGACTGAAGTTGGTAACGGAGGGCGCGAAGCACCGTGCACACTGCGGTACTCGGAGGGCGGAGAAGACTTGACGTTAACCCTAACCCCCGCCGCCTCCGACGAGCGAATCTCGACGTCGACTCAAAGTGAGTACGTACAAGTCACAGTAGTCGCCTGCCTACTTGACCGTGCCAGCATGCCAATGATTGTTCATTATTCAATCCAAATGCTTACGCTTATTCCCCGGGCCCACCATCACCAGAGCCACGAAGTTGGTCTTTCCGAAGAGACTTGGACGTCGAGCAGCCCCTGCTGCCATACGTGTTTCTCAAGCTTCGACCGTACAACGTCCCATCGAGCAGTAACGATCACTACTCACAGGCGAAGGCCGCAAAACTGTGAGGCATCTACCTCAGCATCTCTCGTATAGACCGAATTCATCCAGTTCACCGTACTACCATCCACAGGTGCCGGCGTGGGACTTCCAGATGGCTAGCCTATGGCCGGTGACCAATGATCCGTTGGGTTCTGCACTTCCAACATTGGTCGGGCCTGATGGCTGCCTTGGAGAATCATACGTGGGGACTCAGATTGATTACGCGGGTAGATGTAGCTTGTTGACGAATGCGTTCTTCTCCAACACCTTGGCCTTCCAGTCCCTTTCCAATTCGTCGATATCCCAGTTGGCAGAGAAATAGCTGATGGATGCCAGTCAGGCTCGGGTAAGAACGGTCAGATGACAGGATCATACCACCCATTGAGCCAGTCAGCCTTGCCAGATACCAAGTGGAGAGTCAATGAAGCAGAGAGCTCTGGAGGGTCGATGAAGATCTCCATTGGGAGACTTGACGACGACGTAAGTTCTGTTGAGACAGCACCGGGATGCATAGCGAACGCCTTGATGGAAGGGTATTCTGAGCAAGCCCGTTGTCAATAAGACTGGCCCCGTACATGCTATGTGACTCGCCAATAGCGATCATCTCGATCAGGCGGCCGATAGCGAACTTCGACCCACAGTAGTCTGATCCAGTGGGAAGGCGGATTTGTGCAGTATTGGAAGACGTAGCCACAAAGTACCCATGCGCGGTCTCTAGATGAGGAAGGGTGTAGCTGGACGTGGCGTGTCATCAAAGCACCTCAATCGCTCATGGCTAGAAATTGACTGAGCGGTGTTGAATGTACCACGAAGATTGACCTCGACCGTTTCCCACCAGACATTGGGATCAATATCGCCAATGCCTGCGCGATATGCGTCAAAAAAAAAAAAAACTCCTCGAGCGCGCAGATTGTACCTACGAAGACGGTTTCCTTGGGCAGTTCCTGCATTGGCGACAGCGATATCCAGTCGCCCAAATTCCTTCACGGTAGCTTCGACGGCAGCACCGACTTGTTCGGGATCAGCGACGTCGACTGAGAATTCGAGAACCTTTGCCGTGGGTACGGCAGCAAGAATGCGCTCCCTGGTTTGGGCTAATGATGTACGAGCAGTGATGGCAACTGCTGCTCCCGCTCGCGCGTAGTAGACTGCGATCTCCGCTCCGATGCCCCGCGATGCACCTGTTACGAAGGCTACTTTGCCAGCGTATGCCTGCGTGGAAAAAAAGGGGGTGGGATCCAGGCTCGGGTATACACTGCCGTTGAAAATAGTGCGTCAGCGACCTTGCGTGCATTGATAATATCCAAGCGTTTGTGCGTACCTATGGTGTTGGGTGACGATGGGCTCTTCGTCAATTCCGCGCAGCTGGGACAACTTGAAACCTCCTGGTAGGGTGCCAGACGATGGTCTCTTTTGGTTTGTGGGCAAGGCGTGAGCTGCTGTCTGGCTGGCCATCGGAAGGTCAGAATAAGAATGGCACGACGAACTAGGCTCACGCGTCTTTCGCGATGCCTTTATATCCAACTACGCGAATGGACACAGCCAAAAGGTGCGTCATGAATTTGACATTTCCGACTGGGCGTGGATGTCCGGTGCCTTGATGGAAACCATCGACTAAAGGTAAGCCCTTGGAGTAATAAATAGCATAAGGGTAGCTGAAGATGGTAGAAGGGCGCTGCGTGGGGATAGTGGCCGCGTTTCTCGCGTGCCCGTAATGGGGATTATGCTCTGCCTGGGGTGAGGACTGGGACTGCACAGCAGAAACGCGCCCACAGACTCCGTGCCACGCTGATGTGCGTCCCGAAGAGAGGGCATTGAGACTGGACGGATAATCGTGCTACATGGGGTTCTGTACGCCGAGGCGCACGTAAATGGATTTTTTTTTTACAGTAAACTTGAGACGTATAAACACGGGTCCCTGAAAAGATGGGCTGATCATGATGTGAAGGACCGCAAGAGAAGGCAAACGGATCCGGTCCGGAGAAAACGATGCGCCAGGGTTTATGCCGGGGTTAGGGTCGCAATTTCCTTCAAGCTTCTCACTCACTCAGCCGATTCTTTGGGGCATAACTCAAGCCACTTTCCTCTGCGACTCGATATGGCTACTCAGCAGACCACAGAAATACTGGAGGTAGAGGACGAAGAGCAGAGGCAGAGGCGACTTCGTTCGTACCTATCTTCATTGCTCCCTGGTCCCTCATCCACAGCTTCGCCTGTAGAGGATATTCTCGAGAACCTAAACGTCACAGGGCCTGAGACAGCCTCTCGCATGCAACCACCACCGATGGCATTTGACTTTGGGGAGCGCAGGACATACGCTATGGAGCCGCCGACTGAATGTACGCTTTGCCTCGCCTCGATCGGCAGTCAAACTAACGCGCTATTTCGGAGCATCAGTGCTCTCGCGGATCCAGCAATTCTTGCCACAGATCGCTCAGTCTAATGCGGACCTGGTGCAGCGGGACCCTCGTAGCATTGACATCGAGCACATCGAAGAAACCGACGAACGTGTTATCCAGATGGCGAGTTGTTGTTCCTGTGTGCCACCCGTCATCGCTGAAGGTCAATAGGATCTCGGGCTAGGCGTTTTTGAGCAGCGCCGCGCCCGAGCAGGCTCAGCATCCAGCTCGAGCTCGGCTTCCGGGACTTCCAATTCCGAAAGCGAGACCACGAGCAGCTCGGCATCGTCGTCTTCTTCGGGTTCTTCGTCTTCCGGAGACTCGTCTGATACAGAGGAGGGCTCAGAAGATGAACGCCGTGCACGGAGAGCCGCGCGCCAGATCCACCCATTACCAAGGCGTGCACGTCCGTTGATCCAAGAACTCCCCACCGCGAATGACGGCCCGGCACTCGCAGAAAGGCCTTCCATACCTTGAAGCACCGGAAGCACTTGTGGGCAGAAGGCTAGCCTGGGTCCTCCCGCACAGCCCGGCCTACTGCGGGACTGATGTGGCCCTGCCCTGCTTCACGCGCCAAAGTGCGAAATGTGGAACGCGAATAGAGTCTCCCGCCACCTGACCTCGCAGTTGGTTTTACTCCGGTGCACCCACTATAGGTTGCGACTTTCTGCGGAGGGCTCCACGGTGCCCCTCTTCGCTGACCCCCACTACCCAGAGCAGCATGGATCTACATCGCGACGATCCGGACGCCGTGCTCGTGAGTATTGCAGGACGTTTGAAGTATCTTGACATCTGACCACGTACTACGGTCTTGGAGCAGTAGCTTTTGTAGACCGAAATTCTGCTTCACATTTACTTTCTAAAATTGTTGATGTCTAGTGTACCCAGGCGTTGGTAGCGTCGTGCAGAAGTAACGACGATTGACGTGCAACGCCGAATTGGACATTGTATATACAACCATAGTCAATACAAACACATTCACAACTCCTGCAAGATCGAGAGGCTGGATGATAGGTACAACAACATTGGACAACTTCTTGCCTTCTACTAACAAGGTATGGATGTGCGTGTGGCACTACAGCCCACCCCCGTTGAGGATATACTCTATTGCTGAGTGCACATTCCCGCCTGTGGCGAGTAGTGCGCGCACGTTCTGTGAAGCGTTGGTGAACCCCATATCTTGCAGTTGCTGTGTTACGGAATCGATGAGACCGAAGCCTGGTGTACCTTAGGAACTGCGTACCTGAAGTTGCACCTGGAATCGCTCCTCCGGACTGCGCGTATCTGCCGGAGGCGGCGGACCCCCAAACGGGGTGCCGCCACCACCACCGAAGAGACCGCCGGCACCGGCGCCGGCACTGCCACCACCACCAAGGAACTGCAGGAGGGCGTTCGGGTCCGCACCGAACGGGTTCAAAAAAGGGTTCGGGCCTGGCAGCGTGCCAGCCTGTCCAGGGGTGCCACCTGTCGCTGGTGTGGTAGCTGAACCAGGAGCGGTTGCGCCGGTTGTTGACGCTGGAGGCACATTGGGGTTGCCTGGAGCGGGAAAGCCGGACTGTGGAGATGCGCCGAATGGGTTCGCGAGCGGGTCAAGGCCCGCGTTGCGCATCATCGCGGTCATCTGCAGCATGTTCCGAAGGGACTCCGGGTTTGACCTGTAAGTCATCCGGTGAGCAACGCGTATAAGATGAATGAATGGATGCGAACATCATCTGCCGGAATCGCTCGCTCTGGAAGATCTCGCGCACCTGCGGACCCATAGCAGCAAACTGTGGGTTCGACGCAATGACCTGGTCGAGGACGGCGGGATTAGACATCACGGAAGACATCTGCTGCAGAAACTCGGGCGAGTTCATCATGGTTTGTAGCTATGCAATTATGAGGGTGCGGCCAAGGAGAGGAATGAAACATGGAGCGCGTACCATATTCGGGTCGTTCGGATTGAGACCCATGTCTGCAAAGGGGTTCAAACCGGCCATCAGCCCATACCCCATATGGCTATTCAGCTGCGTGAGCGGGTCGTGCACGTTCTGGCCAGTTTGCATAGTTGGCAAAGGCTGTGATGTCGAAGTCTGTGCAGAGGACGATGCGCCTGTTGTCCTAGCAGCACCCTTCACCATGTGAATGGTATGGGAGGTCTGTATCTTATACACAGAAAGTTGGTCCTCGTCCTGTACGGGGCACCCGTGCCGAAGAATTTTAGCAAAGCGCGGATGACGCAATTCGGCTTCGACTAGCCTTCAAGACCCTCCCTGCAAACCCTCCTTGAGCAATGGAACCTCGAAAGTAGAGATAGATGTGCGCGCACCAGAGTATATGAGTCGCTGACGATCTGCTGGCACATCGGACTTCTCTGCGATGGCCTGCTTGAGGTCGGCCACCGTCTTGTCAGTGTTGATAGTGATTTGGAGCTTAAGCTCGCTGGGCCCTGTGCGCCGCCGTCAATACAGTCTCCTCATCAATCCCAGGAAGAGAAGTAAATGACCTTTGACGTTAATGACGATTTCAGAATCCGACATGGGAGGAGAAAGAAAGACGTTGTTTATCATTCGTCGCGCGCGCAGAACACCGCGTCACATAGCCAGACCCTAACCCTGATTCCCGGCCCGCCACGCCGATCACTTCTGGATCTTCTTCGACGTGTCATCGTTCGGAATATTCGGACCGACCTCTGCGCTCAACTGGATCTTTGATTTTTTTTCTTCTTCTCAGAAGCCTGCGTGTCCTCTCCAATTACCACTTAGCCATCTCTGGATGCCCTTACCCCCGCTCTTCAACCTTCTAAGCTCCAGAAAATATCAGAAACCCATTCATTGATGTTCTTCTGCTGCGTCGGCGCTTTCTCCGTCGTGTACAGCTGTCGGCTCTCCGTTTACGGCGACGCAACCTGGACAACTTCTTGGATACCGGTTCTTGCCCTGATCTCGAGGTCACCGCCTGACCGAGAGACCGCTTTCTAGGCTACTCGCCTCCCCTACGATTCGCAGGGACGTCATCTCGAGCAGAATACCATCTTGCTGAGGGGTTTACGCTACGGCGGGTTTTGCGCCCATCAGATCATGATATGGTCTTACCTGCGTTAAGTCTACATACCCCAAACATGCCCATTGTGAAGGATACGACCAAGCTTATACTCCACCCTACCTGCTTTACCCTATGTGATTGCCTCTGACACTGTATGAGCTCACCCTCCTCTGCCCACCCCACTGAGCTCAACAGTGCACGCGGCGACGTTTTTTTCTCGGTTTCCCCGGAATTGTCTCGTTGCGCTATTCGTTGGCGTGTCGTGGATGTGCTGACGACTCAACGACACTGTTTGCTGTAGCCGATAAGTACATGCGACTCCAAAAACTGACCTTTTTCCACTGACCAGCTAGCCCTGATCCAGAAACGATCCCCGTGTGGAACGCAAATGGAATGGGTGTTCGTCGTCGGCGTTCAGCTGCCTTGGATGAGGTGCCAGAGTCATAATTCCATCATCCTTTGTCTTCCTTCAGTGTTTCTCCTCCAAGGGTTTCACCGTTGTTGCACTAATTTTATGCAATGCTATACCTGCGAGTACTCGAGACAGGCTAATAAATATCAAGGGCGGCTGCCTACATTGCGTCTTAACCTTAACCTCGAATGATCGGACCGAGGGGCCCGAACAGGCAATCCCCAGCCACGCAGCAGACGTGCTCAGGCATACCTTGCCGTCTCCCCAACACCTCTTGGATCCGAGTACGAGCTTACTAGCCCCTAATTTTCTAGCATTTTATCTCTTGAGGAGCTTTGACTGGGTACGCTGCCGAGGTCAGTGTGTTTAGCAGTATAGTTCTTCATCTTGACTTGAGCGGGTAGGTCTTGGCGAGCGCAGGTCTTCGCCGATCATCATGCTGGCCTCAGTACAGATTACCAGACCACCTCCCATTCCCACAGATTCTCCCGTTTCACTTTTTTGCGAGAACTTGAGCTCAGCACTATCCGGGTGCTCCAACACTGATGCGAGTCGTGGCATCGACTCCCTGCCCAACGAGCTCCTGCTGCTTATCTTCCAATTCGGCTCCACATTCGGGTCATCTGGTACCCCGAATGACAAACCTTTCGAAATTGTAGTTTCCCAAGTTTCAAACAGGTGGAGAGAGCTCGCGATCACATACCCGCCCCTTTGGACGACCTTCACCTCATGGCACGTCTTCGACCACACAGACACCAAGGTCGAGCTCTACGCGAGGCGATCGAAGGCGTTCCCAATTAGTATATCGGTCGATCTCTCACCTACCACGCGCGTCAACCCTATCAATAGAACGTTACATGAACGATTATCTTCCGGCCTGCAACTCATGCTCACCCTATTGTCACCGACAGTGCATCGATGGGTCTCGCTCACATTCATAGTGTATTGCCCTTCATTCATGGACAAGATACTTGCTCATCTCAATCAACATTGTTCAGCGCCCGCGCTTGAATGGCTGTCGCTCAGCATCCGGCGCCCGAACCTCCGCATCCTGCCTCGGATTCACCCAGGGACCTTGAAGTACGAACCCTTCCATTTCGACCTCCCGCAGCTCCATCACCTCACCCTGGAGAACGTCTGCTTGAACTGGGCCTGGCGACGCTTTCCGCACCTCTCTTCTCTCGAACTCATGGGCCAAACCAAGCTCGGCGCGTCCGTTCCGCTTGCGCACGTGTTGAGTGCAGAAACATGTGCGGCCCTGACCCACCTAGTGCTGACCGACTGCCTCGCGCCGGCATTCTGGCCGCCCGGCACCCTCACCCTCCCACATTTGCGTCACCTGACGCTCGCAGATCTCGCGTACGCTGCCGCACGTCCGCTGCTAGCACGCCTCTCCATACCAAGCCTCGCGACGCTGCATCTCCGCGCACACGATGCGCTCGGCGCCCGGCGCTTCTTCGCGCCGGACGAGGCGGCGACGGCCCTCTCAGGCCCGCTGCGGGCCCCTTTACGCCGCCTCGAGGCGCTCTTCCTCGACCACTGGCTCACGCCATCCGACGCACCAAATGCCCGCGCGCTCCTCCGCGCGCTGCCGGCGCTGCGCGTGCTCGCGCTCAACTTTGCTGGCGCGCAGGACCTACTGGCCATGCTTGCTGGTGAAGGCACCGGATCGGGGAGCGAGGACGGAGACGCTGTGCGTCCTCTCGTGCCGCAGCTGCGCGTGCTCGCGGCGCGCCCGCTCGGCGCGGACGCTGCGCTCGCGATCGTCCGGCACCGCGCGGCGCTGCGGCTGCACGTGACGAAGCTGGTCGTGCACGACGAAGCTGCCGCACAGTGGCCCCGTGAGGCACGCGAGACGCTCGAGGAGCTTGCGTTCGTCGAGGTTGCGCCGGGCGCGGCGATGTCACCGTACTGGGCGCTGGACCTCGAGGCGTACTGGATGCAGTCGTACGAGCTGGAGAACTACGAGCGGCGCGGTGCACGTATGCAGATGCCGACGATTGATGTGAGTAGCGCACTTCGTGTGCTGCGTAGAGGCATCAATGCTGAGCGTCGACCGGGTGGCTAGTTTGGTGCGGGGAGTGGCCGCGTGGATGTCGCCGGGCCCGATTGTGAGGGCGCCCTTTTGCCCCCAGCACGCAACTGAGTCCGCCGTGGTTGTGGAGAGGCGCAACATTCTTAGCAACAGTCGCGCGAATTCGCCCGATGTCGGAACACCTGTAGTGTATGTATATTTACATGTATAGTCAATATTCAATCCTCATAAGCTTTATGCTTCGAGGTCTTCAGAACTTCAAGGGGTTATGCGATTCCCGGGTGCTGGTTGCGGCTCGCACCGATGCAGACGGCCCCACCTGTCTGAGAGGGTTTGAATGGGGGAGAACTTTGCGTTTTACTCGCTTATCCATCGAAGCTGTGCCATGTGCTCTCAGCAATCTCTTGAGAATTTCTGTTCATTTCGCCATAACCCCAACCGCGAGAGGCCGTTCTCACGCTAAACAAGAGCTCACTGGCCAGAACAATTGCGGGGAAAGGAACGATCTCAGGTCGCTTTTACCTAGCACATCGTGGTCCCACGTGTGTTGGAGGCTTACCAGACAGCTCGCAGAGGACCGCAATTTCTCAGTAAAACCGTGATGATCGTCAGGAAAGACGCTGAGAATATGCCCGATAGTACGCCTCCCTGCAGGGAAGTCCAGGAGTGCCCCAAGTACTGATGGGGGATGCGGGTGCATCTCGGCGTCAACATCGTCCTTCGGTGGGATCAACGCCGTTAGTTGTTCCATAAATCTACGCACCCTCGTCGCGGCATCGCTAAGGGCCATGTAATCATTTTGGCGCGGTCAGCGTGAGTTTGTCATATTCAAGCAATGACGGAAGATAACCATCTTGTCAAGACATTACAAACACTCTGGCGGCTTAGGGTCGCATTTCGTAACCAACTTACACCTGCGCTCACCACGAAGCCACCTTGCGAACGACCTTTCAAGGTCAGGACAAGCAGCTCGCTCTGGATCACAAGCGGCTCGTCGAGGGAGCTTTTGACGAATCACACACCCTGCCAAACTAGTCAGACCACTTTGTGCGCCGATAGCACGGTTCAACAGACAACAGCAAGTTACGCGACTGACGCGATAGCCTCGATCTCAAACAGCCCGTCACGCGGGATGCGCGCGACTTCGACGAGCGACCTGCGAGACAGGGTCAGTTGGTTCATGACACGAGTCAGATTGACGCACCGCGCAGGCTTGTGCTCGCCGAAGAATTCCTCGTATATCTTGTTGACCGCACCAAAGTCATCCATATTCTTTAAGAACACCTGTCCGCACCATCTCAATCAAGATCATGCAGCCCAGACTGGTTTACCGCACCGTGGTCTTCACAACCCGCCCAACGGAGCTACCGCTGGCCTCAACGACCTGTTGCAGGTTGCGCAACGCCTGGCGCGCCTGCGCCTCAACGCCGCCTTCTACGAACGCCCCGGTGGCCGGGTTAAAGCCGAGACATCCAGAAACAAATACGAAGGGGGGTGAGACGATTGCCTGACTGTATGGACCGATCGCCGCGGGTGCGTCTGCGTTGTGCGCGCGCATCTGTATCAGACCGCCGATCCGGAATGCCAGAAGGGATGGGCGCTACGCACGCTCGGTGACTACCCTGGTCAGGGAGGGGTGCGTGGTCGGTGCGGTAGACATGCTACGAGCGGCGCGCGGGAGCTGGAAGGTAAAAAAGGCTTGGTAGGTAAGGACGCGGAGGCGGGCAGCTGGTGCAAAGCTGAGTCGCAGCATCGATGGCCTCGTCGAGCTCGCTGGTGGGAGCAGGTCGGGCTCGTGAGACGCTCGTACGTAATTGATTAGTAATGGCGCTTGCCATCCCACTGGCGCCCGACTCGGCCCTCTCAACTGGGACGCGCACGGTCATCACAACCTAACCACATTCTCCTTGACCGGCTTAGGCTGAAACTTCTGGTATGCCGAACCATAATCATTTCAATTCTCTTTCAAGAGTGCAAGCGTCTGGCCAAGCCTTGTTTGATCGCACAGGCCTGTTTTATGTCAATTGACTATCGTACAGCTCTGCCCCCAAAAATACTGGGTGCGCGCGTTCAGTCGGCGTCGCCCATTTGCATCGGTCGCAGCAGGCGCCACTGGCCACCATCTACCATCGCGAGACTACGTAAGACGGCATCGTCGGTCCCGCATAATGCATAATGCATGTGTGCCGCGCTTGCGTGTGACGTCCACCCACATCTAGACTCCGCGAAGAGGGAAGCCGCTGCCTCTACTTATTGCAATAAAAGCGTCCGGACATTGATGTGCGCAGATGTCAGCGCCACCGGAGCTGGCGCTCGCAAACTCCTTGAGACACCTGCAGACGTCGAACAGTGAGTGACCGGTAACCGGTAACCCGTCGGACTCGGTCCCAGAGAGGAATAGATAACGTCGAGTCCGTGCAGGGTTTCCCATAGCCGGAACGCGCCGAGTCCTGCTGGCTCATCTCGCCGGGCATCGAGTCGCAGGTAAGCGTGCGCGTGAGCAAGGCGTACTTAATGGTGCGCTGGGGCCGCTGGACCCCTCCCAACGCAGCGGCTATATTCAGTACGCCAGAACGTTCTCCCCGCACCAAAGTTCGCGTACGTATCAACGCACATGCGCGCGGTCGGTGTGCTTCGCGAACGCGATTGAATTTGCTGGCTACAATGGCTTCCAGCCTTCTCAGCATCTCGAACCCATCTGTCCACTTAGCGCAACCGAGTCATGTATGTACCACTATTTATAACACATACTTCTTCATGGACGAGCCCGCCGGGGCAAGCGTCCGCCGGTGGGGTCAGCTGCACGCGCCACTGTGGTCTGGAGTGGGACGACACCGCACACGTCGCCAACGCGACTAAACCAATCATTTGCAATCGCCTGGCAGCGCCTCATAACATCCAGCTGAAAAGCTGCCACTCGACCCGCCGAACTGTTGGTAGGTGCAGATCGGGGGCTCGCGCATCGGTCGAGTCGAGAGCGATACCGAAGAAACACGGGGGGCGGAAGGAAAATAGAGAGCCGTTCGAGTTCGAGCTCGCTCAATGACGTCATTAATTTGCCGAGTCGCCGAGCCGGGCGTATGCATGTGCATGAATCGTACACCCTCGGAACTCTCAAAGAATTTCTTCAACTTTGCGACACACGGTGCAACACGTCGCAGTGGTGTTCTCCGTTGGGTCAGACGACTGATTCAGAGACGCTGCTGGGGTTCTCTTGCCCCTCCTAGTGGCTTGATAGCCGCATCATTTCCTGACGTAACACAACCCCAGAATCATTGAGTGGACTGCGGCTCAGAAATTGCACCGCGTTTGCTCAGGCAGGCCAGCCAACAGCAGCCAACCCGCTCGTCGGGCACGCCGATGCATATAGCTGCATCTGGACCGTACCGCGTGCTGACGACACGTACCGCATGCAGCGCCAATTGCACAATACGCGAATACAATACAGCACACACACGACACAACAATGCACCTCGCCCAAACTCAAACTCAGCCGGCGTCATCAACCATCGACACAGATGAAAGCGACCTTGTTCTCGTCCAGCTGCCGCACCTTAGGCGTCGGACGGTGTCCGCGAGAATCGAGCATTGGTACAGATACTCGTGCTTGCGGGTCAAAGAAGCTCTGGTGAACGTACGTGTCGGGGGGTGTCCGGGCGAATAGGCTCAATGGCGCATCTGCATCAACGGGCAACTTCAAAATCACTCGGACCCGGACTGGAAGAGAGTGCATCTCGTAAATCTGCCTTGAATCTGGACATGCGTCAGCAAGGGGGCCCCTGCCCCCTGCCGTTTCACGCGCACCGCAGCCCAGGGCCACCCTATTCTGCACTTCGGGCGCCCAGCCCGCCCAACTCAATCTATCCCTAATGCGCACGGACCAGTCCGCCGCGGCGTCGTCGTCTGAGCGTCGTCGTCGGGCAAAGATTCAGTTTATCCAGGTTTATCCGCATGGCCTGGGCTCCCAGAGGCTCCCCCGTACTAAAACGTCGCGCCACTGCGCGCCTCGGACTCCCTTTTCTGCATTCCCTCCCCCCACTCTTTTATTCTAACCTTCCTTCCTTTCGGACCCCCCTTCGTTCTCCCTGCGCGCGCGAGTGAGCGGGTGAGCGGAAAGTGCGAAGCAAAGCAAAATGTCGCTGTACATCAGGTCGACACTCGGCGCAATCCTGCTGGGCTGCATGCTCTCCGTCGCGTGCGTGCACCCTGCGCGCTGCTGTTGCGCTCAGTGCTGACGGCATTTCCCGGGACGTGCAGTCTTTCAGGGATGGCGGGCGTGCAGACGTTCCTGTATTTCCGGATGTATCCGCAGGACAATGTGCGGATAAAGCTCATGGTGCGTGCTCCCTCCCAGCCATTGTGCAGCACAGACGCTGATGCGCGCAATTCGCGGCGTAGGTGCTGCTTGTCTGGTGCGCTTGCGTGTGTGTGGGGCTCCGAGTCAGACGCTGATGCAGATACCTGGCAGGTCGCTCGACGCGGTGCACACTGCGCTGATGTGCGCCGCGACGTGGGACTTCCTCATCCTGAACTTTGGCAACGATGCGATCGCAGACTTCATCCCTTTGTACGCCCCCTTTGTTTCGCGATCATCCCCACCATCGTACTGATCCTTGACGTCCGTGTTGTGCGCAGGACCATCGCAGTGCGTGTGCCGATTTATTGCACTGATCGCATCTTATCGAGAACATGTCGGGTGTGCAGCTGACAGTTGCATTTACGGTAAGCTTCCATCCCTTCGTCCCTGCACAAGTTGGTCTGACGTGCCTCGATGCGATCACAGGCCATGATCACCTTCGTCACACATCTGTCCGTTGAATCCCCTGCGTTTGACTTTATGCACTGATGGGACTCACAATTCTCACCGTGACGCAACAGCTTCTTTTCCCACCGCGTTTACCGGCGTGCGTCTTTCTTCGTCTCCGCGGAATATGTTGCTGATGGTGCTCTAGTGAGCAAAGATAATTGGGTTATCACCCTGCCGCTCGTGCGTTGCTGTTGTGATGTTGTGCGGCGCCGCGGTCGAGTTGACGTGATGTGCGTACAGGTGTTGTTGGCGTTCGGCCGCCTGGGCGCAGCGCTCGTGTCGACCATCGAGATGTGCGTGCTTGCGCGCCTCTGGTCCGCTCGACCGTGGCATCACTGAGCTGGACTGGATAATCTAGGGGCCGGCTGCGCAGCTTCCGCGCGTTCACAGATGACTACGGCGTACGTCCCCGTCTTCTCCGTGCGCGTCATGGTGCTGATGCATGCATACACGGCAGTATGTGTTCACGCTCGGACTGAGCCTTGCATGCATGCTCGACGTGCTCATCACGGCCGCGATGTGCTTCTTCCTGCACCAGAGCCGCACAGGCTTTAGCGGGATGGACCACATCATCGACATGATCATGATCTACACGCTGAATACCGGCGCGCTCACCTGGTGCGTGTCCCTCTACCCCCAACTACCACCCGGTGCCGACTCAAACACTTGTAGCGCAACGACGGTGGTGTCAATGATCTGCGTGCGTGCCCTTGCCCTGCCCTGCCCGACGCGGCGCGTAACTGACATGCCGTTGGCGCGGCGCACGGCAGTGGCTCACTATGTCTCGCAACCTAATCTTCCTCGGGCTTCACTTTGCTATCAGTAAACGTGCGTCGCACCCTCTCAGATCGCGCTCCCGGAGACTGACACCCAACGGGCTGCAGTGTACGCCAACTCCCTGCTGGCGACGCTCAACACGCGACGCTCGCTGCGGAACTACCACTCGAAGAGCGGAGGCGACGGCGAGCACGCGCTGCCGGTGCTCTTCCCGTCGACTTTCAGCGGGATGCGACAGACGCAGTTGCACGGGTCAGGGCTGTCGCGGGGCGAGGAGGAAGGCGGGGTGTCGAAGTTGGAGATCAACGTGGAAAAGACGATCCAATACGAGGTGGACGATCTCGGTTCAGGGTCGGCCGCCGTCGGCAGGCGCTCGTTGACGTCGTCGTGAGGCTTCTGCCCATGGCGTGTATGATAGCGGACGATATACACTAGAGTACATAAATATGCAGATGCGGTCCCACCATGGCAACTCGATTGTACTTAGTACTTACAGCAGGCCGCTGAACGACAGACAACTTGGCATGCGCGAGAACTTGAATATAAGTATGGGGCCCCGGCCGAGTCCCCCACTCAGGCCCAGTGGGAAATAACACCGAGCTCGTCTGAGGGAAGCTGAGTCAGCCGAGCACGGCAGAGTACTCAGATTTTGTCCACGCTTCCAGGTTTCATTCTGTGATTATCTGACGTTACCTGGGCATAAACGGACTTGGGGAAGCTTGTTATCCAGCTGCACTCGTGTTTGATCAGACGTGGAATGTATTTATCTGATGCTACTGAGTACTACAGAGCATGCCCGAGAACTCCTGTCCAAGCGTTGTCCGAGCACATATGCACACCACCGAGCACCACCGAGCCGATTCCAGACAGGCTCGGGGTGACTCAGACTACCACCCCTAGTCTCCGTTGCTGACGTTATCACGATCCCAGAAGACAGTCGTTCTGGTATGTGATAACGTCTGCTCCAAAGTTTGGGGGTTTTGGTGGGCTGCCCCCTCTTTCCACTTTGGGGTGCCCGCGTCGAGTCTCTCGCCGTGTATCCGTCATCAGAAATGCATGATCAGAATAATCGTGATGACACAAAACTACAAGCACGTGCTACGAGAGTCCCGGAATGAACGACGCGTCCGTAGCGCAAGTCTGCATCACCTCGCACCCTAGGCCGTCGCGTCGCGTCCCTGCTTCTGCATCATGCCCAGCACCTCTATCGGCCATCAAAGTGCATTGGGAGACTTTGAATTTGTTCAATACTAATAATGTAATAAGCACAAAGCCGTGCTTTATAGCTGTGTGGCAATTGAAATCAGAGCATAAGGGCATGGGCGCACGCCGCACGCCGAACGCGGGAGGAATATCACAATGCCGATAAGCTCGAGGCTCGCGACGCCTGCGCGCAGCTTGTCCGCCGCAGCGCATGCTGCACGGCGTGCCCTGCACCGCCGGCCACCTGCAGTACGCGCACGTGCATGAGCTGTTCCGCAGTCAGCGCGACGCCCGCGGTGGGCGAGAGGCGCACGAGCGGTGCCCATAAAGGAGAGGCGAAAGAGGCCTAGCTGCTGTGCGCTGTGCACGTCGGAGGGAGGTTTGGCTTTGTTGCGCAGCCCTCCCATCTTTTTACGGGCCCGGCCACCGGCGCACGCACAGACCTGCAGAGCATGCTCGAGCTCGCCAAGTCTGTAAGCATCGCGGGCGACGCGCTCAATGTGGACCCAGCGACCGCCGCGTTCCACGCGTCATACGCGAGCGCGTTGGTCGATGGCGCGGAAGAGTTTGCGCACCTTGCATGCGGCGCGGAAGGGCAGGCGGAGCGCGATGGGTGGCAGCTCCATGATGGGGACAGGGATGAAGACATCGAGATAGAAGGGGGCGACGAGGGGGCCGCGAGCGGCGTTCCGAGCTGGCTGACCGCTCCGCGCATGGGTACACTGCGCTCGACCCGCACGACATCTCCTCGCTCGACCCCGCAAATCAGGGTTGGAGGCGTCAGCCTGATGCAACCCTATATGTACTGGTGCGTGTCTTCCTTCCCCTCCGCCGTGCATCGCATTACTTAGAACGCACTTATCTGCTTATGTCTCCTCTTGAATGCTCTGCTGACGCCTGGCGTGCACGCTATTCCGATTGTCCCCCTGCTAGTGTGCTTTTGGAGTGCCCCGCCTCGCTCTACATGGCACCTCATCTGATGTACTGGAATCAGTGTAGGTCATGCAGCAACGCGCACCTCACCAAGCAGCCGTTGCCATCGGGACCCGTTGACGGAAAGGGCGACTATGCGCCGTGGCTCCCTGCTTCCCCGCCACGCTCTGACGAGCGCAGCTCCACTTCCCTAACGAAGGAAGGCATTGCCGTCCTCGTGTCGGACTCGTTTCACTCGCTGCGGCACTTCCGACTCGACCAAGCGCACCGTTGTGTGCTGCCTCTGGGCACCGCAATCTGGCTTCGCGTACAACCCCGACTCCTCGCAAACACGCGCTGCCGGTGCTCTTCCTGCCGACGTTCAGCCGGATGCGGCAAGCGCAGCCGCATGGGTCGGGGCGAGGAGGACATGGTGTCGAAGCTGAGACCTGGAGATCACAACCCAGTATCGTCGGTGTCGTGGGGGTTGTGCGCGTGGAGTGTACGATAGCGGACGATATACAGTATGCAGGTCTGGCACATGCCAACTAGCTCTGCGAAGCTGATGAGGGAATCACCCGCGCAAGCGGAACAACCCAGTGGGGTGGCGGGAAGCAGGCTAGCCGGGAGCGATAACGCGCGGGAGCCAAGGTCGGGAGAGGGAAAGGCTGATTGGCGGATCACGTTGTCCCCGAGGAGGTCTCACGCCGACGACTGCGTTGAGCTTTCTCCGTGTACTGTAATTATCTCTCTCCACCTGCGGTGTGTATTGTAGGAATACTGTGATGCAGCGGGTGTGGTCGACGTACCTGAGCTCGGTGGACTCTACGCACGGGCCGCAAGGCCAGGCTGTGCGGGCTCGAGCGGCGTCGCCTGCAGCCGCGACGGCCCGCGAATCGGTGAGTGGCCGTGTGTGAATTTTCTATTGGCCGCAGTCGCCTGACGACACTCGACACCGCTCGTCCCAACTCCCGCCCCGCTCTGTCATGCCCCGCCTCTAGATGGATAGCCCCTCGTACGTATCTCCTCTCGCTCTACATCTACAACTATCATCTCGACTAATCCCATCTACCCTGCAGCCACTCTCGTCGCGCCTCGTCAGTCATCTCCCACGCAAACTCGGCCTATTCTGCCGCCACGTCCACAAGACATATCCTCTCCAACATGCAGACCCAACTCGAGCCCCCAACTGCACCCTTCGCCTCCTCAAACTTTTCCATCCGCTCGGGTTCGCCCCGCACAGAGTCGCCCCTCCTCGGCGACACTCCGCTCTCCCTCTCCGTCAACTACCTCCCCTCCAAGTTCTCAGACGCCGTCCTCTACAATGGCATCAAGAACCGCGGAAAGGGGTCTCAGCTTGGCCCCAAGCGAGGTGGCGGCCGTGAGGCCTTCCGCAGCGGCGAAGCACGCATGCCCGGCGAGGGCGACGAGGACTACGACGGTGTGCAAGGTAGCTTCTTTGGCAAGGAGGGCGGCCGTACCCGCCCCCGTCTGCGCTGGAATAGGTTCAAGTGGACTCTGTTTTGCTCCAATATTCTCGTGAGTCACCCCCTCCATCTTTCCCCCGTCGCCGACACTCGTCGTCACTGCCGATCGCGCGAGCGCTTGCTGATGCCTATATTTGTACTCTTTTGTTTTCTTGCCTATGCATAGTTTTCCGGCTACTCGCTCGCCGGCCTCATCTTCCTCCTCTGTACTTGGTTCGACGTCTGGCACCACGCCGACATCGTCCGCGTGGGCAACCGCACCGAGCTCGTCGTCTCGACTATTGCTGCCGGCTTCGGCATCATCACCTCCGTGATCGGCTGGGCCGGCATCCTGCTCAACAACCGCTCATTCCTCGCCGTATACACCTTCTTCCTCTGGATATGCTTCGCCCTACTCGTCACCCCGGGCTACCTTACCTTCAAACGCCGCAATTTCAACCTCGACGGCAAGGTCAACGCTCAGTGGTCGGACGACTTTGGCCTTGACGACTGGCTGCGCGTGCAGAACCAGCTCAACTGCTGCGGCTTTTTCTCGCCGTTCGTCGAGGCTGCAGTCTCGCAGGTGTGCTACTCGCGCTCCGTGCTCCCCGGCTGCAAAGGCCCGTACATGCACTTCCAACGCTTCGTCCTCGAGCGTTGGTACACCATCGTCTTCGGGCTCGTCCCGTTCCAGATCGCCGTGATCGTCGTCGGGCTGCTGTGCTCGAATCACATCACGTACCGCTTCGGCAAGGGCATGATGCCCAAGGCGTACCGCCTCAGCATGAACTCGATGGCCGTCATCATGGACAACTACGCCAGGTTCGCCGCACTTTCTCCGCTCTATCTGCACCTTTTGCTAACCCCGCCGCCCCCGCAGCCAACTAGCAGAACAGTACGGTGCCGACGTCGCGAGCGAGGTTCTCGCCCGCTCGCGCTCGAACCTGCAGCTCGACGCGCTCCCCGCGGTGCCGTACGCAAACAGCGGGCTCTCATCGCCGCTGAGCGCGAAGCCCGAGGGGCTCCCACGCCCGTCGTAGTAGTGTATTTAGCGCCGGCCGCACCACACGCATGCACGCTCGCCCCCACGGACCCTGCTCTCCCCCGGACACTCACCACGCTCGCTCGCTATCGGACTGCATCATAATACCCGCACCCGCACCCGCACCCGCACCGCCCGACCCCGTCGCACATCACATACGTATACTAGTAGTTTGGCTTCCCGTTTGTTCGTTTCTTTATGACAGTTCCATAGCGAGGTCTGGCACAATGTATGACGCGCGAAGCGGCTCGGGTAAAAATATATCTGATCACGGTGCTAGACCTGCGCGCGGGATGTATTTCTCGGGGCAGAGACCCCGGCTTGCCGTATCTTCCACGGCCTAAGCAAAGCGCGCGCTGTCTCTCGTGATTACGTAAGAATTCGGATCGGCGCCACGGCGGTGCAGGAGGGAGATAAGGTCATCATCATTATGACACTGCGCGCTGCTGCTAACGAGGGCTTCTAGCTTGCATACACTTTCTAAGTACCCTCTGTCCGCGCGCTGGTACAACACGATAGCAATACATTCTTTTCGTTTATTCGCGTCCCGTCTATGCGCATACACACCGCATCTGCTGAGGGCTGCCGCGCGGCTCAGGCAGCGAGCAGCGAGCGGCCGGTCATCTCTGCGCGCGCGGAACTGGGTCAGCACACAGAACAAAGCGCGGAAACAGGGCCGGACGCACCCTCGGGCTGCTCAAGCCCCAACAGCGCGAGCACGGTCGGCGCGACGTCGCACAGCGCGCCCTCCTCCTCGTCCGCCTTGCGGTCCTCGTCCGCCTGGAACGCGAGCTGCTGCTCCGCGCCCTTCGGCCCCGCCAGGATGAACGGCACCTTGTTCGTCGTGTGCGCCGTGTGCGGCGCGCCGGTCTCGGGGTTCTCCATCTGCTCCGCGTTGCCGTGGTCCGCCGTGACGAGCAGGATGTAGCCTGCCTCCTGGCACGCCTCGTAGACGGTGCCGACCGCCGCGTCGGTGTGCGTGATCGCCTCGACCGCCGCGTCGAACACGCCCGTGTGGCCCACCTGCCGCGCGCATCGTGATGCGTCAGTATGATGTGGTGTGGGGCGGGAGGGGAGGACGAACCATGTCGGGCGGCGCAAAGTTGCACATGACAAATTCGTGCGTCTTGGCGCGCAAGACCTCCGCGACCTTGTCCGCGACGCCCTGCACGCTCATCGACGGCTGCTTGTCGTACGTCGCGACCTTCGGCGACGCGATCATATGCCGCTCCTCCGCCTCGAACTGCTTCTCGACGCCGCCGTTGAAGAAGAACGTGACGTGCGCGTACTTCTCCGTCTCTGCGCATGCGGATCAACGAGCGAAGTGGTGTCAGTGAGTGGGCGCGCAAGACGCACCGGCGATGTGCGCCTGCTTGAGGCCCTTCTTCGCGAGCCACTCCGCGAGCACGTTCGTCATCGCCTGCGGCGGGTACGCGACCGCGAACGGGAACTCGGCGTTATAGCGCGACATGGTCGTGATGTGCTGTGCGTGCGCGCACGCGCAAAATCAGCGCCGGAGCGAGAGGGAGAAGCGCAGCGCGGGACGTACGAGGTCCTTCGGGAGCTCGGTCTCGATGGGGCGGTCGAGCTGCCCGAGCACGGCGCTGATCTCGCGCATGCGGTCCGAGCGGTAGTTGAACAGGAAGAGCGTATCGTTGTCTGCCCGCCGCGCGCATGAGCACCTCCCGCCAATGCCTGCGCGCAAATACGCACCCTTGATGCGGCCCTCGTCGCCATTGACGATGATCGGCTTGAGGAACTCGTCCGTCTCGTCCTTCGCGTACCCCGCCTCGATCGCCGCAACGTAGTCGCCGTCGGGCGCGGGCGCGCCCTTGCCCTGCACGAGCCCGTCCACCGCGATCTGCACGCGCTCCCAGCGCTTGTCGCGGTCCATCGCGTAGTACCGCCCGACGACGGTCGCGACCGCGCCGACCCCGAGCTCCTTGATAAAGTCGCGCAGCTCGCGCGCGTAGCCCGCCGCCGAGCGCGGCGCCGTGTCGCGCCCGTCGCCGAGGAAGTGGATGTACACGTGCGGCACGCCGACCTCCTTCGCGGTCTCGAGCAGCGCGTAGAGGTGCGTGTTGTGCGAGTGCACGCCGCCGTCCGAGACCTGCCGCGCCGGCAACGGTTAGGCAGGCAGCGGATAGAGGCACAAGTGGAGACGCACGAGCCCAAGGAGGTGCAACCGGCCGGTCGTCTTCTTGGCGTGCTCGAAGCTCGCGAGGATTGCCTCGTTCTTGTGGAACTGCCGCTTCTTGATCGCGACGTCGATGCGCACGATGTCCTGCCACACGATGCGGCCCGCGCCGATGTTCAGATGCCTGCATTTATCCAGCCGCTTAGCGAGCGCGCAGACAAATTGGGCGGGGGAAGGGAGACGCGTACCCGACTTCCGAGTTGCCCATGAGCCCGTCAGAGAGCCCGACGGCGGTCCCGTGCGCCGCGAGCGTGCGGTACGCGTGCTCGCGCGCGATCGTGTCCATGTGCGTCGTCGTGCCCGCCTCGATGGCGTTGCCCTTGAGGCCCTCCTTTGCCGCGACGCCCCAGCCGTCGTGCACGCTGCGACGCGGTCACATATCAGTACCCGCACGCCGACAAGCAGGCAGCGCGTTACATGAGGCAGACTTTGTTCTTCACTTCGACCATGGTAGTCGCAGGATGGTGTGCGTGGGTGAGAAGAGGTGGTGGGAGGTGGTGGGGTGGATGATTTCACTGGGGCGTCCGTTTACAGGATCGTATCAATCGATGACGGCGGCGTTACGCTCGCCTCGGCCCTTAGCCAACATCTCGACCCCACCGTCCGTGCCCGCGCTTTTTCGCCTTGGTTCCGAGAAAATCTGCACGCTCTCGTAGGCTCTCGCCCGCCCCTCGCCGCACAACCTCGGAACACGGAGAATGTGCAGATAAGCCTTTCACTCGCGTCGTGCACAAGATATCACCAGCACGCCAGTGACGTCGGTCCGAGATAAGATTGCCAACTGAACATCAATCAACATTTGGCCGCCGGGGGGTCCATCAACCACACCCTGCAGGGTATAATTAGCTGCACCATGGAGATAATTTCAAAGCCTAGCCAAGGGCGAGGCGCCCTGGATCCCACAGTCACCACCGAGGCACCGCTGGCCGCGCCTGCGCTCTCCCAAGTCCATCCCGTCCGGCGCGTGCCTTGCCCAGGCCAGTGTCCTCGTCAGTGTCCTTGCCCACGCCCACGCCCACGCCCACGCCTATGCCCACGCCCACCCACGCCCCACAGCGGGCACTGTGTGTATATAGTTGATGGATTGAGCTGAGCTGGTATCGAACAACATAAGCAGTCTCTTTGTTTCTTCGTGGGACGTAGCCTGACAAAATCTAGATACTACTATTCAATCGATTTCGCTCAATCGGGTTTCTTGAAGTACTAGTGATGTCGAGCGAGGGAGCTGAATGTTTGAAGTCCCATTAAAAATTGCCATGTGCACGAGCGCTCCGGGCTTGACCGGGCCACTTCTCCGGTGGTGCTCAGACGCAAACAGTTTATAGCAAGTTTATAGTAGCCAAGATACTAAGTACATACTGTATACACATAGGTTGTACCCAGAAACAGCAGTATGTAGTAAACAGAAGCAGACAATGCACTATATAGTTGGAGCCTTACTTCCTTCGTCGCTCGCGGCAACTCAAAATCCTTCTTCCCCAGCCGACGAGCGGCCAATACTCGTCCAACATGTGTCCCACTGAAGCCCATGCCCTTCCTCCGTAGTGCTGTGAGATCCTTGATCTTCGCAACCTGACTCTTCGTAAACGGAGAGCTCTCGCCAGTGCGGTGTTCCGGTTTCACGAATCCGTCGACTTCGATGCATTTCGCGTCTGGATGTGCCGCGCTCAGGGCGAAAAGTACGCAGAACCTTTTGTACTCGGCCTCGTCGTCGAAGTAAAGTTGCCCTGCCCATAGATTTATCTCCGTACGAACGTGTACAGGGGCGGACCACTGGGATTGCGCGGGTATTTCCGGAATGCAGTAGAATGTGAGGTCGGAAAGAGAGCGCATGGAGGCTGTGACCCGTGGGGCGTACAAGTGCAGTCGGACCTTATTGCTCCTGCGGATTTCAGGAAGCAGTTCGTTCGCTTCGTATGGGCTGATCACGACGATCCCGGTGGTGCTTTGCTTCTCTGATCCGCTCGACAGAATCCAGTTGACAGGACGGAGGTAGTCCGTCAAGCACATCCCGTTCGAGCCAGCAGTGGTGGCGGCAAAGTCCGCTGTCGCCAAGGAAAAAGGCGACCACTCCATCCCCTGGGCGGCACCGGCACCAAGGGGTGCGAAAAGCGATGAGATTGTCATTGACCCAGATGGAACCTCTCCCGTCCGGACGAAACGTCGAATGTCTTCGCTGATGGAGTGTCTTGCCGGTTCTACCTTGGGAGGTCGCTGGACTTGGCGCTCGCGCTCGGCTTCGTGGCTGACCTCTCTCTCCTGCTCCTCTGCCATCCGAGCGTCGCCCAACCGCGATATTCCAAGGAGCTCCAAACGCTCGCGCATTGGGTCTGGTATGTCGTCCATCTGCGAAGTCAAATCCATCGGGACCGAGTTGGAGCGTGGGTCGTACAGCTGTTCTAGAGTCTTTGATTCAGGCTCTTGCCAGGCGCTGCGTAGAGTCTCTGCGTCCTTCCTTGCCTTGTACGCAACGAAGCGTCGATGGTGACTGATACCTTGCTCTACCCATTGTGGGAGATGGCGGCTGATATCTTCGCATGTCTCGTCCATAGCCCAGCGAAGTACATCTTGGACTTGAATCTGGTGACTTGGCCCGGGATAGTCGGGGATCAGGCTTCGTATGCGGCGGTCGACCTCTCCTGGCGCAAAGAACATCACTGACTGGCCCTTGCATAACTGGCGCATCCGCATGCACGCTACCCTTGGTTCAGTCTCTGGTTCTCCTGCATCAAGGGCTGCGCTCACCTTGCACTAGCCTGTCTTTGGTCAGTTTAGGGCCAAGTGTCACCGCTGCCCGCGTCTGCTGTGGAAGTTTCAAGTCCGTTCCACGAGTGTGCGCTTCGTCTAGGTACACGATGCACTTTTCGAGCTGTCGATTGAAGGGAGACGAAATCAGGGGTTCCTTCGTGCCATCGCGGGAAAGAACGGTGAGTTCGTCCGAATCGTTGAGGAAGATTGCTGCGGATACGCCCGGGTCCTGGAGACACTCCAACCAGCGTCGTACAAGTTCTTCGTTCTGGAATTCGAGCATCTGCGCCCCAACATCGAGTAGGACGCGGATTTCGGGCCTCTCCCCAACGAGCCGCGTTAGGAAGGCCGCCGCAGACTCGCGTTGACCGTTTTCGTCCTGAGTGCATTCGTAAAAGTTGTTTTCCGGTTGCAGGAGGTAGCGAAGGACGAGAGCGTTAGTGCCAAGCTGTGATTCGTGGTCTTTGTGGGAGATTGACGTAGGGAGTAGGTAGCGACTGTCGTTGGTGCCGCTGAACCCTGTCGTGATCTTCGCCTTTTCCTCGACAAGATCCCAGCCAGAAGTAGAGAGTTTGTGAGGAAACTCCTTCGCCGCACGAGGGAAGACAACGTGTGATAGGTAGAAATCGATCACCCTTGCGTTCCTTGACAAAAGGTCGAGGAGTGCGTCAATCTGTGCCTTGTCTTTGGTGTTAACGCCCTTGAGTTGACGTTGTGACTCATGAACGCCTTCCTCGGACTGCACCCACGATTCATACTCCACCTCCGGGTTATCGAGCTTGTTCAGTAGGTCGAGACATTGCAGCACCTGCTCTCTGGTTAGGCCACCATAATGGTAGCTAAGACAGGTAAGCGAGATCGCAACATCGGGGTGGCCGAATTCTGCTCGCAAACTCGGAACATCCTAGGTTATTTTGAGCGACCTCCTTGGCATACAAGGCATCGACGAACTTACCTTGGCACGGTATGGCACGGCGAGTAAGGTCCGGTTAGGGTCCAAGCCGAAGTCGACTTTCCAGCGCCGCTCCATCAGGACGTAGCCTAAGATGCCTTGACCATCCATTAGAAGGCCGCGAAGCAAGAGGAGGGCGCTCCACAGCCTCGTTCCGGCACAGTGGGAGTGGACCAGGTCGTAGTCTTCTGCGGAAATGTCTTTGTTGACCATGAAGCGCTCCGCGGCCCCTTTGATCTCCGCTGAAAGGACGGAAAAGGAGAGATCGGAGAGATGGCTTTCCGAATCAAGTATTGCCTTAGCAAGGAGTGAAGACGCCTTCAACGACACAGCGTGGTTGAGAAACCGCGTGATAGGGAGTCCCCCGCCGCTTTGATGATCAAACTCTTCTCTGAATTCGTCTCGTAATGTTGCGGCGTGCTCCTGCAACGTGCTGAAAACCTGTTGGATCATGGTCCAGCGGTTTGGGTGATCCTCCACTGGCTTCTGCTCCCCGATCGTATAGACCAACTGATACCGGGTATGGAGGATCTCGTCGCTTTCGTCGAGTACATCGCGTGTCACTTGAGCCAGCCAATCTTGAAGCTCATTGAGTTCACGAGCTATAGCGTCTCGGTCGGGCGTTAGGAGAGTGTCGATGCACATGAGCTTTTGTGAAAGTATGTATTCGGGCTGTGTCACGAGGACACCACCTTCTCGAACACACCTCTCGTAAAGAGCCTTGATTGCTTGGATAGTGCTTGGGGTGATGCGTAGGTTACGAGAGAAAGGGATGTAGAAGATAGGTCGATTGGCAAGGCCAGCAAGACGATTCACAAGTAGCTGGAAGACCTGGTTGGAAAGTGGCTTCAGAGTCACGACACGGACGAGGGTAGAGCCATCGGCCAAAGTTGCGGAAACGGATGGTAAGATCACGGTCGTTTTTCCCTCTCCCATATTGAGTTGCATCGAAATACTGCTTTTAGTGCCGTCGCTTGGCGAGATCATCTTGCGTGCGATGTCGATTTGGATCGGACGAACGCGTATATCCGCATCAATCTTCGAAACGCCGAACCAGTTAGTTTGAGCTAACAATGAAAGCACTTAAAAATGATGCACCAACCTGCAGTAGGAGCCAATCCGGGTCTAGGGGCACGTCTTCTGCGACGCTCTCAATTCCCCGACGAAACTGTTCATCTCGCCCCTCCAAGTTTGACAGGTCAAGCAAGCGGCGGGATTGCTGGTAGTGAAGGAACGCAACGGCATATTGAGTTACCGCTGTCTTCCATGGATTGGGTAACTTTCGAGCGCGGTTCATTGTCAGCTCGTGCAAGACTGAGCGAGGAGTTATTCGAGGCCAAAGGCCTGCCCTTTCGACGATTTTTTCCGCTCTCCGGGACGATGATGGCGATAGAGCACGGGAAATGCGCGAAAATTCGGCTTCTTGCCATCGATGGCACTTCTCGTGATAACTCGTGAGAACGGGCCGTATCTGGTCGCGGGGAGGAAGTTTGGCGTGCGATGGAGAATGAACCCCATGAGCGAGGAATGCGCTGAAGCTTTCGCGAAGGCCTTGTCCATAGACTTGGTGCAGTGTTGACTCTCCACGCTGCTCGAGCTCCTCTACGACGCTTCTGAGAGAGGATAAACTTGGCGCCGAAGCGTCAAGCAGGCCCGGTTCAAGTCCAAGAGCGTGCACGTCAAGCACAGGTTGTCCAACAGTGGGCGGTTCCAGAGCATCGGAGTGTGACTCAAGTACGTCGCTGATCGAGCACAACGCTTCCCCGCGGAGATGAGTCTGAAATCTGCAGGAAAAGGTGTAAGGCGGGACCGCCACATACACTGGTCCGGTTCCCAGATAGTGTTTCACAACTTCGCGTTGCAAGTACCGTGTGTGGATGTCGAGTTGAACATTCGAGTCGACGGAGGTGAGGTATTCGTCAATCTTACGTTCGCACCCTGGCTTGTCGAACCATTCCTGATCGACTAGGAAAGATGGTCGACTGGGCCACCGTGACGCAACAGAATTGGCGATAGACGACGCCTGCGCGTTGATGTTGCTTCGATATTCTTCATTTCGCCGCCAATATACCCAGCTCCAGTCTCCATCAACTTGAAGGAATCGCGCGGGGGTCCTGTCAAACGGAAGTGCGAACTGGCGGATCAAGGACGTGAGGTACGGCTCTGGGGTTGGAGATAGGCCGTCCGAGATTGCATATTGTCGTGGGCTGGGGAGGGGTTGTCCTAGGAAGCGCGGGTCCGTGGCCAGGATTTGGACGAGTGGAAGAAAATGGGCGTATTCTGTTCTACTGTAGCTCGCCGCAGAGAGGCTGAAAGCCAACTGGATCCTCACGTCCTGGGAGTTGCGTTCGAGCGCTTCTTGGCATAGGCTATACACCAGGAGCCAGTCGCGGCGAGCATCGAATTCTAGCCAATGCCGACTGTAGCTGAGCGATACGCTACTGATGGCTGCGCCAATCGTACCCCAAGACTTGAAGACATTCCAGAGGTTGAAACGCTCGTCCTCGAAAACCGGTTGGTTGTCGAATAGAGATTTCGACGTTTTGTAAGCCAAGATTTCGGTCCCATCCGCCTCGTGCGGGACTTGCCTCGATAGGTACTTCATGTCCTGTGGAACCGATACTCGGAGTGATTTGAGTACATCTCGTGGGTAGTATCTCGCGTTACGAGAGGCGGCTCTGTCCAACAAGCGGTCGTGTTTACGAATGACGAAGTCAAAGGAGGTAGGTGGATCATGGAGTGTCTCCATCGCCAGTGCATGGTCAAAGACCCTACGCACGGCAGGGTAGAAAGCGTCATGCTGAGAGAGGGCGGGAATGTCCTTCCAATGTACTGTAGTCATCGATCGGAGGTGCTTAGGGTAATATACCCTGAGCGGTGATAAGTCGGCGATTGACGCGAGAAGCTTTGCGTCTCTGGCATCTAGCCTCTGGAACGAGTGGCAAGCAGCAGTTTGTAGCATGAAGAGCGCCTCTTCAGTACCCGTACGACCGAGGAGAGGATCAGGGAGGCAATGACTCGTGGTGGCATGGAGATAACATTTGTATAACCTGCTTGTTAAGCTTCCGCTCTCCTTGAGGCTCCCGACGTCGGGGTCGATTGCATAGTCATGCCACTTGACATGGGTCTCGGTCCCTGTTTCCACGAGAACAGCCGCAAAGTCACCGTCCAAGGTGAATGAAACTTCTCCATGAGGTATGATTGCTCGCCGTGGTTGCAATTGGACGGAAGGCGTAGCTCGCTGGGGACGCAGGATGAGTTGGTTTCGCAAGCCGAACATAGTTCCGCTCGATTGAGACTCCCGATCGACCACATATCCGGGCATGGTCTGACATTCGAGTTCCAAGCCGTGATGGGAGACTGAGAACGACAAACGGAGTCTGTGTAAAGATGCTTCTAACCCCCGGTTGGTCCGCGTGATAATGGCGTATTCATGACGTTCCAGTGCGGAAATGAGGCCAAAGACACTCTTGAAGGAGTCGGAGCGAACATCTATAAGTTTGGTGGGGGTGACGTCACCAACTTGGTTGCAAGTCATTACGCGGGGTTGGGACCGAAGATCGAGTCGCCAATTCGAGGCGCACGAGGTCCACGGTGAATCAACTGGACGAAACTCCATCTCTCCGTTATCTAGGTCGAGCCAATGCACGTAGTCGTCAACCAGTCGCTTCGGAAAGTCCCCAGCTAGGATCCGGCGAGGGATGATTTGGAAGAACCGGGAGAGGCTATTCCCAAAATCATCAGGCTTGCGCGCTCGAAGAATAACATCGCCACCAAGGCGCGTAAATAAGACCTTCAACGCTCAGCGTCAGCCACGTTCAACGCGTACGGTGAGTCGTGACCTAATTACCTGGTGACCAGCGACGGAAAACCGCGTCTGGAATTCCATCCCGGAACCATCGGCAGGAACAACGCGAGGGGTTTTCTTAAAGGCAGCAGTCAACACACAATTCGTCGACCGCTAGCTTATACATGATACTCACCTCTCCAAAAAGACTCACGTAAGTTGGGTGCTGGAGGACCTCCCGAGGAAGCCTCCCAAGAGGCTTTCCGTCAACGAGCAACTGCCCAGTGAGCACATTGTACTGGACCTCTTGCCCGCCAAACGTGGTGCAACACGCCCAACGCGAATCCGGTGAAGGGTGCATTCTCCATCCAGAAGACTCATGTCGGCGGAAATCGGCCCACAGACATTTCATCGCCATGTCGAAACCAAGCGTGTGTGACGATAGGGCTAGACGGAAAGCCGGCTCTAGAAAATGCAACAGGCGATTGTGGCGATTGAGTAGTCGAACGAGATGTGGTGGAGTGTTGTCTGTGAGGAGAGGAGTGGCGTTCTGTACGGTGGCTGCGCAATGGACCGCAATTGATAGTTCAGTCACGCTAGGGAAGATGGCATGGATATCTTTTGAAGCAGGAGCAAAAGTCAGAAAACATGTCGCGGCGATTTGACACAGCTGCTGGTTCAATTCGTTGAAGAGCGCATCATCTGTCGTTTTCTCGAGCTCCGCATCCAGGTTGTACATCCATTGATATGCTACGTCCCGGGCACTTTTCAGGAGCGTATGAGCCCGCTGGCAGACGGCGTCATCCTGCGCAGCAGCCAGGAGGCGGGTGGCAAGGAGAGCTAATATACAAGTAAGCCCGGCGGTGCAATGACGACAATGAACCTGGCTCACCAATCGTCCTTACACTTACTTCCTCTAACCAATTGGCCCTAATCGCTTGCAGCAGAGAGTCAAGTTGGCTCAATAGCGCGTTCCCAAACCCTGGGGCTTCGAGGTCTTCGTGCCATTCGTGTCCACCATTGGGAGCTAACGGTCCGAGCTGCCATGCCGCTTGAGTAATCAAGGTGTGAACCTCTTCTCGACGAAAGGAGAGTGAAGACGACCCCAGCTCTCTCATGATGTTCAACCACTGCAAGCGTGGACCACTGCGTAATGTGGAGAATGCCAGGTACTCGTGTAGGCTGAGATCATCCGGGCAGCTGGCCTGGTCAGCAATCACATCATTGGAGGAATGAAGTGTGTCGGCTACGGCGAAATGAAGATGACTATATGGACCTGCTTCGACGATGGGAGTACACAGGTGTTTGACGTTGAAAATGGGGGAAGCTCTCTCCACCCAGGATCTCCTATCGGCGTCGAATAGTTGCCACGTCAATCCATGATTGACACAGACAGAGGACTCCTCAGCAGGAATCTGAACCGACTTGTAGTGTGCTTGGTCGGAAAAAGACTTGGTCGTCGATCCGAGAGAGATTCGATGGTACGGGTGCCTTACTACCCAACGCCCCAGACCAGAAAAGTTGGGAAGGTCCATTTGGGATTGGTCGTGAGAAACGGGGTCAGTCGGAGGTGTGATAAGGTCGTGGAGAATCATGCGCGTTATGGTCCTCCATGCAGAGAACGCCCTCGGTGGGGACAGCTCAAAGACTACCATCTGGGCCGTTGTCGTATGAACCGGAAGAGGCCATTCGTGGACGTGGATGGTCATCCTCCTAGCGTCCTGTTCAAGGGAGCATCTTTCGCACCACGAATAGCCACGACCGCATCGATGTTCCAGCCTGGAAGCACGGTCGCTGTAGTCTTGCCGTTGCACATTCAGTTCCTTCAGCTCCCTACGTTTCTCTTCTCTCTCTTGCTGAGCGTTCCGAAGAATGTCCTGATATATGTCACGGTGTTCCTGGGAGTCCCGGAAATACTCCACTGCGAAGGATGTGGAAGAGACATCGCTCGAAAAAATGGAGGTCCCGACCGACACGTTCCCATGTCGCCGATGCAGATGGGCTTCAATGCGCGCCGCGTGGCTCAGCGCGCCGCGGCGGTGAAGAAGTAGGGGATGTAGGATTTCTTCGGGTATCTCGGGGGAGTAACGTTCCAGGAGGGGTATTTGCTGGCAGACGATGGTATCGAGCGCCATCCAAAGCGCCATCATGGTTAAGATCATGATAGAACCGTCTTCGGCACTGTCTTTGTAGCGGCCTTTTGCAAGATCGAAGTACTGAACGGCGCATGAAGCAACGACATCGGGAGCGAACTCGTCACCCCGGGCATCCGTCGTCCACCATTCCAAATGATTCTCTACGGACAGCTCGAAGTCGGCGAGCGCAATGCGCGGATCGGGCTCCGAACGCGCCCTCGTTTGGAGTTCGCCGTCCTTGAAGAGACGAAAGTCACGGGTGTTATTGAGGCGTAGAGGGTGGGATGGGATGGACGTCTCATTGGCATGATGGAGAGACTCTGAACGAAGGGCTCGGTCGAGGTGATCATACGAATTGTCCAAGGAGATAGAGGTGTCCGCATCGAAATTGAGTGTCTCAGGACGCCACTCGGGCGGCTGAGACATCTTCTCCTGATGCTTCTTCCACCGCGCTTGAAGGACGTCATCTGTCTTGATGGAACCCTTTTCAACCGCCCCAAATACAAAGTCCGGAACGCTGGGCTCTATCTTGCACAGTCGACGAGCAATCTTACACCTCATCGCGTGGAGGAGATCGCTCGGAAGTCCCTGCTCGGTGCATAGCCGGAGCACCTCTGCGTGGAAGAACAAAATGAATGACTTGTAGACCCCATCCGTGCGCAGCGTCGTTTGAAGTGCGATGCGCAGAACAAGCCACAACGGAGATCGTCGCCAAGGCTTGTACGCGTCCTTCCAGAGGACTTCGTCGTTGATCCGCTTGGTAATCCGCTCGACCTCCGCAGGCTCTCCGAAACCCCGCAGGATCCCGCACAGAAGCTCCGTGATGTACCGAGGGTGTGCACTCTCTCGCACCTCGATCACAGTGGACCCTCCCTTTGAAGTCGTTTCGGCGGCCAGGACGTCGACATCCATTTGGAAGAGGAAGGAGGCGAGCTCCGAGAGGAATACATGGTTCAAGAAAGTGTTTGTGGAAACTTGAATGGCGGGTCCCGGGTATGAGCACAGGAGTTTGCCCTCGGTAGACATGACGTCCTCGTTCCGCGGAGACACTTCGAACATCTCAAATCGGACGTTATCCTGGAGCCGGCGTATGACCAAGCCTGCGTTCTGAGCGCGGACATGCATGACGAACACATCTAGTGAAGCTGTCAGACTGAGACCTGAATGGCGTAGTAGCCATTTGAAGAGCGCACCTCCGACGAGCATATCGGACAAGATTTTCTTGATAACGTCCTTCTCAAGAGGGAAATCCGCTGCCTGCTTGACGAATTGCAGCATCCGGATGATCTGGTCCCACATCGGCTGCTGAAGTAAAGGGAGATCGTGGCGGAACATTTGAGCGGCTTGTATGAGGATGTGGCACAATGCCACATTCATCTCGCGCTCGGTTTTGTCTTGCTCAGTCTTGTCTTCCGGAGCCTCCTGAGGGAGCTTGGGCGGCATGAAAACATGCTGGGCGATGAATATCAAGGTGTTTGAATCGAAAGATACACTGGAGGACATGTTGGGGAAGGGCAAGCGTGTACAAAGGGTTCCCCGGTATGGTCAATGTGAACGCCACAATAAACGCGCACAGTGTGCCGTAAGAAGCAACACCACCCAGCCTCGTCTTGTCGGACGCTGATAAGGTAGGCGCTCAAAAGGCGTTGATTCGTTCATAGGGCGATCATACTGTATCGTCAAAGAGACGACGCTTTACAAAATCGCCCTGAGTACTCCTGGTAAGCGAAGTAAGGTGTTGCGCCGATCGCTCCCTAACTAGGTGAAAACCTAGCGACTCCTTCAGGAGGTGGACCAAGCGATACAAGAATGGAGGTGGTTCATCGCGTGCACATGGAGACAGGGTTCAAGAATGAGGACTACCCAAATTGCGAAGGAGTACCGGGATTAAGTGACAGTTCGCGGAGTCAGTTGGTGCATTGTTCAGCTGCAGCATTCGTTAGTCCACTCGAAGAATACTTCCGAATCTAGGATCACGCAATCCTACTCACAGTCCAAGAGATTGTCTGAGGGGCGCGACGGAACGCTAGGTTTGCCCCGCGATCCGGCATGTCCTGGAGCGTGATGGAGATGTCATACAACAGAGTGTAGCATAGACGGCGACTCCATCGATAACTGTCTGGAGAGTTTCAAGAGCCAGGCGGAATTTTCGGGCCCAGCCTGGGAGACGACCGGGTGACGGGAAGGCGGAGATCTGGCTCCAGAAGGGCCTGGCGAGGCAAGGCTTTCTACCATTTTGTCACTGAGGCAACGCAGGTCGACTGAAGCTGGGCGCAGGGAGTAAGGTACACCGAGGCACCGCTGGCAAGGCCACTGACCCATCTTGTGGGTTGAGGAACAATGCCCGGTCATTTGACCTTGGGAACTGATCACAAGACGGACCAGAGGAGAGCGGGGGCGGCGATCATGAGCCTGGAGGTCGCATGACTTCTACAACACGGTGGATGGCACCCTTCCGAGGGTCGAGCACGATTGACGAGCTGACGGTGAAGGGGTGATTGGTTGAGGAAGGGCCGAAGTCGAGGAAGATAGCAGGCGCAAGGATAGGTCATTGCAGTTGAAACAGCGGAGTCCAGGCATAACTTGGTGTTATTCCTGCTGTCACCCAACCTGCCTTTGCACAGCGCCACTAATGCATATGGAGACGGCGAAGAGCGACGCGGGGGAGGATGGTGCGTTTATCCGCTTGACGGTGAGAAAACTGACGGAATCAGTGAGTGCATGCACACGGTACATTACGGCTGGGAAATGCACCACAGCACTAGAGTAAAGGGACCGCGTCGGACGGATGCCTGCTGTGCATCTCGACAACACGGTGAAGTTGTGCGTAAGCCCTTGAGCTAGGGGAGGCAAAAGCAGGCCCGCGGTGTGTGCGCGTGAGGTTCAATTGCCAGCTCAGCTGCATGAGAACAGATGAGAACAGTGCACCCATTGCGCCGGCCCGCTGAACGGGTCCCTGACCTTGCTGACACACGTCGGAGGCTTGCAGCGAGCCAGGGAACGTGCATCAATCCACGAGGATACGATCCCATACTTATTGAAAGAACAAAGAACAAAGAACCAATCAATGCAGGTAATGTGATACCTCAAGGCCTCAGGCCTCATTGTGTGTCCTTCGAATGCATGGCTCGTCTCCCGATTCTTTGCTTTGATTCCGAGACATTTTGCCTGAGGTTCTCGTCCGCCTCTCGCCGCACGACCTCGGAACTCGTGATGCGAGGGCTGCGCACAGACTTGGTGCAGACAAACCTTTTAATTTCAGCGTTTCAGCGCTTGCAGCTTTCATTCGTGTCGTGCACAAGATATTGGCACGTCCACGTCACCGGTGATGTCGGGCCGAGATAAGATTGATCATTCCAGCCGTCCACCAACTGAGATACATTACACTGGGGTATATATGGCCGCACCATGAAGAGAACTCCAAAGCCCAGTCAAGGGCGAGGCGCCCTGGATCCCTACAACCGCCACCGAGGCACCGCTGGCCGCACTCGCGCTCTCCCAGGTCCACCTCGCCCAGAGCGTGCCTTGCCTAGGCTGTCCTCACCCACGCCCACGCCCCACAGCCGGCACCGTGCAGACTCATTGACCGCAAGCGTCGCACCGAGGCGGCGCGGTGCCGGGCTGGGTGATGCCGGCGTCGCGAGCGTCGAGATGGATGAGCCGGACGACGCAGGAGAGAGCCCGGGGCCAGGGCCGGGCTCGCGTCCCACGACGGTCTCCCTGTCCGGCGCGTCGTCGGATTGTCCCGATGAACCGGCTTCGGAATCCGGCGTCTGGGTGGCGCGGCGGCGTGCATCGGTGAACACGTCGCCGGAGGGAGAGTCGACGAGGACGGGCGGAGCCGGCGTGATGCTCGCGCGGTGGGGGAAGAGCGTCCGGCGGACGTGTGGTGGAGGCCGCTGCTTTGCGCTGTGCGGACGCGGGCGGAGGCTCGAGGGTGCGTCGCCGGTCGACTGTGCGATGCTTTCTGTGGCGGATGGGCGGCGCGGCACAGGCGGGTCTAGTCTGAAGAGAGCCATATACGTGCACTGCGGGTCCACGTCGACTGTAAGGGCCTTATGCGCGCCCGCGGGACGTGGAAGTCTAGCCGTCAGTGGCGTGACGGGGACACCGGCGGCTTTTGCGCTGAAGTATTCATGCACGATATGGCCTGTCTGCGATCTCGTCAAGCTGGATCACCGCGGGCGTAGAGGTACAGCCTACTCACGACGAACGACGTGCATGCATAGGGGGGCATCCAGAGCCTCACGACACCGAGCTCGCGGGCGAGTTGCTCGAGCTGCAGTTCAGGCGAGAGGTTTCTGCGGGCGCCGGGGAGGTCGTACATGCACACGAGGTCGACGCCGGCGTGCGTGATGCGCAGGAGGCGCCGGCCGGCGCTAGTGTGCCCGTGCAGCTCGCGCCACACGGCGTGCACGAAGATGCGTGGCCAATAGTCTGTCGCCCTCATGACGAGGGCGGGGGCGGTAGGGGACTTGTCCTCGTGAGCAGCGGCGGTGGCGGTGGATACTGTGGTGTCCAGGAGCCTAGCCATCTTCTCCGTCCATGGCGTTGAGACTGTGAGCAGCGTGAGCGACATGATGGACTGAGCTCGACGCCTATGATAGCAAAGTAGAAATGGAGGCGCGAGTGTTTCCGGCGGGCAGAAGTCTACGCAGCGTTCAAGTAGCAGCTACTTGCTCTGGCCACAGCGTCAGCCAAGCCATATTGGAATGCATCTCGACACCAATTCGGCCCCATGGCAGCCCATGCACGATCTGAGTCGACAGACGATTACATGTGAAGAAAGAATGTAATCCTGGACCTTTTCCCGCGAGCTGTGTATGAGCAGGGGTCGTGTTGGCTTGAATCAGTGTCGCTGGGATGGTGCGGGGAGCAAAGCGAAGTTCGCGCGGATGACCAGATCGCACGCCTCGCGCGCCTGCAAGTCACGTTCTTCCTCCCGCACGCCCACTACCTCCAGCTCTCCCTCTTCATCCTCCTCTCTCCTCACCCTGGAGCCAACCGATGTGGCCGATTATTACACTCTCCTCAGCGTCCCGCGCTCCGCGTCGCCAACAACGATAAAGGCCGCCTACCACCGCGCGCTCTTACGCCATCACCCGGATAAACAAGCCTCGCGTGCGCCAGCCGCCGACGCAGACATCGGTCTGCTACAGCAGGCATTCCGCACTCTCACGTCGGCGCATCTACGCGCGGCATACGATGCACGTCATACCCCGCGTGCACCTGCACTCCCGCGCCCCGCGCAGATCGTCTCGCTCGAAGAGTTTGCGGAGGGCGCGGGCGCATGGAGTTATGCGTGCCGGTGCGGTGGGGTGTACAAGATCACGGAGGACGAGCTGGAGCGCGGGCAACACCTGGTTGCGTGCGGGAGCTGCTCGGAGGTTGTTTGGGTCGGGTACGAAGTTGTCGAGGAAGGCGGTGGAGGATGATTGCACAATGGATGATTAATTGATTATCTAGCCATGCCCAGACTCAAAGACGAGGTTCAATGGCCTGCAGCCTTGTAGCTCTTATACAGATAACAACAACTTGCTTTTCATGTGAACCAGGATGAGCAGCAGTTCCTATATCAAGTTCCACATTGTGTGCATTCAGGGGGGGCTCACCCACATCAACGAGCACCCGAGCACCAACCACATCAACATCGTGTCCAACCACATTACTGCATGAAAGCCAAGCACAATTGACATATTCCTATCAACAAGATACATAAAACTACAAGATAGAAAGCAAACAGAAACAGTATCACCAGAAGACCACCCAAGGTATTCTTTTGCTGGTCCCAAGCACCCACCAAAAGGCAAATGATAGAAAGAACAGCAAAGGAAAAGCAAAGGTGATCCCCCGACGACACAAGCCAATAGTGCAGCGGCAAGGTCATCACGTCGCCCGGGTTGCAAGCAGAGCCCAGGGAACAGAGGCTGCAAAAATAAGATAACCAATAATGGGGGCGGTGCCCCCATAATAGTGGTTAAACTATTAAGAACAGATACTACACTTGATCTAAGCCAAAAGGCCAGAGTGGTAAGGATTTCAGAAAGCAGGGGGCGAGGTTTATATACTCGACGCACCGCGCACGGACCAGGTGCGCGCGGTTTCGCGGTTAGGGCCGGCTTGACGGCGGACGCGAGTTGCGACGGACTCTGCATGTGGGATCCTGCTTATCCATCCCCACGTCCTCGCTGAATAACGCTCCTCCCATCTCCTCCTCGACGCATCTTCTGACTTGCGCCCCCCTAATCAGGTGCACCAACACCGTGCGACCGTGATGTCACCGCGCCTCTGTGGTTTCATGCTAGACTCGAGCCTCTGCGTCTGGCCGGACGTCCTTCTCGAGAAACAGTTACTTCTGCCTTGCAGCTCGGTGTTTGCGGTCCCTCGGTGGCGCAGAGGCTGACACACACACGTACATCAGGGGCAGGCGTTCCCGCGCACAACGCAGATAAAGAGTACTTAGTATGGGCCCGCCGTCGGAACCGCCGTCGGGTCCTCGCTGCTGACTGGCAGGCTCATCGGTGTTAAGTACGTTAGGTTCCAATTAGTGATAGGTATCCAAGTGCTCCGCTTGCTTTGAAGACTTCAAACCCGTACTCTTATGTCTGGATCAGGCTCATCTCGTATATATATATCGCGGGGATCGACCTTGGCTCCCAACACAACTCCAACTCCAACTCCACACAATGTCGACTCAGAACAACAAGTCCATGAACCTCGAAGGGTGCGTTACCTGCTCCCACATGCCGCACCTCTCAGCCAAGCCCTAACATACGCTATGCGCAGAAATGCTTTCGGCTTTGACATTTCCAAGATTGTTGGGCTGGACGAAGAGCCTCAGATCACACAGCACCATGCGTACGTTGCCCACCCAACGCACACTACCACGTCCTAACTTCAGTGCACGCAGCATCTACCCCGGAATCGACCCAGTGCACGCCTTCAAATCTCAGTCATACGCCGGCAAAGTAGTCCTCATCACCGGCGCGTCGCGCGGCCTCGGCGCTGAAATTGCGCTGCACTACGCCCGCGCAGGCGCAGCCCTCGCCCTCGCCGCGCGCAGCGCCTCCGTGCTCGCGGAGACGCAGAAGCGCGTACAAGAGGCCGCGCCCGGCGCGCGTGTGCTTACGCTGCCATTGGACGTCTCGTTGCCCGCGCAAGTCAGCGAGGCCGTCGAGAAGACGGTGCACGAGTTCGGGAGACTGGATGTGGCCGTGGCGAATGCGGGCGTGATGAGGGCGTTCGGGATCAGTGCGTGCCCGCTTTCGTTCTGCCTTCTTTCCGGCGCGTGCTGAAAGTGTTCTGCGCGCAGGCTTGGCGGATGTTGACCCAGACGCTTGGTGGCGCACTCTCGAGGTGAACCTCCGCGGGGTGTTCAACGTCGCGAAGTACGTCCTATATCCCTACGCCGCTGCTGGTTCATCACGAATGATTGAGCATAACGTGTATAGGTACGCGGTGCCGCACTTGCAGAAGTCTGGCGGGTACTTCGTCGCGATGTCCTCTGCCGCGGCGCAGCTGCGCCTCCCGACAAACAGTGACTACGCCGTGTCGAAGATCGCGCTTAACCGCTTGCTCGAGATCATCCCCATCGGTACGTGCTCACTCTTTGCCCGTCCGTTCCCTCGTTCTCACTTGAACGTGACGTACCCAGAGTACCCCGCCGTGAAGACGTTCGCGGTGCACCCGGGCAACGTGCAGACAGACATGGCGGACGACACGGGTCTCCCCAAGGAAATGTTCATCGACCCGCCCGCGCTCGTCGCTGCGGCGCTTCTGCGCCTCACGGGCGGCACAGCAGACTGGCTCAGCGGGCGGTGCGTGCCTCTCTCTCATCCCTCTCTTAATCCTGTGTATAGCGCGTCGTGCTGACAAGTTGTTGGGGATGTGCCAGGTACATCTCGGCACTGTGGGACCTCGACGAGCTGGAGCGGGACTGGAAGGTGCGGGTGTTGGAGAAGAGCGCGCTCGTCAATAAGTTGCACCTGCCCGCCCAGTGAGCACTGTGTGTCCACGATATGTACGGTGTATGGGAATCCGGGAACCTATAAAGGGAGCGTCATCTCTATAAGTAGTCCAGTGAACATGCCCTGGACCGGACATGTGGGTGGGCGCAGACCAGGCACGTTGATCAGGAAGAAAGGTTCGCGGTGCCCTCGTAGTTGTGCGCCGCCGTGCGCCGTGCCGCGCACGGACCAGGTGCGCGCGGTTTTGCGATAGGGCCGGCTTCACCTCGAACGCGAGTTGCAACAGTTGCGGCGGACTTTGCACGCGGGTTCTTGCTTATGCATCCTCGCATCCTCGCTGAGTAATGTCTATCCCATCTCTGAGTCCTCGATGCATCATCTCAACATCACCTCCTGACTTGCGCCCAGCGACCCCCTGATCAGGTGCACGAACATTGAACACTGTACAATCATGATTTCACCATGCTTCTCTGGTCTTATGCTGGACTCGGGCCTCTGCATTCAGCCGGACGCCCTTCTCGAGCAACAGTTGTTTCTGCCTTGCGACTCGATGTTGGTGCTTGGTGGCGCGAAGGCTGTCACACACACGTACATCGGGAGCTAGCATTTCCGTGCACAACGCAGGTCGAGAGTACAGGCTCACCGTCGAGGGCCCCGTTGGGTCCTCACTGTTGACTGGCAGGCTCATCGGTGTTAAGTACGTTATGTTCCAATCAGTGTAGGATTCAAGTGGTCCGCTTGCTTTGGAAACTTCATATGTGTACCCCCATGTCCATTTCAGGTTCACATCGTATACAGTCAACTGGGTCTGATCGGGTCACAGAATCAGTGACCTGATCGGACGCAGTTGACTGTGTATATATCGCTGCAAGGGCTGACCCCGGCCCCCAACACAAGCTTTCTAACCTCAACTCCAGATCTATACAATGTCGACTCAGAGCAAATCTGTAAACCTCGAAGGGTACGTTACCTGCCCCCGACCACTGCACTTCGCGGCGAAGCCCCTAACACACACTATGCGCATAAGTATTTTCGGCTTTGCCATCTCCAAGATTGTCGGGGTGGACGAAGAGCCTCAGATCACATTGCATCATGCGTACGCTGCCCACCCAACGCACAGCATCACCTCCTAACTTCAGCACACGTAGCATCTACCCCGGAATTGACCCATCACATGCCTTCAAATCTCAGTCATACGCCGGCAAAGTAGTCCTCGTTACCGGCGCGTCGCGCGGCCTCGGCGCCGAGCTTGCGCTGCACTACGCCCGCGCAGGCGCAACCCTCGCCATTGCCGCGCGCAGCGCCTCCGCGCTCGCGGAGACGCAAAAGCGCGTGGAAGAGGCCTCGCCCGGCGCGCGTGTGCTCGCGCTGCCATCGGACGTCGTGCTTCCCGCACAAGTCAGCGAGGCCGTCGAGAGGGTAGTCCACGAATTCGGGAAGCTAGATGTGGTCGTGGCGAATGCGGGCGTGACCCGGGCGTATGGAATCCGTGCGTGCTCGCTACCGCTCTACTTTCTCTTCGGCGCGTGCTGAAAGAGTTTTGCGCGCAGGCTTGGCGGATGTTGACCCAGAAGCTTGGTGGCGCACTCTCAAGGTAAACCTGCGGGGGGTGTTCAACGTTGTGAAGTACGCCCTGTATCCCTACGTTGCTGCCGGTGCGCCACGCATGACTGAGCATAACACGTGCAGGTACACGGCGGCGCACTTGCAGAGGTCCGGCGGGTACTTCGTCGCGATGTCCTCCGCAGCCGCGCAGCTGCGCCTCCCGACGAACAGCGACTACGTCGTGTCGAAGATCGCGCTCAACCGCCTGCTCGAGATCATCCCCATTGGTGCGCGCTCACTGTGTATCCGTCCGTTGTCTTCTCACTCGAACGCGACGCGCCCAGAGTATCCCGCCGTGAAGACGTTCGCCGTGCACCCAGGCCTCGTGCAGACAGACATGGCGGACGACACGGGTCTCCCCAAGGAGATGTTCGTCGACCCGCCCGCACTCGTCGCTGCGGCGCTTCTGCGCCTCACGGGCGGCACAGCAGACTGGCTCAGTGGGCGGTGCGTGCCTTCCTCTCATCCCTCTCTTAATCCTGTGTTTGGCGTTCAAGTGCTGACAAGTTGTTGGGGATGCGCTAGGTACATCTCGGCGCTGTGGGACCTCGACGAGTTGGAGCGGGACTGGAAGGTGCGGGTTTTGGAGAAGAGCGCGCTCGTCAATAAGTTGCACCTGCCCGCCCAGTGAGCACTGTGCCTCCACGATATGTATGGTGTATGGGAACCTGGAAACCTATAAAGGAAGCATCATCCTTATGAGTAGTCCAGTGAACGTGCCCGGACATGTGGGTGGGCGCAGGCCAGGCACGTTGATCAGAAAGAAAGGTTCGCGGTGCCCTCTTAGTTGTGCGCTGCCGTAACCGGGGTGCGCGTGGGACATCGGCGCGTCAACATTGCCCGGCTGTGTGATATTGGCATGATGTGCCAGAGCCGCTGGGGAATGCCCAGACTCTGGAGCATCGCAGGCAACCAACGACAAACACACCCCAACTCACGCGCGTCTGGCAGTGCGCCGCTGGTAAGCTTGCATCGAACAAGCACCATCATTTGGTCCGCGGCTGGTGGGACCGCCGACTTCACTGCCCCTGACCTGTGCTGGCCCAAACGCACCCGTACACCCTCCAAGTGTGCCCGGGACTAGGGACTCTGTGCATATAAGTAGCACACCTCGCGGCATCACTGTCACCGCAAGAATGGACGCATCCGGACACCCCGCGGCCCATCAGCCCACCACCAGGTTCGTCTTTGCGGAAGCTATTCTGATCGTTTCCGTGTCGAACAACATTGACTCGAGTCTTTCATGGTTCCGCAGCGCTGAAGCCCACGACGAGCGCACGAACGCACACGGGCATGAGAATGGCGCAAGTGCACCAGGCGCGCGACCACCGTCGGCTGCAGAGAACAGCCCACCACCACCGTGCGCCCTGCTCTTCATACTCCGTCTTTTCCCTACTCAATCCACATCTGCGTCTCTCAGTGATGCTGAGGCAGATGTAGAAGACGGCGAGCCCAAGAAGAGGTGCACATTTCTTCTCGCGCCAGTTCGAACGTGTGTTGACAGGCCTGTCGGTCGCAGGTCGGCGGGACCACTGGGCTGGCCGCTCTTCCGCCCAAAAGGCCCACCAAAGAAGCCTGTGGACACAGCGCCAAGGAGGCCAAAGCCAAAGCCGAAGCCAGAGCCAAAATCAAAGCCGAGCGGCGGGTGCGTCATAATGTGAGCGGATGCTGGCATTAGGATGAGTCGGAGCGATCGATGGTATTTCTCGGTTGCGATTGATCGTGAGTGGCCATGCGAGTCTCTGATAACGCGCGAGAATGGGCTGACATTTTGGTGCCGTGCCGACCAGTGCATGTATCTATTAGATGATTTCTTGGACTTATATAACCACGCGTGTTGTCTGTTGTACTCTACATTCGGAATGGGTACAGACGAGCCCTGCAAGATAGAGCCAATGCTTTGTGATCTGCCTCCGAAATGGCATGATCGGGGCCTCACGAGGCCATTCGCAATTCAGCACTTGATTATGCCGACGCTGGCTTAGGACTGTTGATTTCATTACGCTCTACTGCCTTACAAGAATGTTTTATGCTGAAGGTACACCAGCTGGGTGTGTAGATGCTGATGTCATTGCTACAGGGGGTTAGAATAAAAGGCGCATGCATATTGCCAACAGATTATGCACGGTATATCATACGATAAAACGAAGCCAGGATATATCCAAGTAGAGTGAGGTCCATGATTGCCAACGTTCGTATCGATATTGAATTCGAGACTAGGCGTAGACGAGCTTTCCTCTGTATCCGTCACCACGCCGGAACGCGCGCGCGCCGAGAAGGAGCACCGCAACGAGTGCGAGCGTCGTAAGGATCCTGTAAGCGCGCACATTGAGGTCCGAGCACCACACGGGACGTGTCAGACGAGGTACTTACCATTCGATCCACGCAAACGCCTCGAGTGCGTTGAGCTGCCCGCAATACGGGAAGTCGGTATGCCTTGCACGCATCGCTATCAGCCAAGGCCCCGAGCTACAAGCCGAAGGGACGACGCACCCGCACTTCAGCCCACCTCCAAGTGCGGCTGTGATACTCGCTGCGCCAGCTGTCCAGAAGATCCACGTCAACCCGAGGATGACCGCATGTGCGCCGACTCCGGAGAGCGCTGACCCGCCTGCACCTGGTGCGTGCAGGAAAAGCAGGCCGAGGATCAGCGTGACGAGGATCGTCCAGGCGGACGCGAAGAGCAGGAACGCAGAGCGATCGGAGACTGAACCAAAGGGTGCATTATGGTGCTTGTCAAAGTGAACGACGAGCCAGGCGGAGATCGAGAGCTAGGGGTGGAGTGGGCGAATGAGCGAGCATGCGGCGTGAGAAATTTTCGTTAAAAATCACCTCGACAATGGCAAAGAGCACGATGAGGCCGAAGAGGACTGGGGTGAGTGGGTAAGTACTAGATTGCGAAGAATATCGACATGGCCGCACGGCAACGTACTGGGGTGGCCTCTGCGGATGTGTGTATCTAAGGCCATTTCTTGGTTCGTGTGGGTCGTGCGGAGATTCAGTTGTCTGGGGAAAGCGTGAAAGAAAGAGCGGAGAAAGCTCCAAGCTGGCTGGGCTGGGGGCCATTGGGACCAGTTGGTCGAGTATTAAAGGTGTCGCGGTTGTGGTGCCCCGCCAGCGCCCAGTGCATTCGACGCGTGGCGCGTGACGTCATGAATCCTCGCACGGCTCAGCTGGAGCGTGCTTCCACCCCCAGGCCCACTGTAAAATGACGGAGCTATTTAGCGCGAAGTCCGAGCCAACATCCGCTTCTTGCCTTGTATCGGGGAGAGCATACTTACTGTATTTGCAACGTATGTCCGAAAGACGGCGCATGCAGTCGCGGATGGTAGGAATCCTGGATACACTTCAAGCTTCAAGTTCAAGCTTCAGCCTCAGACTTCACGTTGCGACGATGGAGAAGTCCTGGAAAGGGCGAACCAAGCGCGAACGCTTTCCACCGGGGTGCTTCATCTACATAGTACGATATGTAAGCTTATGTCTAGTGAGGTGTAGTGCAAGGAGTCCAAACCATGGCAAGTTCAAACCTCAAATTTTCAAGCTCTTCTCACGGACAGGGGTGGCGGGCCGGGCCGCCCGGCAGTCCGACCCGAATCCAAGCTTGCCGCTCCCCCGTAAGTGGCGAAGTTGCAGGCAGCGGGGCACGATCTCCGCGTGCGATACCACTCTTCAGTTCGTACTGTAGCACGTTTACGAATCTAGCACACGGGTCGTGTCGCTGCGGCAGGGGCTCTGTCGCCTCTGCCGGAAATAGAGCGGCGGGTGAAGAAGGAAACTCTGCATCGGATCAAATCGAATCGCATGATTAAAAAAAAGGGAAAGTAGTCCGCAGTGAATGTCGAAGAGCTACAGGCTACATTAGCAGATCGATTGGTAAAGGGTATCGCCGGTCCCCGAGACAAGCGGGACATCCACCCGTGCGCCTATAGAGTGATCCATGCACCCAACACAACGCCACCCATAGTTGTAGCGAGCGCCGCGAGCAGAGGCGTGGAGACGTGGAATGGACGGACACCGAGAGCGGCATTCCTGTAAAGGACGTTAATGCGTGCCTACGTCTATTAGGCTCCGGAAGAGCGCACCCTGTTCCCGTCAGCTCGCTGGCTGCAGCAGACGTCGCAACGGTATAGACTGAGCCGGCAAAGGTCGTGACAATGCCGGCTCCGCTCTCTGCAAGGGTGATCGCCGCGCCGCCGGCGGAAGTGACTTCGGTGAACACCTTGCCGCCAATAGCTGCAGAGCCATGGTCAGCCTTCGGGTGAGCGTTGGAGGCAACGGCTACGCACAAGTGACGGTGGTGCCGACTTTAGCGGCGAGCGAAGTCACATCAGATGCAGCTGAAGCACCAAACGACGTTGCGTCCGAGGCAACGGAGGCGCCGAAGGAAGTTGCATCGGTGAAGACGGAAGCACCGAAAGAAGTTGCGTCGGTGAAGACGGAACCAGCTATTGAAGGGGCATCAGCATTTCGTTTGGGTTTGCAGGCTTCTATGCGCACCGGCTGAGGTGACGTCGCTCACGACAGAGTCAATGGACGAGAGGACTGCACTTGGTTAGCCTGGATGGTCGGCATTCGATCCAGCCACAGTACGTACTTTGGCGCTTCTCGGGAGCATCAGGCACCGCAAGGGCGAGCGCCGCAAACGAAAAAGCAGCTAAAGCCTTCATGAACATCATTATGGATAGATGGCTGATGGATAACGAGGGAGAGGCGGGGGTGCAAAAGACGAAAGTTGGACGTACGACGGAAGCGAGGGTGGCGATTTATACTGGGCGGAGGTTGGCCGGGGCACTACCAGACGCGATTACTTTCTGCACTCAGCCCCGGAAGCGCCCGCAGCGGGAACGAGCATATGGCACAGCCGGTGGAGCATCGCATCAAACGCCGTGGAGCGCTTTGCTACACCCCGTTACAGTTGCCAACGTTCACGCAACGCCAGGCTAGCCGACCTACGAAGCATCGGTTACTGCTGCTCGCAAGTCTTTCCAACACATCGTTCGCGTTGCTTTTCCGTTCCCCTCTGAGCGACTCCTATAGAATATGGGCTGCCGGTACGCCCGGACTCGACGGGGCGCCTCGGGCCTTGTGCACTGCGGGGGCAGGCTGCGGGCCCTCGCCTTAGGTACAGCTTTCTGACTGCGCAGTCGAGCTCATGGCACCAGCTGCCACCATTGCCAGGCTCCTCGGACCTGATTGTCCAATGGCGCGTGAAACTTGAAGGCTTGTAGCGCCCACCGTGTCCTCCGCAGCGCACATGACGCTCGAATAGCACTCAAAATCAGCGCTCATCACGGTGGTTGGGAGAAACGCGATTTCGGTGCAACCACCGGCGCCGCTCGCCGGTGAGCAGGCTGACGACTCATCGGGTCCGGATTCCGGGAGACTCCGAGCATTCCGTGGCCTTGGCCTCCCCCCGCGGCATCGTGTGTACCTTTTTTGGACGATCGCTGGAGTTGGAGCCTCCCAGCTCGTTAGGCTCTCATCGAACTCGGCAGCTCTCGCTTCACTCGGGACATGTGCTCCTCGCTCGTGACATGGGCCAACCAACGATTATGCCCGCATATCTTAGATGTACAGCAGGCGCTGTCGGAGCATCAGTGTGCTACGCCAAATGGTGCTAAGTGCCGCTTGCGCCTAGCGGTCCCTGGCCCACAGTTATCTCTTGTGTTGAAGCTTGAAGGGAAGCCTTGCCCATACTTATTTGGCCTAATGATAGGTGGGCGCACGGAGTTAATATAGATTGGATATTCTCTCTCATATATATCACCCTACAAATCGTCTTGGGCTTCCTTCCCCTCTTACCTCGCCTTGGCAAGACCTCCTGGCAAAGGCAATCAACTGATGAGCAACCTCGAGCTCGCGAATCCTTTGGGTGCTTTACCGACCTTCAACCCTAAAGTCCAGGCCGGTCCATCTGTGAGCGTCTCTGTGAGCAGTTCGTATTGGTTCAACATACTGAAATCTATATCTTAGAGCCATAGACCGCGAATGCATGCTGCACAGCGTCACCTCGATCGACGTCCCCCACTTTATCTCCCCGTCGAGATAATCTCTTCCATCCTCGAAGCTGGGTACCACACACATGATCTCCAGCAGGACACGAAGTGCCTTCTCAACGCGTGTCTGATCAGTAGAGGTTGGTCACTGGTTGCACAGAAACTCCTATTCTGCCACGTCGTAATTCGTTCTCAGAAAGCATACGCTTCGTTTCACGCGGCTGTATACGAGCAGAAAAAGGGGCTGGCGGAATGTGTGCGATCACTCGGTGCCACGTTAGACCCCGCACAGCCAGGCGGCCTTCGGTCAAGTTTCTTTGCATACGCCGTCTCTCTCTGCCCCAATCTGGCCACACTCGACCTTGCGTGCTACGCTGCAGCCTCGCGCGCCGTCAGGGGAGGCCTAAGCAAGGATAGGTCATACCGCGTCCTCCCGGATGAAGTGCTCGCTACGCTGCGCCCTACCCCGCACATAACCACCCTTCGCCTCGCAAACTGGTCCGGCGACCCAACCTTACTTTCCACCCTCCTGCAGCTCCTCCCCGCCCTCCGCACACTCGCCCTCCGCGGCACACTCACATCATTCACTTCGCCGCCATGCGGCGTACCACTGCCAGAGCGCCTGGTGCTGGAACCCTCTCTCGCCTCGACGCTGCTTGCGTGGCTCGCGCAGCCAAGTTTATCGTCCCCAGTGCGCGCATTGGAGTTCACACGCCAGCCCGAGCCGACGGTGCTCGCAGCGCTCCTCCATGCGCACGGCAGCGCGCTGTGTATGGTGACGCTGCCCACGCTTCCAACTGCCTCCGCAGAGTTGTTCGCGTGCTGCAGTAGCCTGTGCGCGTTGCGCATCGAGCATCCATTTTCCGCGCTCCCACCGTGCGCGCGCGTTCGGCACGCAGCGCTCGCACTGGGGCCGGCGTTGGTTCTTCTGCGCACCAGTACGGCGGTAGAGAGCCTGTGCGTGATGGTGTGGAGGGAGAATAAGGAAGAGAGTGCGCAGCTGCGGAAGCTGAGAGCCTTGTGTGCGGTTCGTGGGGTCTATCTGTGGGAAGAGCGGGATATTCGGGCATTCCGGGCACGGTTCTGGGACGATGTGGAGAAAGGCGGATGGATGTGAGACGGGGAGGTTGCTACAGTTCGAATAATTAAACATCCTAGGTGTTTCTCGATGTACAAATTACAGTAGCTTAGGAGTGTAATGGTGAAAACTGGTAATTGTGCTGTGGCCGTCGCGCACCGTCGGAGGTGTGATGATAGGTGATGATATGCCGGGGATCGTGAGAATAACATACCCGATACGGATTGACCACACCCTCTCTCATTTTCTGCTTGCACTGTCCGAGTCCGGCATCTCATTTGCCAACTGTTCTCCCCTCCTGCCGTCCATCATGGCACCCGCCAAAAAATCTCCTGCGTCATCAAAAACGCGCTCCTCAACGTCGTTACAAAAAGTGAAGGGCGAAAACTTCTACCGCGATGCTAAGCAGGTCAAGCGGCTCAAGATGCTCACCGGTGGCAAGGCCGTGCGTGACCGCGACGGGAAGATCGTGCAGGCAGCAGCGTTCCAGAAGGGGGAGGACGAGACGACGCCTGGGCGTGTGCAACCCGACCGGCGGTGGTTCGGTGCGTGCTGCCCCTTCCAACGGTGTATGAAGGGAACTGATTGGCTCACCGGATTCGCTTGCAGGCAACACGCGCGTCATCTCGCAGACGGCGCTCGACCACTTCCGCACGAGCCTACAGACGCGGCAGCATGATCCATACTCGGTACTGCTGCGGCGCAACAAGCTACCGATGCAGTTGCTCGACGACGCGGCGAACCCTGCCTTGCAGAAGGTATGTACTTCCTCGCCCTGCGCACAGCGTTGCTGACAAGCACGCGTTCTGCAGCGCGCCCACGTCGTCGAGACCGAGCCATTCGCTGAAACATTTGGACCGAAGGCCCAGCGCAAGCGACCACGCATCGATGCAGGAACATTCGAAGAGCTCGGACGGCTCGGCGCCGCAGCGGCAGAAGAGGCGCGCGAAACTGCAGAACTCGCGCCGGTGACCGAGGCACCGACCCACGCGGACTATAACGAGCCGATTTACGCAAAGGGCACGTCGCGGCGCATCTACGGTGAACTCTACAAGGTCATCGATTCGTCGGACGTATTGCTCCATATTCTGGATGCGCGCGACCCGCTTGGGACACTTTGCGAGAGCGTGTTGGAGTACATCAAGAAGGAGAAGGCGCACAAGCAGGTCGTGCTGGTGATCAACAAGTGCGACCTGGTGCCGAACTGGGTCACTGTGCGCCGTCTACATCATCTGTAGGTGTGGGGTTGCTGACGATCGGGATGCTATGCAGGCACGGTATATCCAGCACTTGACACCGCGGTACCCGACGATTGCCTTCCACGCGTCGCCCAATCACTCGTTCGGCAAGGGCTCGCTCATCCAGCTCCTGCGCCAGTTCTCGCAGCTTCATTCGGACAAGAAACAGATCTCAGTCGGCTTCATCGGCTATCCGAACGTAGGCAAGAGCAGCGTCATCAACACGCTCAAGAGCGGTAAGGTGTGCCGCGTCGCGCCTGTGCCTGGCGAGACCAAGGTGCCCACCGCTTTGCCTGCGTGGCCACACGCAGATGATTGACACGCGCACGCAGGTCTGGCAATATATCACGCTGACGCGGCGCATATACCTTATCGACTGCCCGGGAATCGTCCCGACCTCCGCGCACGACTCGCAAACCGACACAGTTCTCAAGGGCGTAGTGCGTGTGGAGGCGCTCCCGACACCCTCCGAGCACGTCCCGGCGCTCCTTTCTCGAGTCAAGCCGCTCTACCTCGCGCGCACGTACAGTCTCACGATACCTGAAACGGAGTCGGGCACGTGGGTACCGGAGGACTTCCTCGATACGCTCGCGCGTAGCAAGGGCCGCCTGCTGCGTGGTGGCGAGCCGGACGTCGAGGGTGCCGCAAAGATTGTGCTGAGCGACTGGGTGCGCGGACGTATCCCGTACTTCGCGCCACCGCCGGAGCGCCCCGCGGAGCTCAACGAGCGCGAGGAGCGCGAGCGCGCCCGCGCGGCCAAGGGCAAGGGCAAGGCGCAGGAGGAGCGCGTCGTGCCTGGCGTGAAGCAGAACCTCGGCTCGATCATGCAGAAGAACTCATTTGTGGGTGAGGACGTGCGGCCACTCGATACTGTGGAGATGGAGGGTGAGAGCGAGGACGAGCATGCTGGAGCGGACGATGCGGAGGGCGCGGAGGAAGTCGTCGCGGATGGAGCTGAGGTAGAGGCGCCGTTGGCTTGGGGCGACGTATTTGCAGAAGCAGGCGAGGCTGCGCCCGCGGATGCTACAGCGTCAGACGACGGCGACGAGGATGAAGAGGCGGAGGAATGGTCGGGCATCAAAGAGTCTCCTGAAGAAGGTACGCAAGGCTATGCATCCCTCCGGCCACTCGCTGACTGCTGCCCAGCTGCGGAGCAATCGGGTGACGAGTCGGACACGCCGGCCAAAAAGGAGCCCCGTGTGACAACGAACAAGGTACGTTTCATACTACTCGTAGTCACCACGTTTAGAGTCTCACACTCCAACGCAGAAAAAGGCAGAAAACTTCTACACCAACGCGAACGTCAAGAACAAGAATCGTGCGAAGGCTGCGCTACTCAAATCGCTCCAGGGAAAGAAAGGCACACAAGACCGGCAACGAAAAAAGAAGCGGTGAATGTCCTTGCCCCGGCGTTGTACGCGTGTACTGCTTTAGATGTCATGGATCTATTTTGTATCACTCGCCGCCCTGTTGTCCTCAGAGAGAAGGCAGCATGCCAGCTCATTTAGTATGTTCAAGTTCGATCAAGCGCAGCACTATGGAATCTGGCATGGATTCAGGATGTATTGCCGCCTCAAAGGGTACAGATTGCAGTCGTACGGAACACGCCAACGCCTGCCTACACAACCCAACCTGAAGACGGAAGACTCGAGCCGCGCAAATGACGAAGGCGTTCAGTGTGCGCAAGCGCTTCTAGGAAACCGTCGCTCACCGCCGTGTGGCGGCCCGGAAATTACGACAAGGCTGCCAGCACGCACTTGGGTTCGGACTTCCTCATTCGCCTTTCTCCCTTTGCTCTTGTACATCGATACTGCGCTAAATCACAACGAATCCTTTGGCGATGGGTAGATGAGGTGGGAGGGGGGGGGTCCTTTCTGAAGGACCCATGACCACGTCCCACGGGGATCCGGTTGAGCAAGTCATGCCGGACGAGTGGCCCAGGGAAAGTCCAGTGCCAGCCAAGTGAGTGGAACACAATCGAGAAATCTCAGCAGAGCGCAGCTGACCGATACTTGTTCAGAGTCACCGCCAACCCAGTAGGCCGACGGAAGTAATTCATGTTTGCGGCCGCAGGCCGAGGCTCCAGTGGCTGAGGACGATGATGACGATGACACCAAGTCGTGATCAAGTGCTCCACAGGAAAGTGCAAGGGCTGGACCTTTCTGGTGGAACTAGGTCCTCTTTATGTTCAGCTGCCCAGAGCTCCGTTGTGCCTGTGAAGAAGGATGCCGCGAATGAGGACGGAGAAGGCAAGATAGAACGAGTCAAGCTTCGATCACTGCCCTCATGCTCCTACCACGTTCCTACCCTCGAAAAGCAAGATGCTTCTCCAGTCAGGTGCAGGGATCAACTGTCAGAGGGCTCATCCTGGGCGGAATAGGAAATGGGCTCGATCCGGGCCATTACAGAAGGTCGATATGGTCGGAACAAACCTGGTAGGCAGCCGGTGGCTGACAAGTGCACAAACGAGTAACTTGCCGGGTGGATGTAAGTTGCTGCTCTGATGTCTTGGGTGGCTGTGATCTCATGAATATCCTACGGGTCCAGCTTGATAGTGAGGATTGACCTGGCTCAGCTGACCACTAGCTTAAGGTCGGGCCGGAGATTAATGTGAAGGCGACAACGGAGCGTCCGGACGTTCCAGGAACACAGCAACATCGGATCGCATGAGAAAGAGGATATGCTCACGGTAGCCCGTGGTCGCGACAGCTCGCGAAAGGCCTTAGCTGAGGCTAGCCGCTGGATGCGACACGCGCGGTCTTTGGGGAGGACCCCATCGCTGAAAGTGGAGATAATCAGCGTGAGAAACTCATCCCCCAAGTGATCTGCCCCTCCCTGCGGGCGTAAATACTCGCCCCTTCCCTTCCGACCTCCACCTTCTCACATTCCCCCACCATGTCCATCTCCAAGATTCACGCCCGCCAGGCAGGTTCCATCTCAAAGTCACTCTAGCCTACGTCGCTGACTTCAAGACAGATCTTCGATTCTCGCGGTAATCCCACCGTCGAGGTCGACATCTACACTGAGAAAGGCGCGTCTGTCTTTACAGTTCTCCGATCCGAGTTCTAACGACGCATATAGGCCGCTTCCGTGCATCCGTGCCGTCTGGCGCGTCTACTGGTATTCATGAGGCAGTCGAACTCCGTGACGGCGACAAGAACGCATACGTCGGAAAGGGTGCGCATACATTCGCCTCTGTGCATAACCATGTCTCACGACGCGTACGACGAAGGTGTTCTCAAGGCCGTTGCGAACGTCAACGAGACCATCGCGCCCGCATTAATCAAGTCTGGTCTCAAAGTAACACAGCAGAAGGAGATCGATGATTTCCTGATCAAGCTCGATGGCACGCCCAACAAGGGCAAGCTTGGAGCGAACGCCATCCTCGGTGTCTCCATTGCCGTTGCGGATGCCGCTGCTTCGGAGAAGGGTGTTCCCTTGTACCAGCACCTCGCCGAGCTCGCTGGTGTCAAGCCCCCATACGTGCTCCCGACTCCTGCATTCAACGTCATCAACGGTGGCTCGCACGCTGGCAACAAGCTTGCGTTCCAAGAGTTCATGCTCCTTCCCACCGGCGCGGCCTCCTTCACTGAGGCCATTAAGATCGGTACCGAGACCTATCACACGCTCAAAAAGGTCATTAGCGCCAAGTACGGCATCGATGGTGCGTTATATGGGTCCATATATGCTGTATCGACGCGTCATTCATGCGCATATATACGCCCTCTTGCACAGCTGTCAACGTTGGCGACGAGGGAGGATTCGCCCCTAACGTCTCTGGCGCCGATGAGTCCCTCGAGCTCCTCACCGAGGCCATCAAGAAGGCTGGTTACGAGGGCAAGATCAAGATTGCTCTCGATGTCGCGTCATCCGAGTTCTACAAGGATGGAAAGTACGACCTTGACTTCAAGAACCCGAACTCGGACCCGACCAAATGGATCTCGGGTGTTGAGCTCGCCGACATCTACATCGGTTACATCAAGAAGTACCCTATTGTGTCCATCGAGGACCCCTTCGATCAGGACGACTGGGAGGCGTGGTCGCACTTCACTGCTAAGGCTGGCATCCAGATCGTCGGCGATGATTTGACCGTCACGAACCCCTTACGCATCAAGACTGCTATTGAGAAGAAGGCGTGCAATGGCCTCCTTCTCAAGGTCAACCAGATTGGCACCATTTCGGAGTCCATCCAGGCGTATGGGTTGATTCATACTCGTTGCTGATGGAGCTGACGCAGTCCGTTCAGTGCGCAGCTCGCTCAGTCCGATGGATGGGGAGTCATGATCTCCCACCGTTCCGGCGAGACGGAGAACACCCTTATTGCGGACCTCGTTGTCGCACTTGGCACTGGTCAGATCAAGACCGGTGCGCCTGCACGCAGCGAGCGTGTTGCGAAGTACAATGCTCTCCTCCGCATCGAGTTCGTATTTCTCCTTATGCAATTGACCATGCATACGCTAACTCGCGATGCGTCCTTTCAGGGAAGAACTCGCCGGTAACTCTTCGTACGCTGGTGAGAAGGGTCTGTCTGCTGGAACGACTGCACCTGTTCTCCTTCAGAAGTAAAAAGGTGTGTACCGCATGTAAAGTAGCCGAGTTGGGACGGACCTTAGACCTGTTATTTTTCTGCTGCGGCTGCTCCATGTATTACTGCGCACTCGAGGTGAAGGAAATGAAAAGCTTGTGAGAAGTCGCGACAACTGGACATGGGGTTCGGAAAGATGCGCCGCACGACTTGTCCGAATCAAGGTTTTTCTGTCGTGCCATCGCTGATCAACTTTGCGTGCTGTGAGGACCTCGATTGGGGACGAAGTCTATTAAAGCATGGGTGGTTAGGAGTCGATCAGCCGAATTGGGCTCGAATCAGAAGATTGATGATCAATCATCTAGAGAGCCAAAACCGCATAACAAGTTGTCATAGGTACTACATTCTACGGACGATGGTAGGCGACTCTATGTAGCAGGGAATCCGGAGCCGTGGGAGGCTATTTCGGAGCCTAGGGCTCGTAACAGGCGCAAAACAGCAGCTTCGCCTCTGAGTGAACCGCCCACCTTGTCCTACTTGCTGACACGCTCGTCGAGAAGGTCGTCAGGAGGGAATGGTGGTGCAAGCCCATTAAACGCGTTAGCGAAGCGGTCAAATGCGTCCCCAACAGAACCCTCAAGATTGTCATGACTGGCAGGGTTGATACTGTTCAGTAATTGAACGAGTATACTCAACAGCGGCGAGCGCTGATGACAACACTGACCCTAAGTCATTCCTATGCTGCAATTGAGAACCCGTTCACCCTTCTGGAGTAAGTGACGCGCTTACTTTATGAGCTCTCTAGGTGCTGGCGCGAGCGGCGGGGCATTTGACATGATGTGGGTCGGAGACGCCATAATCATGGCAGAGTGGCTGATCAGAAGGCAGATCACGACAAGACCAGGAAACATTGCTTTGGCTTGAGTTGAAATCGGTGAGGTTGGGACGTGAACTTGAGTGAAATTGGCGGGTCGTCTAGCGACCGCGGTGTGAGTGTGGTGTGTGTGTGAGAGAGAGATAGCGAGCCAACCTTTATACACCTCATTTAAGTCGGTCTCAAGGGATTGAGGCAAGGCATTCGCGAACTAGGTTTCATACCTTCAACTCAGCCAGAAGGCTCTGCATTCGACCAACGATGACCGTAGAAGCGAGTTTTGATGTCGTCGTAGGTGATGTGGACGAAGGCAATCCACCGAGCATCATCCCCTAAAGTAGTCCTCGATTCCCAAGTGGTACGTTACTGTCAGCGCAGATCAAGCAGAAACCCGGGGGTCCTTGCGCTGCAAGTATCAACACTCCAGCTATATGCTCTTCGGGTCATGGCTAGGACGCCAACCATGGGTGATATATGAATCGTAGATACAGCTGGTGATGAGACCAGTCCAAGAGTAGAAAGCCATTACTAGGCCGGGGTATGGGAGCCTGTAGCCCGGTTGGGAATACGGGACTCGTACACAGGCGGCGGCACCGTGAAACTTTCAGCATCATCACGGACGTTGCCGGCATGTGCGGATTCGTTCTCCGCAACACGGATTGAGTACTGCATGACACCGGCGACTGGCTGGCTTCGGACGTTGCAGCTACTACTAATCACCGCCGCGGTGTGACGCTGCAATTTTTGCGTCAGGAATACGGCTCGCCAGCGGATGATGATCAGAGGAGACGTGGACGCTGATATGTGCTATATGCTAGCTATGGATGCCAAGGACGGACCGATGATGACCGGGATATAGCCTATGATACGGCAGCCGCCTCGCACTTTGAATGCTTCAACGCTCATCCTCATAGGCCTATTGAAGCCAAACACGAAAGACCAGGTTCTACTATCACGTAGCTTCCACTCTGGGCTTGTAACCACGGCAGCAAAGGCGAGTTGTTATGCTGACAGTGCCGTCACACCAAGATACAGGTTTGAAGTGGCTCGGGGGGTGTCGGTGATCGACGCATATCCATGTGCATGGCTCGGACTCGTGTATCTGCGTAACGGTGTAGAACGCGTCCGTGTGCACAGCACGGATATACTTACCTCTAACACATTGAGGTTGGAAACAGAGACAATGCTGACTGCGTCCTTGAGGCCAGGAACCAGCTGTGCCTCCGGATGATAAAAGGGGAAGTATCCCACCTCGGGCTGGGTGTAATCATTTCCCTCATTCTTCCCCCCGAAGCAGTCCGCAGATGGATATTCGACCCTGTACTGCTAATGACGGCGACGCACTTGTGCTGGCGGACTTGACGACTTTCGTAGAGTTGTTTCTCCCCGATGTTATGGAGGTCGTATGTTTTGGTGAGCCAGATCACCCTCGGAGGCGCGCAGATTCACTTACACGGCACTGCAGGCGCATTCACCTTCCTCGTCGGACTCACCCCATTTATTCTCTTGTGAGTAAGCAACCGTGTCGGAGACTTTCTCTAAGTTCGTTCAGCCGAGAAGGACCGTGGAGGAAGTATATGAGCGCTGCGATGCTCGCTGTAATTTCTGTGATGTTCACGAGTTCCGTCATACATTTCATCGAGGCAGAGCAGGCCTTTGACCTCGACGCACGACTTGGGTCAGAGACGCTCCTTTACTTCTTCTCCTTCAGCAGCGTCCAATCAACGCGCGTCAGCGCCAGTGCTGAGCGCGGCGTTTTCGTGAAAGGTGCTGCCTCCTTGATCAATGTGGGTCACTCCCGCCACGGATATAGTTGACGCACGATGAGCTCACGGATCGCATTTACAGATCCTTCTAAGCGATGCCGTGGTGATGTGGCGCGCTTGGGTGATATGGAGCAGGTCAAGGACAGTTCTGGCCATCTCGGGTGCATTGTCTCTGACGACCCTGGGTAAGTGCAGGCCTCACTGTCCGGTATGGCCTTGAAAATACTTGAGCTGATCAACGAATACCAGCGGTAGGAATTGTCAACTTACGATTCGGAAAGGGCATAGGCTCGAGCGGCTCCCTGGGCGATACACTACTTGATACGAACGAAATCGCCACCCTGACAGCGCTGTTCCTCAGCGTGTTGTCTCTGGTGTCTAATCTCTGGTCGTTCGGCTTGATCGCATGGAAAGCATGGTTCGAAGCGCTCGCTTACATGCGTTCGTAATCTTAGGTCGATTCGCTCTTTAGGTATCACAGACGACGGATCAGGCATCTGTTGAGTTTGGGGACAAAGCAGCAGACCGTTGGACAAGCACTCGCCTTACTCCTCGAGTCGGGGGCGCTGTACAGTTTGCTCTGGGTAGTTCTAATAATTGATTTCGGTACCTCAGTGAAACTGACTCGACCGCAGATGCTGCTCTTGCTCTCCAACGTGTTTCCATTAGAGGCAGCAAACAACGTGAACTCCGTCTTCTCAAATATAATCGTCCATGTTTCAGTGAGTACCACGCATGGGAGCCGTGACGACGTATACGTGGTGATGTTAGGCTCTTTCCAGGGAATATACCCGACCGTGATCTTGGTGATCGTATGTATCAGAAAGAATCTGTTCGAGGCCAGCCCTCTGGATGAAGATCTCTCACCGCACTTGGAGACTGCACCCCAGCAAGAGTCGTTAGCCGCATTTATCGAGAACCTGACACCTCAAGGATACGAAGTCAGGGAAGCGCCCGGAGCACATCCTTCAGGCACATGATACATAGGAATCACAGTAACGTCGAAAACGCTGAGCACAGCATCTACACTTCCAATCTGATGTAGCCCATCACCGTAAGAAGCCTAGAACCCATATGAACATCCAGGGGCGCAAAATCTGAGACGCCATAGTAGGGTGATACATACAATTACATATTAGATACAGTCCGGTGTCTTGGTGAATCGATGGTCCACGTTAAGCACGTGTTTGCACTACCCTTGCCGCATTTAAGACCAAGTTCTACGAAGCATATGGTCAATATCACATCGTGTACCAGGTACCACGAGGGCGCCCGAGCGCCTGAGTACGCACCTGAAGCGCAGCAGGTTGCGCACCGATGAGCTCGCCAATCTTCTGGCCGCGGCGATACACGTAAAAGCCAGGGATCTGCGATTGACACGTCAGAGGTTATGTGCACGTGGGATTCACAAAGAAATTGTACCGTCTGGCCGCCGACGTGATTCGCCACGTCTGGAGCGTTGTCGATGTCGACTTTGTAGAAGTCGACACCCGGATACGAGCCGGAGCCCGCAAAGCCATCGAAGATTGGCGTGACGCCACGGCATGGACCGCACCAATACGCCCAAAAGTACACAACCGAGACACGGTCAGAATTGGCCTATCAGAAAATCGCAGAGCGAGCATAGGTCGTTAACGCTATGTGCCAAATCAGGAAGTCAGCAGACAAACTCACGATGCCATTGAATTGGGCGAGAGAGGTGATCGGGGTAACGGACATATCGGTCTAGTTGAGCGAGTCGCTGAGGCCGCTGGATTATGGCTGCTTGAGCAGTTGGACTGAGGACCGGTAGAGGTGCAGGTTTTTATGAAAACCAGCCGTCGAGCCGCGACCAACAGCGCGGCCCATATGGCCCCGCCCAGGGCTTCATATCGTCGCGTTCAAGAGGCAAAGCAAGGCACACAGTCGGGACCACGTCGGGCTGGTTGGCATCTGTCGAGCAACATTGAGTGTACTGAGCTTTGGGGTTCCACCGGACGTACCAAACAGCGGAATCTGGGCCAGGTCGACTCGAAGGTGGCGAGTTTCAAGGGAGACCCTGAGCAGCTAGCAGGGAGCGGAGTAGGGCCAGGCGGCGGGGACGAGCAAAGTACACCCCATTTCGTGCGCAAGGTACGCGCCTTGCGCAGTTTTGGGAAGGCGGGGTCCGCCCTGGTGCACTCAAAGGGATAACGGCGGTCGGATCGGGATGAAGGGACATGGCCACAGGGACATAAGAACAACTACAGATCATGGATCTGGATGGGCTAACGGGGTTCTTGGAAGTTCCTGGTGCTTTTTCGAGGGTGAAACGCATTTCATTAAGCAGAAGCCGCCGGAAGGAAGAATCACACTCAAAGCACATTATCCTTTACTTGCGCAAGTGTCATGGTGAACGCCGAGGGACCTGATCCTCCACGAGTATGAAGCCTGCTTTTGGGTCGAGAACAGGATGTAAGATGCGTGACCCTCGGGCTATACAGCCACGTACTCATCACCAAAACAGCGATCTTCGGGCGGAGTGAACAGCGGACAAGCCAGTGGCACTGAGATGACAGCCTAGAGCGCTGAAGCAGCAGCTCGGACCCTTCAGCGGCTTCAATAGAGCGTGGGTGGAGATAAGGCGGAACAAAGGCATTGGTGCGGCATGGATAGAACGTGGCGCAAGATGATAGATTGAGCGTTCTGTTCGCTGGACCGGTGATAAAGTCACGTCGAGCCCTCAGGAGACTCTAAGTACGACACAGGACACGGCCCAAAAGGCTTTGAATAGGGTTAAACCGGCACAGGCTTACTCATAGCCAGACGAGATCCGTATCATGAGTGTCGGAGAGGAAGCGGAAGCGCTTGTTCATGATGGAATCTCATAGCGCGGGCTCTGCGACACTATACGTATTAGCCAGGAACGCTCAGTGTCAAGAGAGGGATTAATTGCCTCTTGGATTGAATGGGACACCCCGAGAACAAGGGAGTTGGCACCTGTTGTGACTTGATGAGTCCAAGTCTTTGGGCGCCACCACCGGGCCAAATCAAAACGAGGGAAATGGCTGCAGTGTACTAGTACTCCCACGGCGAATAAACGGATAGAGAATGATGCAGTACTCATGGCAGAGGATGGCTAGACGTGGTGGAGGGGCGGAGGGCTCACGCGATGCGTGCAACCAATATGGCAGCCCAGGGATCGTGGAGATCCCCATCCTGTGTGCTCTCTGCGAGGTTCCACGTGGCGACGAACGAGTCGAAGGTCGCTGGACGTAATCGGGTGGTAGGGGAAGAGCCTTGTCTCATAGGGACCGGGTTTGCTCTCGAGCTTGAGCCTTGAAGCATGAAGCCCGAAACATAGGGGGTTCTCAGGCGAGACAACGGTGGACGTTGACGATGAACGAGAGAGCGATGGCAGCGCAGAGGAATGTCACTGAGTTCGGGAGAGAAGGTAGCCGGAACGAACTCCGAGGAGCCGATCAATTGCCTCAATTGGCAAGTGTGACTAGTTGACTGGACACACCGAAATTAAACCTGTCGCTGCTCGGCCTCCACTTACGATAGCGCACTATTTGCAACAACCCAACCCGCAGGACGCTCGCTCTTGATGGCTACAATAACCATTGAGGCTACCCCAGCAACCTTGGATTTGCCCACCGAACCACCTCCTTCAAGTCCATCCCCGACCAACTCGACAGCATCGACGTCACCGCCAACCAACAACTCCCAGCTGCCTGCTGAAGACGCTACCAACGGACAGAAGAAGAAGAAAAAGAAGAAAACGAAGAAATCTTCCAGGCCTAAGGGCGACAAGCCACCCGCTGAAGATGACGAGCCTCGTCCTCTCGTACTGTGCATTAGCCGTAATAAACATTGGAGGTACATTAGCTCGTACCATGTGCGTTGTCTCCTCTCTTCCGATAAAACTACCAACGCTTCGAGAAAATAGGGACCATGGCTCCAGCTCCCGATTGAGCTGCTCGAGTCTCTTCTCACGCTAAATCTTGACCCCGCGACGCTGCAGGCAGAGCCGCGCCCGCCGTCGATGCCTCCCCCCCAACAACACACCTTCTCACGCATGCGCGACCGCGGATACGCGAGCCTCAGTGATCACTCCCCACCTGACTCCCCGCGGAGAACCTTCTCTCCCATATCATATCCTCCTCTACCTGCACCGCCGCCTGGCAAACCTATTCCACCCCCCATTGATCCAGGCGTGTTCCGCTCGGTGACAACTATACGCCGCCTCATCGACGAGGCGTCTGAACTTGCTTTGCGGGCTTCATCTGGGATGTCTGCTGCTGCGTTGGGCTCGATGCGGGGTGGCGGCACAAACTCGCACAACAGTCCGTGGGCCCTTGCTCAGTCACTAGGTATGAATCCCCTAGGCGAGACAGGCGGTGGCCGCAACATTGCCATGTCTGCGATGCGTATCCATCGTTTGCGTGCTCTCGCTGTGCAGAAGCTTGCTGCTGCGTACAGAGCGGACGAGATTGCTTCCAGCGTGATGGTTATGCAAGGCGGCAGCGTGTTCGAGGATATCGCGGAACGCGTACTCAAAGTCGGTGCGTACCATCTACTTCTATATCCACCAAGTAGATCTCAGAGGAATTGCGAAGATCCCAACGACGCAGACGCCAAATACGTTCACTTTTTCCACGAGAAGATACCTTCCCGGTCTGTTACAGTAAATTGGTTACTCGACCAGCCCTTGCTAATTTAACAGGAACAGTCAACTTGCCGAGTCTACCACGACCCACGTTCTTGACGAACTCATAGAAGCTTTCCCTCAACGTCTAGAGCTCTTTCGCACACGAGGAATTGTTCGCACCTTCCGGGACGAATATTCTCTAGCAGTCAAGGACTTCACTTATGCTCTCAAAGAAGCGCGGACTCTGCGGAAGGCTCGTTCTCTGCATCGCGCTGGCACCTTAATCTCCCAGAATGGCAAAGGAAAGGGCGACAAGAGGAAAAAGGAAGGAAAAAAGAAACTCAACGGACAAGCCCCTCCCAATGGTACCAGCGATCCTGATGGATACGGTGATCCCTCAGAGGCTGAAACGTTACTGCTCCACCCATCTGTCCTCCCTGATGCCCCGGAACCCATTGAACCGCAACTACTTTTCTTACGCGGTGCCGCGTACCTCCAGAACGCTATCTTCCTGATTGAAGAGAAAATATTGAAGCTCGAAGGCATCCGCAAACGAATCTCACAGGAAGGGGCAGCTGAACTGCGCCTGTGTTACATCCAGAACGGGCGCTACGGCGGCGTTGAGATCGGCAATCCGGACGGTCCGCTCGGACGGGCCGATGGTCCGAAGCTGCAGGCGTACCGGGAGGTGCTCGCGGACGAGTCCTTCCGCGAACAGATTGGCGGCCTGCTTAAGAAGAGTGTCCGTGACCACGAACGTTTTCTTGCGCACTTTGACGCGCTCGAGACCCCCGCACCACCGCTCTCCGACGACGACATCGTCGAGCGCGCCGCATATGCCTTCTTACTCGCCGAGGCGCTCCGCCCTGGTGCGCACGGAACGCCCCCGCCCCCTCCGGACACAGTCGCGCTCTTCACAACCTACCACCCACTTCTCGTCGAGTCGCACTTCTCGATCCTGCTGTGCCACCTCATGCTCGGCGACTTTCCTACGCTGCTCCTCGCGTTCGTGCGCACCGCGACCGTTGTTGACGGCCTCGAGGGCTACCCCGTCTTCCTCCCTCCGCGATCGATGGCGCAAGCCGAGTTCATCGAGACGCTTGAGCGTCTTGCGGGCGGGTGGCGTCTAGGCGTGCAGCCCCACGCACGTGCGCGCAGGGGCGCGGCAAGCAGCAACGGCAAGCTCGCGATCGAGGCTCCACCGCCGCCCACGCCCATACTTGCACCTACGCCAGAACCAGGGGACCTCGATCCGCTCGCGCCGTCGACATCCTCGTCAAGCGTCGCGCAGTTCCCGCCTTCGCGGCGCGAGACCCCATCGCCCCCGCCGGCCCCGCACGGGATCGACCTCGCAGAGTCGCTCGACTGTGCGCGCATCATGCTCGCACCCGTCGTAATGCGGCAGCGCGGGCGCGCGGAGCAGACCGCCCTGGAGAAGCTCTCGGGCACGAAGGGCAAGAAGCCGCTGCCGATCAACATCCCGCTGCACGGGCCGCGTGTGGAGATCATTCTCGCGTGGCTTGCGGCGGTGTGGCTGGTCGAGCTGGAGGGCGCAGCGTGAAATGGGGAAGTGCGTGGTAGAGCAGACGCCTTTGTACCTCTGTGTGGACTGTTGTTTCAACACGGAGCGATTCGCGAATTCTTGTGGTGTGCCTGCCACGTCCGCGTCAGCTGTGTGCTGCTTATGTCCCAGTCCCTTGTGGATACGATGTCTAGTGTGCACGCATGAAGCATCGGCGGTATCAAACAGATCGACTATCATCTGTGTTTACTAAGGTCTGCACGTGGAGACTACATCGGCGGTATGACGCCATGAACTGCGGACTATGCTTCGAACGGCGCCAGCCTCATGAACTGATCTGTGAGATTTATAAGTATGCCGAAACCAAGCCGAGCGGCCGGGCACGAGAATACCGCAATACCGCGGATTCGGGGATAATCGTCCTGATCTTCACACCCAGATAGACTGAGATAGTTGCAGGATTGTAGTCATCGAATTGAAGCTTCGTCATTCGAACCAGCCATACGGATCGCCATCGTCAACGGTGTATACGGACTCCGTCATCAGTTTCCTATCTTAAGAGTATCAAGCGACAACCCCTCGGCCATCTCAACTGCAAATGGCCCCCCTTCGTCAGAAAGCCGTTCTTGTGAAGGACCATGGCGCAGAGCTTGGTGAGGCAGCGGTGCCCAAGCCCGGGCCCGGCCAAGTGCTCGTGAAGGTCGTTGCGGTTTCGCAGAACCCCACAGACTGTGAGTCGACCTGCCCGACGCTACGAAAAACGATTGACGACGTGCCAAGGGAAAACGGCTGAGAAGCCGAATCTAGAGGGCACCATCCTCGGCGTCGACTTTGCCGGCGTCGTCGAGGAGCTGGGGCCCGATGTGCCCACCAGCTTGCGCCACGTCGGCGAGCGCGTGTGCGGCTTCGTGCAGGGTGGTGCGTGCGCTGCGCCCTGCGCGCACCCGACGGAAGCCCATGCTCCGCTCACGCTCTCACGCAGGCATCCGTCAGAATGGCTCGTTCTCTGAGTACGTCGTCGCGTCCGCACGCCTGTGTATCATCCCAATCCCGGAGGGCTGGTCGTTCGAGGACGCGGCGCAGATCCCCGCCGCTGGGCTTACGGCGGCTGTTCTGCTATACGAAGTACACTCGTTCCCCACCGCGCTCGCGCCCGTGACGGGCGCGGACTCGCTGCCGGTGCTCGTGTATGGTGCCTCGACCGCGGTCGGCGTGTACACTGTGCAGCTGCTCGCGCTCGCCGGACTCCGCGTCATCGCGACGGCATCGCCGCGGAACTTCGACTTCGTCAAGTCTCTAGGGGCGGAGGAGGTCTTTGACTACCACGATGCGGACGTCGGGAAGAAGATCAGAGAGGTGACTGGTGGGAAACTGAGACATGCCGTTGACGCGGTCTCGGAGGCACAGTCGCCGCAGGTCGTGTCGGATGCGCTGAGCGAAGAAGGTGGGCATGTCGCATTGGTCCTGCCATACGCCAGCCCGCGCCCTGGCGTCACGGTGGAGTTTATCTTGGCATACGATCTTCTGGGTGATGTATGTTAACCCCTTCCCACACCCTTCCCACTGGTCCGACTTGATTTGATACGTGCAGGACTACGAATTCCCGCGGCCATACAAAGCCACAGACGAGGAGAGGGAAAAGAGCGCCAGGTGCTCCAAGCTGCTGTCGGATATTCTGGCGCTGGGCAAAATCAAGCCCGTTCCTCAGCTGCTCCTGCCAAACGGCCTTGCCAGCATTCCGGAAGGTTTCGAGCTGATGAAAGCTGGCAAGGTAAGCAACAACCCCGAGAGATATCGAATAAGACTACTCACCTCCCCACAGGTCAGTGCCCAGAAGCTCACATATCGCATCGGAGACACACCGTGATGTGGGATGCGGGACGGGTCGACCGGCGGAGGATTCTTTGGTGGTGTCCCAGAGGCGAGGTCTGATATCGGAAATCAGCGTGGATAACCATGTGTAATTTCAACACGGGTACACACATAGCATGCTAGTTCTAATCACAATGGCAACCTCGAAGAGCACAAGGGTACAATAAGCACATGTACAACACATATTGCAACTTGTCCTGTCCAGCAAAATACTATGATAACCAGATACACCAGTGGCAAAAACTATAAAGATGCGGATCAACCGAGTCACTGCATTCCCAGAAGACCACCCAAGGTATTCTTTTGCTAGTCCCAAGCACCCGCCAAAAGGCAAATGATAGAAAGAACAGCAAAGGAAAAGCAAAGGTGATCCCCCGACAACACAAGCCAATAGTGCAGCGGCAAGGTCATCACGTCGCCCAGGTTGCAAGCAGAGCCCAGGGAACAGAGGCGGCAAAAATAAGATAACCAATAATGGGAGCGGTGCCCCCATAATAGTGGTTAAACTATTAAGAACAGATACTACACTTGATCTAAGCCAAAAGGCCAGAGTGGTAAGGATTTCGGGAAGCAGGGAGCGAGGTTTATATACGTGCGGGGGGTGCGCACGGACCATGCGGGCGCTCGCTCAGACTAGGGCCGGTCCGTTGTGACTTCGTGCGCGCGCGGCCAGAAGCGGCCAGAAGCGGGGAGGACCTGCTGCTGGCTAGAGGGTCGAGTGAAAATCCTGGCCATGCATACATCGCCAACGTTGCAGAACAGATACGTGTGTATTTTGTAGACTCGTATCTAATTTTGGAAACGAAGATGGGAGACATCACCGCCCTCGAGTCTTCTCCTTCTCATGGTTCAGATTTCTTTGCTCTCTTGATGACTTTTCGAACGCCCGAGAACCGATGCCCAGGACTCTGCGCCCAAGTACCGCGGCCCCACGCGGAATACAACCAACACAGACATCACGATCCACACCCAGTCAAACACCTCATACGTCCTCCTGGCGCCTAACAAGAACGCCACTATAGCCGGCAGAAGCAGACACCAGCGCACTGATACTGACTCGTACCTGCGAGCGGGTCGTGTCAGCGTAGGGTCGGTAACGGGAGGGACTGTACTCACTTGTCCTGGGGAAACAGCGCGCCGTGCGTCCACGATGCGTAGTCCACGAGGATCAAGAACGGCGCGACCGCGAGGAAGCTGTGATCCCCGAGTCCGACATTTCCGAGCGCGATGGGGCCTGCAGTGGCGAGCGTGCGCACCCACACCGCGAGCACGGGCGCGACGAGCGGGAGGAGCCAAGTCATGAGAAGCAGCACATGTCGTGCGTCATGCGGCGTGGCGGGCACGTGAGGCGGCGGGCTGCGTACGCGCGGTGGGTAGCGGATGGCTGGCTTGCGCGTTGGGGAGGGAGTGCGTGGAGCGGCATAGGTGGGGGGTGCTGCTTCCGGGGGTGTGTACGTCGCGCAGGTGACGAGATGAATGATCCAGCAGCACAAGAAGGCAACCTGCCACGGGACGATCACGGCGACGAGCAGGAAGATGAACAGCATTGACAGAATGGTGTTTTTGCTGATCCCGGAGTCGTCCTTCCGCCTACGAGACAAGTCAGAAAGGCAAGAATAATCATTTTTCCGGCTCACCTAGCAAGGATGCGCCCCAATTTTCCAATGGGCCACATGATGATGCAGAGCACCCACCAACTGATGATGACCAAAACCGTCACAAGTACGAGTATATGCGGTGCCAGTGGCGAAAAGAAGAAATCGCCTTGATTACCCAGGATGAAGTCCGGTGGTAACGGGAGAAGTGACAGAGCGAACGTTGCTGCCATGAGCCACGGGATGGTCTGACTTGCGAAGCGTGAAAGCGATTCAGTTACGCTCGGCATCGGCTCTTTTGTGAATGTCAACTCACTCGAAAGCGACAGACAACGGCAATTGGCTTACCTCCGCGCTCATAGGCACCCAGAGCGGCAAACAGTGTCCATGCCACGATACCAACACCCCAACCAGGTATGGCAGTCCAGTACCGGGCCCCGATCCTCCCAAGGGTACCCCACCAGTCGACGCGTATAAGCAGGGACTCAACTCCGCAATCGGGTGATGTATAAAGGGTAAGATTTATGCCACGCGCGTGCGAGGATGGAATGAATGGCGCGGCCGTGTGCGTATGTAGGAGCAATGGCCGCGATTGTGTGAGTGGGTGGAAGTGGGATTCCGAATGAGATGTATGTAGGAGGAGAGGCGGAAGGAGCGAGTCTACGTGAGGTGAGCAGAAGGAAAGCACCAGGAGAACGTCGACTACGCACTTTGACAAGATCGTGAGTTCGCGTATGCCACGCTGACACGATAGACTAGAAGAGCGTTTGAGTGTAATCGCGGGAGCTGGACTTCCGAAATCAGATCATCAGGGTTGATCGGAACGGAGACGTCATGATATAGCATGGCTAGTGAGGTAAACTGTCAGCAAGATAAGTAAAGCCGAAGGTCGTTGACATACCATGCACATTGAAGTCGCTCACGATGGGCTCATCTTTGATGAACCCGCCAATGATCCAACCCTTTTCTTCTCTATTGGAAAGCCATATCGCGACCCATCGATATTCGCGTTGGTCATGCTCTGGAAGCATTGCCTCGAACAGAACAACCCCTTCTGATTCATCGATGCCTTCGTGAGGAATGGGGAATGGCTTATCAGGCACTGGGTTGGGAATGAGTTTCATAGACGCGGGGTGTAATGGTTCACAAGACGGAGGTGACGACGAAGAGTATGGGTCATCGAGAGGCGATGTGCATAAGAAAAATGACGCCGAGAGCGAGGAAGCGTGATGAGGTGCCATGGACAGCACTGAGCCTTGCGATACGTAAGCCACAAACTTGACCGGGGATGCTTTCTCTGGGACTGGCATAAGTTGAATAGCCTTCGATTTGCGAAATTCACGCAGGACAAGGGGACCGGGTGGCTGGACGGTATACCCCGACTTCCCCAGCACTGATCGGGAAGGGTCCTCAACGAAGCGCGGAAGCGAACGACCATCGCGCAACCAGCGGTCAAGGGTGGTCCCACGAGCCTCGGGAGAAAGAGTAGCGCCCAACTCCAGTGCCGCCCTCGCAACACGCCAGCGTACTTGGTGGCACCAAACCATGACCTGATGGCCAACACCAGTCCAACATCCTTCCAGGGCGCTGCTGAAGATGGTCCGTCGATAGAACTCGTTGTCCTCAGGCTCAGGTAGGATACATGACTCTGATGGGACCATCAGGTCGGTCGCGCCCCCGCACAATGATAGGATGGGTGTGCTGTCATTGGACAGTGCAGCACGGTTTTCGTTGTAGATGGCGGCAATGCGCCGGTCGAACCGAGCGGGAGGAAGTGTATGGGGGGTCGACATGGTGATGACAGCAGAGATGTCTGGCGAAGGAAGAAGGGACGTTGCAACGATGCCCCCCATTGAATGGGCCATCACGATGATGGATGTGCCACTTGGGTAAAGGGACAGAATGTAAGATATGGCGCTTGATGCATAGGCCGTCTCTGCATCCAAGGTAGGCCCATGAAACGCAGAAAGGTCTTCGTTGTACTCGACTAGGGCATGATGAGTGAACTATGTTACACGGACGCTGGACAGCACGCACCGGCGAAGAAGTCTAGGGGCTTGAGAACGCGCGACGCGAAATCCGGGGAAACGGAGTGTGGCGACGCATAATACTGTCGAGCAGCCGAAGAAGCTATTGAGCGGATCTGGTGCGACGACCCAGCATTTCCGGGAATGAAGAGGACTGGTACCCCGCGTGGCTACTTGGTTCGTTAGGTACAGGAGACACAGAGTAACACAGCTCACCTCATTGTCCTCCCATCCAACTTCTCTGTATAGCAAAAGGGAGTAACGCGTCGCAAGAGGTGTCCAGGATGTATCAAATGCAGACTGAACGATGTAGGACGGGGACATGTAGGACATGCGACATCCTTGCGGGGACAGACTGCTTGCAGAATCGAATGTTGCACGGTATATCAGTCCAAACAGGGAAATGAAGAAGACGACGACAAGGATAGATATTCGCTCTGCCCAGGCCATCGCTGTATAGGGTAGCGTCGGGAGCGTGGCGACTCGTGGACTAGGCGGTGCCAAACGAACGCTCACAGTTGCTCACAGGAACGTGAAGGTTGCCACGTGGGCCAGTCGAAGCCGGCCACTCGGATCTGGCGGCTCGACCCGAAGACCGAACTGGAAGTCAGTTTGGGTTGGACCGCGCGACGCGCATACATAAGCCCACTGCAGTGCCACCGCTTTGTCACTGCTTTGTCACTGCTTTGTCGTGTGGGCGGTATTACGAACTATGGACCATCGCTGCAACCTTCAACCCATCCATCACATCCGTTTCCCGGTGTTTCGAACAAGGTCTGATGTTCGAGGGCGCTTCCGGCATCGAAGACACTACCAAGACGCTCTCGTGACTGGTGCAGGACCATTTTCGTTCTCCTAGTTTCCTTTTGCCAATCGATTCGTAACAATGGAAGGCCGGTCCGTGCGCTCCATCCTAGCGCCACGTATCTTCTCCAACAGATGAGCGCGCCGTTCCCATCGCTCCTGCCTGCGTTGACCTGTTGGCACTGCCTCTGGTTGAGGTGCCGGGTCTTTGGGTTCCGGGGGTCAAAAGTACACATGTCTTACGCACACCCTCCAGTTGCCGCCCGTACACCACCGCCCACCCTTCCCCGTTGACCTAGTGCCTCGACGGTATCTGCAAACTTTCGCCTCCTTACGACTTCGACGGCAGACAAACAATGGCAGACCTGCAGTGCTCTGTTGAAAAGGAGAACGACCTCCGACCTATCCATCCAAAATCATCAGTCGGTCTATTCACCCCGCTTATTCTTGAATGTACGCTCTTCGGTAAGAAACTCACCGATTACTTCTTTCTGTGTTATATGACAACGTTCAGGAATATACACGCCTCTCATCATCCTTTCAACATACATCCTTTGGTGTGTTTTGACCCTCCCATCTATTTTGTGAGGCTGACTTCTTGCAGCCGACGAAGCATGAAGAAGTTGCAGAATATCCTCATACTTTTCGCGACGCTTGTTATGTATGCCATGGCCACTACCCATTGGGTACAGAATATCCGAGTCTTGCGCATGATATTCTGGGAGGGTCTTCCCAGTCAGAACGTATTTTTTACGTTCCAGATGGCAGACGATGACGAGGGTCATGTTCCAATTTTCTTGTCGAGGGGCGTCGGAGTGCATGTAAATGTGCGTCAACATGACTTTTCGTGAGGCTGGCACTGATGTTCGCATATAGTTTCTTCTCAGTAGCATCTTCACGATGTGGAGGGCTTGGCTGCTGTGCGGCAAGCCCCGCGCCGTCTTCCTGGTTTTCCTTTGCCTTGGGATTGCGCTATTCGGTGCGTGTTCCCCGATCTCAACGTGGTGCACACCCGCCTGACGAGTGTAGTTGTGGGGAGCGTGAGCATGGTGACCGACAAGGGTGCCATCCGGCAGGGGCCGCTCGGCGATCAATACCTCACATCTGCTCACTTGGACACCAATCTCGGGATCATAACTATCGCGATATCACTCGTCTGCAGCGTCTTATCTGCAGCCTTGATAGCGTCGAGGATCTGGTGAGTGTTTCACGCTTCTCTCACGTCGATGAAGGTTGACGGGTAGTACAGGATTCATCGTCGCTTCATCGCGGTCCACTTCGAGAGCTGCAGTCGGCGCTGGAAGGCCGAGCAATGTCTTGCGATCATCGTGGAGTCTGGCGTCATATACGCCATTATCTTGGTGAGTATGTATGTGAAATGCGCGTCGACATAACTAAGACACCTTCCAGCTCGCTCTCCTCCTCTTCAACGCGATCACCGCGAGCGAAGAGCAGATCAGTCTGTTGTCAGAGAACATTGTTCAGATTACGGTATTCGATGTCCTTTCTTCCTTGTTCAAGGCGTCTAACACGAGTTCCTACTACAGGGAATCTATTGGACAAAAGTCGCGATCATCGTTTCGATGCGCCAACCCGTGCAGAAGAGCGCGCCGAAGTCGACACCCCCCACTATCCTAGCTTTCTCCAATGCTGCAAAGGAAGGGTCGCAAGGGTCGGTTCTTCCCACGGATTTGAGCTCTGCTGTAGGGGTGCGGGACCCAAAGCATACAAGCTCTGATTCGATCTGGGGTGCACGGGGAGTTCTTGTCACGAAGGAAGTAGAAATTACTAATGATGTCTAGTCGCCTGTTCCGATAAGAATGAAATCGTTGGCCCTAACGTAATGTCTGATCTCAATAGATGAGGGAACAAGACTGGACGCGAGCCTGCGTGAGTACGGTCGATGTTCAAGACCGTTCGCAAAACCGCAATATCCCATCCGGGCGTTGCCAACTCGAGTACATGACACGAAGAGCCCAGACTATAGCACGGATGTCGGGCTCTAACATTTATATTTGGAGCACACGCCGAAAGTGACCAGTCGCTGGCTGACAGCTATCTCTCACATCATATAGAAGATAAGGTCGGCCGAAACTACGAGAAAATCATATTTTGTGTAAGCTCCAAAAACTACTTCAAGGAGCGCCCAACGTTAAGTTTGGTAGATAGGAACGTTTCCAAGGTAGGAAGAAACTTCGAGCGATTCAACCACTACCAACTTCGGTGCTGTGGCACCTTGGTATGTCATATATTCATATGTTGATCGGCACCTTTGCTAGTTATTCCATGCATCGTCAGAGGAGGTTCGGAGAATATGATCGCGGCCGGTGGGAGATGCAACGCACTTAAAAAATTGGGCGTGTGGTGCTCGACCGTCGACAGCGCGGAGTTGCGGAAGTCCCTGAACAGGCGCACCGTGCCTGGCCCGACGTTAGTCAGAAGGCCTGGCACGCAACAGTTTAATGTAAAACGCACGAGGGGGGCGATCTGTAACCCCCGAGGTCAACAAGAGACACCTATTGGCATGTTGTGGCTGCAGAAGGCACTCACAATACTGGCGCTGCACTCGATACAGCGATCACCAGCGCGAAAAAGGTGAGAGTAACCATAAACATATCTAGAACAAAAGTCGAGTGTGGGGTTCGAGGGAATGGTGATATGAGGAGACCAGCTCAGGAGTATGTGTCGTATTGGCAGGCGTCGGTTGACCTGCCGTCCAGTCTTCGACGGTGGCTAACTTATATGTACCTGCACGACTCTCAGCTCATTGTGGAATCGCCTTTCACCTCCAGATGGAAACAAACACGACGCATCGGGTCTCCATTGTCAACGTGATGATGTGCATGGCCCAACAGACGGTAACTCCAAACGCCTTAGCTCCCAGCAGATGCTACGATGACAGACATGATATGAAGAAGTTCCCATGATACAGCTGCTTCTATCAGTGCTCTTCCCGGTTTGCGCAGCTTTCGATATTGGGGGCTAAGACTTGAGGTTCTGAAAATACACATAATTGGAATCAAGGGCACAATCGAGACCGAAACGATGAATTGGCTACCGTCTGAGGGGGGCATTGAGGGTTGATGGTGGCTTTACGTGTTATTGTAGCTGAAGATCAGACGAACCTGATATAAGTGGCCTCGAGTGAAACTGGGCTGCTCCAAAGAACGCATACTATTCGATGGGCACATCTACCACCGCGGCACTCACTAACGACTGCCCAGTCATTAAACCGTTGGGAACCATAGTCTTTGAAGGGAGGGTCTCCTTCGCGTCTTTTTTATCCGAGGAAGTCGTCGAATTATCTTTCTTCGGTACGAAGCTCCGCATTTCCAGTTTACTTGCACTGATCGCCATAAAACGGGACTAGGGGTCTTTACTACGCTTATCGCACTGTCAACGTACATGTTGTGGTGAGCCGCAAAAATTGGTCCTCAGGCACTAGCTGAACGCAAATCAGTCGCAAGGGACTTCAAGATAGAGCCAATGCATTGATGCTCACCTTGACCCTCGTCATGTACACAGCGTCTGTGACGCACATGACGAAAGCATACCAAACGCCCTCAACGGACGTATCGATGGGCCCTAGCACACGCGTATTGTGGTTCTCAAATTTTGGATTCAACCCGGGTCTATCCGAAGGTGTCACGGAATTGCTCAACGTGAGTTACCAATCGTTCTGTTCTTGGTGGGAAAGGAGCGAGCTAAGGCTTTTCAGATTGTTCTGAGCGACCTTGTCACGATGTGGCGAGCGTGGATTATGTGGGGACGACCAAGGACTATTCTCGTGACTTCGGCCGGCTTGTCCGCGCTCACTCTAGGTTCGCATCAGCCCAAAGCCAGCACACACCGCATTGAGTGACCTACTCAGAATAGGCGCTGGAGTGGTCAACCTGGTCGCAAGTGGAGGGATCCACTCAAGCGGCGCCGTGGCTGACCCGTTCGTCCCGATAACCCCCGCTGGGGTAACAAGTGAGCTTGTGCTGAGCGGACTATCACTGGTATCGAATCTTTGGGCATGGGGACTGATCGCGTGGAAATCATGGTACGCCGAGTTACCGCCCACTACGGCCTTCCGATTGAACACCCATATGTACGTAGGCTTTATATGCAGCACACAAAGGGGCGCAAAAGCTTCGGGGGCGACCAGGTAAAGACAAGCCAGACACTATCGTTTCTCCTTGGGATCGGTGGCGTCTACATCCTGTATTGGGTAAGCCACAAGTGGGCTATTGCGACATTATTCTCATCTACACAGGCGTTCATCTTGATCGCGAACACCTTCCCTCCAGAAGCCGCAGATAGCGCGAACGCAGCCCTCACGAGAGCAATTGTGCACGTCGCAGTAGGTCTGACCGAGAAAAACTGGTGCGATCGCGAGCTGACCTATGAAAGGGCATATACCCGACGCTAGTCGTGATAATAGTAAGCTCGAGAGGTAACTATCTTGAGAGTAGGTTGGATGAAGACCCGGGATTGTCGCAGCCATGGACGATTGTGCGTCGACGAGAGCATTTGGCTAATCTCTTAATCAGCCTGGGGAGTGACCAGAGGAGCGCCAAGGTCTCATCTGCGGGTGAATGGCATGACAGCCATTTCATGGACACCTCGGTGGAGCTGGAATTTGGGGTCGTGTCGCAGTCCCCGCACCGACTTCGTAGCTGGGCTACGCGTCGTGCGTCTGAGGAAGATACACTCGGTAGTAGATGAACCTATATGCATCATAGATGCACATCGGCACCTCTCCGGGAGGGAATGATTCGATATAGTGTGACACGGCGATGCGCCAGGATGCATGAGAAGGCGACTCTTGACGCTAGCTTATCCATAGCATGATCGAAAGCGGGAGGAAGCCTGAGGAAACTGAGAGTGCCGATAGTTCCCGTTAGTAACATGGTAGGTGGCGGCGGCGCATAGATGCGATGTAGTCGAGCCGAGGGGCGAGGGCGACGAACGGCAGTGGCTGGTGGTCGAGAGCTGTGCTGAGCTGCGTGAGGCTGCGCGTGCCAATTTGTATCGGACGCGTCAGCGGTTCCCTTCACGCGTACGACCGACGGCCACCCCGCACCGCAAACCCTTCTCCACATCGACATCGTCAACGACATCGCCGAACAATCCACCCACACCATCGCCCATTTTATCTCAGGTTGCACAACGCGCCGACATCACGACGGTGACCACCATTGTGCGACATCATACACAACAGCAATTAGCGCCGTTTATTCGTCCTTGCATGTACCCATCTCGCTGAAACGCGCCCAGCACCACCACAGCACCACCTTCGTCATGGAAAACAGTGACAACAGAACCCAGAGGGGCCCTTCCGACGCGAACGCTGACCCTGCACAAACCCCAGTCAAGGTGGCACCAATCCCCCCATCGACATTCTACGGGAGTCAAAGCCAAAGTCAAAGCCAGCCACCTCTCCCCAATCGTCCAGCTGCACCAGCCTCAGGATCATCGAATACAGGATACTATACGACTCAAGCTCAAGAGAAATCCCCATTCCGAGAGCCCGAGCTCGTTTCGGACGATCTAGACCAACCTGCGCTCGAAGACTACACGGGCGACCAGAATCGCCCTTTTGTGTTCGACACGCCACCTCGTGAAGGTTGGGGAAATGTCGAGGAGGGGCCGTGGCCTTCGCAACCTGGCTCATACTATGGGAGTACATCGACGAACCCCTTCACGCAGACTGACCGGTGGATCGCCAGTGGCCCTGCGCCGAACTGGGGCGCATACGAGGGTAGCTGGGGCACGAGTGCCGCCCGGCGGTCCGTCATCATCGATGGACGCAGCGAAGCTGAGGAGTTGCGTTGGTGGGATGTCCAGACCCGTACAACTCATTCCCGGCCTGGTCGCGGCGCTTTGCCCCCCGTACTTGCGGACAGGCTTCACAATCCCGAGCATACACTCTTTTCTGTGACAGTGACTCCTCCCGACCTCAAACCAGTCGTACCTTCCACACCCGTTCCCTCTCAATCCCCACGACCGGAATCCCCGCGCCCGCGTCCCTCCACGTCTTCAGATGGTGCCTCCTCCAGCAATCCATCCTCACCTGCACCCGCCTCCTTCATCCATTTCCCGACCGCCGAGGAGGTCCGCACCGCCGTTCCGCACCCGAACGCTTACTACTGCCGCAAGCATAACGGATGGGTGCTCCTCATTTGGAAGTCGTCCTCTGTGAACCCACCACTTGCTCGTTCGTTCAAGGGGACACTGCCGGACCATACGCGGCGGCGACAGACGACGTCGTGCGTCGGAGACGACGAACAGCCGTTTGGACCCTCGAATGTGACGCACCACTTTCACGCGTACGAACGCGCGGTGGACGCGCGGCTCCTCACTCATCCGTTCCAACCGAGCGAGTGGGAGCGCGCGGAGCGATCTAAGCTGCGTCGCCGCAAGATGACTTTGCGGCTGGACGATTCGGCAACTGTTCTCGAACATGCTACGCAGGACGACGCGATGGACGTCGAGGCAGAAGAGGAGGAAGGAGAACTGCTTGATCTCTACGTCTGTTGCCAGTGCTCTTTCTATGTTCTCGCATCGGACGTCATACCTGGCGTGATTCCAGTAAAGTTGCTAGAGGATTTGGTCAAGAACAAGACGGAGAACCCGCCACTGGACAAGACCGGCGAACTTGCAGCTCTGATCACTCTTGAAATGATTTTAACGTAGGCTGTCTCTTCACTTTGCAGGCAATGGCTGCTCATCATCTTCACAGAATCATCGAGAACAAGGTTTGGAGAGGCGAGAATCGGACTCTGCCTGTGACGAGAAAGACGTTCCAAGCCAAGTTGGGGTGGAGTACCACCATGTAAGCTGCCTAACGTTTTGGTCCCTTCCGCGCTCCTGATGACCCTTCGGACATGTAGATCTCGCATATTCGAGAGCATGGGCTTCGATATCCGTCCACTGATTAACGCGCCACAAGACATCACACTTATGCCGCCCAACATAGATCCTGGCACACCTGCCGGCAGGCTCGCGCGTGGTAAGCTCCTTCGCGCATGGGTCGAACTCAGCGCTTGGACTGCGGATTACGCAAAGAGATTCGGTAGGTTTCAGATGGACCTTGCTATAGACCTGATAGCTGAAGACATGCGTGCAGCTCCAGCACTCAAAGTTCATGTCAACCCACACAAGCTTTGGGTCAAGATCGACAGCTCCCGCGAAGAGTACCAGCGCGCTATTGGCGCACACCCTGATCAGAGTAGGTCGTACTTGCATTTTGGTCTCTCTTTCACTCATGTCACCATTGCAGTTGCTCGAGGACAGCTTCCACAGATCCTCAGTGATATTGACAAGGTCGACAGCTCCTTCTCGACTCTTGGCCTGACGAAGAGCACGTACTCGCCAGGTAAGGACCATCCTAACCCGAACTGCAGGCCCTAACTCCGTATCCATAGAGCTGCTCGCCTTCGCATATTTTGCACAGGCCCGCTGCGACCCCGCAGATACGATCGAATACTTCACGTCGTTCTACAACTTTTGCCAGATGCTCAGCACCATGACCGAGGAGCTCTCACAGCCACTCCAATCTTTCGTTTTCGACGAGCGTGAGCGTGGGCGCTTCACGCTTGACGACCTCGCCGACGCGCCCGCCGTACTCGGCTTTGGCGCGCACCATGCGCTACGTGTCGAGTACGACGACGAAGTGCCAGACGAATTCCTCGAGAATGCGTGGCGTGAGGCCGTGCGGCGCGCATGGCGCGAGGGCGCAGACGCGCAACACATCACCGCAGCGAACGATGCATTCCGCCGCCTTGCAGAGGCACGTGGCAGCGAACCGCTGTGGAAGCGGTGGGAACAGGCCAAAGACGGCGTCATGACTCCCGAGCGTGCATACACCACGCTCGAGGTGCCTTCAGATATAGATGACGGGATGCTTATCACGGTCTTCGCCATGCGCGTGAGCAATCTTGTTTCGACTTGCTATGTAGTGTCACTGATGCATTCGGTGCAGGTCGAGGATCAGCCGAACCAGGTGGATAGGATGCGCGAGGCTGTTTCTTTCATCTCCGAGTTAAGGGCCAGTGAGCGCTTACGCAAGTTCCTTGAGACGGGAGCCGATCGTAAGCCTATCGTTTAGCCTAATTTCCGACTGTTGCTAATGTCTTAATAGCTGGGGAAATGGTTCCTGCAACGCGCCAGGACTGGCCGAGAGGTATCAACCAGCTCGGGAATACGTGCTACCTGAACTCGCTCTTACAAGTGCGTGCCCCCGCCTGGATTCTTCCCTTCGTACTCAACAATCACATATAGTACTTCTATACGATCAAAGACCTCCGAGAAGCCATTACACCGTTGCTCAATTCCTCTGCCAAGACTATAGATGAGGACAAGCTCACAGACGATGACTTGAAGAGGCACCGTGTTGGCGGGCGGCTGGTCACGCGAAAGGAAATCCTACGCTCGAAGAAGTGTTCGTTCATTTCTTCGACTGGCAGACCACGAAGGCTAATAATGTACAGTTGTCAGCGAACTCGCCGAGCTATTCTGGCACCTCGAGCATGCCGATAACGCCTCGGTTACGCCAACAATGGAGCTAGCCAAGCTCGCACTCGTCACTTCGAAAGATGAGGAGGACGACATCGAGCAGACAGCTACGGACTCATCGAATGACACGGACGCCACTCTTGTAGAGGATGCACCGCCACGCGCCGTTGCAGGCTCTCCAGTGGGCTCTCCGGGAGCGTCGTCGTCGTCTGTGCTCGGCAAACGCTCACGGGACAAGGAGGCCGAGGCGCGAATGTCGATCGACTCCATCATCGACAAGGACAATTACGTCATCATCTCGAAAGACGCCGACGCAGGGCCATCTGGATCCGGCACCACCGGGGACGTGGAGATGAAGGATGGCGATGCACCTGCGCAACCCGCAGCCAAGCCGCCGATACCGCCGCGGAAGAATTCCGAGTCTGTCATGATGTTCGGTGCGTCGGCCCTCCGGCCAGAGGGCAGACGAGATGGCTGAACATTGTTTGCAGGACGCCAGCACGACGTCTCGGAATGCATGGACAACTGTGTTTTCCAGATCGAGACCGCATTGCTGAAGTTTGATGGGATGGACGAGTCAGAAGATGGCAAGTCGAGCGTGGTTAAACGGTATGCACTCATTGAATCCGACGACGACTGCCGAAGCTGAGCATATCAATCAGATTGTTCTACGGGAACTTCCGGCAACGACTCCTTGCACCTCCATCGGAAAACGGCAGGGCGTTCTCTGCACATGAAACGGAGAACGTCTTTTCCATACTTCCCGTCAGCGTTTCCGATGAGGGATATGATCTCTACGATGGCCTCAGCAGTTACTTCCACTCGACGGCGCAACTGGATTCAAACACCGTTTCAATGGAGATCACACTTGTGGATCTTCCGCCCGTGTTGCAAATTCAACTTCAGGTATGTGAAGTTGTTGTTCAAGCATCTCGCCATGATACAAACGCGCCCTTTTCCTCCACAGCGAGTACAATGGGACCGAGAAACTGGCCAGTCGTGGAAGTCTCAAGCGTATGTGAAGTTTGGCGAAACCATCTGCATGGATCGCTTCTTGGATAGCGCAAACCCGGAGAAGAGAGCCAATTCGAAAGCTATTCTCTCAGAATTGAACAAGTGTCGCGACCGGATTCACCTGCTTACGACAGGACAGGTGTGCCGTCATCGACCTCGCTTGGAAACTCCTTGTTAATCCGCTTCTTACAGCACGCTCCTTTCACGTCCGCTCTTAGCAATACGCACGATATTCTAAAAGGCTTGCAGGACACCATTAATCTTCCGGAACTCGACGATCAGCTTCTGTCTGAACTGAGTGCGGAGAAAGAGTATCTCACGAACGAGCTCGAGTCGCTGCGCGCAGGTGCGGCCAGCATGAAGCAGGACCTTGAAGATATCTGGAAGGATGAACACGAGGCAGTCTACGACCTCACGTCCGTCTTCATCCATCGGGGCTCGACGCCGTCGTGGGGCCATTACTTCTTCTATTCCCGCCATCTACCTGAGAATCCTGAATCTTGGTTCAAGTACAACGACTCGGAGGTGAGCGCCGTGTCCAAGGACGAGGTCCTTGCGGACACGACAGGTTCGACGGCAAACCCATACATGGTGCGTTACACAGCCGGGACGCGAGACTCAGGAATTGACGTTTCGCTGCAGCTTGTCTTTGTAAAGAGAGGGTCGGACATGATCAACACGGTGAAGCGATTCGACCCAATGTTGTTGGAAGACGCTTAGAGCCGCGACGCCCTTGTTTTCTATACTGTCCTTGGTTATGCATACCCTACTGCAATCATTGTATAACACACATCCGCACGCCTGTATTCAATTTGCTCTACCTTGCTAATTGCATGCACCGACTGCTTTTCACTGGCATCGCCTGACGTGCTACCCAATATGGACATATTGCGGTATATATCTTGGAACTAACTATTTGAAGCATCTGAACGACGTGCAGTGGGTCATAAGTACTCTGGAGCTAATCCGTATTGTTGCTCCTTTCCAAGCTGGCGGTACGCAGTAACTCTAGAAGTCGTCATAGGGCAATTCGGCCGCACGTAGTTCAATCCGTGCAAAACGCCTCGGGTGCTGCGAGCTCAATACGCTGCTTACGGGAATCGGTGAAGACGTTACATACACTGCGTGCATAGCAGACTTATTCTCACGAAAAAAGGCTTCGAAAAGCTGGATATTTGTTTAACTTACTTGTTATTATTTAATCTCGAAAAACGAGGATTAGTGAAGTTAACATTCTCTACACGCTTTTTGATAAGGGGTAAAGTCTGTGCCTGAAGTTAAAGTTTTCTACCAGATTCCTGAGCCATAAACATCCGGTAAGACATTTCTCGGAAATCTAAACAAAACACTCATTCTGGGTGTCAAAGCGTGAAGAATATGGGTGATTGTTTGACTTTATTGCCAACTATGTTTGCATGGGGAAGTCGTGAGAGAAGGTTAACTTTATTAGGAAACTTTCTTCCCTTTTAAGAGTGCTTAGAGAGTCATTAAGTTTCTGATAACCACTTTTCCGGACGACAAAAAGCGAAAACAAGTTTAACATATATCTCGCTTATTCAAGCCTTTTTCCTTCAGGATAAGTCTGCTGTGCACGCAGTGATAGCGACCCGCACTCAGCAGACCGACTCGAACCCTGTTAGTCTCGTTCCCAGACGTTCACAGAGCGGGACCACCATGGATTTAACCCCCTACGGGGGTAGGTGGTGGTGATGGGATCGGTGGGAAGGGATGGTGATTGGGTGGTCCCGCTCGTTGCAGACGTGCGCAGAGCGATCGACTCTGCAACGGCCGGAACCGAGATTAGAACCCTGTGGACCCAGGGGGCTCTTGATGTTCGCGGAGGGTGTGATGTGTCAGCTAAAACCGAAACCGTAGGCCCCTGCCAGTTGTCCCCAAATAAGTACACGCGAATCTGACATAACCTGAGCGGAGCAGGAAGTTAAGTCCTCGACGCAGGGTCATCATCGAGTCATCATTTTGTGTTGGCAGGCGGGTTTCTCGGCATCAGCAACCGAACACTTTTTTTTTTGGCTCCATTTACGTGCACCTCGGCGTACAGAACCCCATGTAGCACGGTAGCCATGCTCCCCTAACCGGACACTCAATTGAGACCCTGGCCTGTATTCCCGAGAAGTGGAAATGGGCCTATGGTTTCGGTTTTAGCACCTATGATCACATCCGTGGCATGTCACATGTCACAATGCATAACAAGTGTCAACAAATGACAGGGACGCGTGACCGGCGTGATTAATCGCCGGGTGTTTTGCCCGCTTCAGCAGGCTTCCAGCTTAGCTTCCAGTCAAGCTGCAAGCTTCAACTGTGCATTATTCAGCCCGAACCTCTTCAAGTGGGGCCCTTTACATGCTCATCGCGAAACCTCGCGAAAATTGCTTCCTTTATACCATACTTGCTTCTTCGGGCTCGAGGCCTGATCTGGTACCCGTTTTCTTTCCCCATCGGCGACCCGATCGACACATGAGACCTTCGGGGTGGCGTGGAACCCGACGCTAGGCGACCGGTGAAGGGTGCGGATAACGGGTTTCCATTGGGATATTGGCTGTTCGTTGTATCCCTGCTGCGCTGACTTGCTCGATCTCAGGTGAATAATATAAGAGGTGCGGCGTGCCCGTCCCGCGACCTCCCGCAACGCGCGCTGGCAACCGGCACCTTTCCATTCCCCCAAGTCTACAATGGCTTTTGCAGCGCGGCTCCTTTCCGCGTCGGACACAAGCCTCTTATTTCTATGCACCAGCTTTGTTTGAGTGTATCACCAAATTCATGTCCAGGCTGCTAACGATTCTGTAGGCAGCCTATCTCTACTATAAACGATTTGAACCTTGCCAGCCCCTGGCGCTTTTCGCCCTGATCATTATCCCGCCGTCGCTGCTTTCTGTGCCTCTGGCACAGTTTGTGGATTCAACGCCCATAGCAGTCACCTTGTCGTTGGTGGTATATAATGCGCTCATTCTGGCCTTCACCGTCGCATACCGACTTTCGCCGTGGCATCCCCTAGCCAAGTACCCGGGACCTACTCTTGCAAAAGTATCTAAGTGGTACGGGGTCATAGTATCCATGGGGGCAAAGCAGCACCGTCACTACCGTGCACTCCATGATCAATATGGGAACTATGTTCGGATTGGTCAGTGACCCGTGGCAATCCACGCGTTGCATGCCTGTGATATCAAGTACTGACCAACGACCACAGGTCCAAACGAACTCTCTATTCGCGATGCATCTGCTGTACCTGCCATCCTTGGCCCGGGCGGACTTCAGAAGGGCCCCTGTATGTGCTTTTGCTTTCTCAGGGGAGTCACATCTGATATACCCCGACTCTGATATCAGACTGGGACCACCGTCCTCCGTCACTCCTGAATAGACGCGATGCGAAAGATCATGCTCACAGGCGGAAGCCGTGGAATCGTGCGTTCACGACTGCGGCCATCAAAGAGTACGAACCCTTCGTAGAGAAGCGCATCCGGCAATTGGTTGAGCGTATCGACGGCTTCACACGCGATGCCGCTCAGGAGAAGCGCATGGCAGTGGTGGACATCTGCAAATGGCTCGAATACTTCACGTGAGTGTTTTATGCACCTTACCCACAGCACTCACCAATGCACTTTCAAGGACGGATTTCATGGGTGATTTGGCGTAAGTAGATTGGAAGAACGGTCGGGTATCTCCACCTGACCGTGCTCTTGCTCAGGTTCGGCGGAAGTTTCGAACTCATGAAAGAAGACCGCGACACCGCGGGGGTGTGGGAGCTGATGGCAGATGCCGCACGGTGCGTCACAAGCTTATTGGCTTGTTCGCTCTCCCCTTATCGAGAGATTTCTACATTTCCACCAGTCCTATCGCAGTTATTGCCAACATACCGTGGTCAATCCCACTTATCAGGCTCTTCACTCCGGGAATGAAGGGGTACGACCGCCTATACTCCTTCGGGACACAGAGCGTTATGAAACGCCTGCAAATGGGGAGCGGCAGAAAAGATGTCTTTTACTACCTGGTACGGCTTGGGTTATACGTAACGGGCGAAGCAGGCTAACAGGTGCGTTGTAGAGCGGGGAAGACGAACAGAAGAATGCAGCGCAGCGGAACTCCCAAACCATTGCATCTGACGGTATGCTCGTGATCAGCGCCGGCTCTGACACGACTTCCACTATCCTCACTGGGCTCTTCAACAAGCTGGTACTCAACCCTGCTGCATACCGACGTCTGAGAGATGAGGTAGATGCGGAGTTCCCTCGTGGAGAAGACCCCCTGGATACAACCAGACTTAGCAGAATGCCATGGCTCAATGCGTGCATGTAGGCGTCTGGTGGTGCTCGGGCTCTTCGACTGATTGCTGACATTGGTACGAAGAAATGAGGCACTGCGTCTTTATCCCCCGGTATCCGGCGGATCTCAACGCGCAGTTGTCCGCGGAATGGGCCCTAAAGTGATCGGAGAGCAGTAAGCATAATCAGGCGTACTGGTGAACTCCTGGATCACTGATGTGCACTGCCATAGCGTCGTCCCAGAGCAGACGCAGATATATCTGAGCATACACAGTATCCAGCGCGACCCACGCTACTTCTCTCAACCCGATCAATTCCTTCCGGAACGCTGGCTCGGCCCTGATGCAGAAAAGGGAGCGTCATCCAGCATCACTGTGCACAACCCCGCAGCGTTCTTCCCCTTCTCGTATGGGCCTACAAACTGCGCAGGCAAGAACCTCGCGTATATGGAAATGAGGATGGTCGTTGCTTGGTTGGTACAACGCTACATCTTCCAGGGACCACCGGGAGGAGACAACAATAAGTGGGAAGACGAGCTTGAGGATCACTTTATCTTGCGCAAGGGTCCACTTCGTGTTGAGGTCGTTCCCCGAGCATGAAGGGTAGCCATGACACAGCCGATTTGCCTGTAATACATCACAAATGACTACTGCAGGACAATTTATGCAACTCTTATCTTACTTCTTTCACTTTAAGCTCAGAAAACCTAGGGACTGAACCCTCCCCACGTGATACTGTCCACGACGAGTTGGTACTTGATTATTCTCTGGTCCCGGTCACCGTGCCGTGCATATTGGCATCGAGCTCGTTGGGGAACGGGAAGTCGAGCTGTGCCCCAGGCACCGTGACTGCAATAAAGCGTAGTTTCTCTGCGCCGCGCTCCATGAGCCACCGCAAACCCGCGACATCCACGTTCCGCCAAGGACCGACGGCAACGACGAAGACAGTCGCGCGACGTGCAGCTGTCTCGTACACGAACATGTCACACGAAGGCAACATGCTCGCTGCGGGGAGGTAGCACTGCACGTCCATGAGACGCACCAGTGGGCCTTTCTCTGAGATACTCCACTGCCCGCCGCCAACATCGATGCTCACTAGCGCTCACTGAAGATTGGTCATGCGTCGTACTTATATCAGAGGAGTGTATGGGTCCCGACGGGTGTAGACAATAGACAGCTTTATACACAAGTAACTTGGATAGAATCCCAGCGTGGCAAATGGCCCTAGGACAACGTCTCCCCATCCCGGAATAGTTGTGGAGACAGTAGTCCAAGTATTGTTTACAGAGTAGAACGAGATGGACTTGAAATGAGTTCGAACAGAATTGAGAGAAAAAGCTTAGGTCAGATGTCGCGATGACCCTGCTGCGACGATATCATCAAGCTCCAACCCAGCGTGACCCATTCCCCAGAAGGAACCTCACACAACATCGTGCATGACGAGTTGGTACTTCGCTATCTTCTCGAGCCCGTGCTCGTCCAAATCGACGTCGTCTGGGAACGGGAAGTCGAGCTGCGCACCAGGTACCGTGACCGCGACGAAGCGCACGCTCTCTGCGCCGTGCGCCGCAAGCCACTGCAACCCCGCAGCATCGACCCCGCGCCGCGGGCCAATGGCAACCACGAATACCGTCGCGCGCCGCGCTTCTGCCTCGAACACGAACATATCGCATGCGGGCAGCGCGCCGCCCGTAGGGTGATAGCACCCGTCCGAGAGATGCGCCGGCTCGCCTTTGAGCGCGAAGTTCCAGTGCGCGCCGCTAAGCGTAAGGCTCAACAGCGACTCGTCGCGCACGCGCGCGAATGCGCGCGGATCGTCGGCGCGTCGGATCGCGAGCGTCATTGGCTCGGGTGTGTCCGGAGGCGGCGACACCCAGTGCATAGTACGCGCACGGTAGTCGCGCCCGCCACGGCGGAGAGGGTGTAATGGCCACTGCCCTCCGCAGCAAAGGACGAAGCGCATGTGACGCACGAGGGCATGACACGCGTTTGGGCGTAGACGCGCGCTTGCGAGGAAGGTTCCGTATAGGTAGCGCTCGAGTTCGGTTGCGTTCAGCCCCGTTTTGTGAGCGATGGCGCTGTGAATGATGGTGTAGATGACGCTGGTGGGAATGCAGGCATGCGCAGTGCTTTCGGACCGGTCCGTTCCCGGGATGAGGTGCACGAGCGCGCTATCGTATGGGAATGCCGGGTCGCTGGCGCTCCGTCCGAGGTCAGACAATGGGATGCCGGATGCGGTGATTGTGAGTCGGTCCTGGAAGCCTTGGATGTCGCCGGCGCACGCGAATGTTGTGCGCGGAGGGCAGGCAAATGCCTCGAAGAACATGGCGACCTGCTCTTTCGTGGGCCGGCCAAGTTCGTGCTGCAGCTCCAGACTGGGCAGCCAGTCAGCATCAGGCAGTCCAATGCACAATGAACTCACCAAACCAGCGTCTCTTGGAGGCTCCACGGCTTCATTACGAAGGTCTTGCGTGCCCTATAGTACCTATCGAGCCACTTGGCTGGCCCGCGTGCTGCATGTACGATGGTGTACCCGCGCTGATACAAGAACGATGGCACCTCGCTTGCAGCGTCGCCCGAGTCGACGAGGCACCACGCCGCGCTCGGGACATACTCCGTGAACGACTCCGTCTCACGTTGCGCTGCGGTGATGTCGACCGTGAACACGCCGTCTGCGGTGAACACGAGCACTCGGTGTGGTTCCGTGTCAGGCTGGTACACCGTTGCGAGGCCGGCCTGCAGGCGCAGCACGAGCACATACAGCAACCAGAGTGAGAGCCCTATGTGAGCGAGTCGAGTCAGCGCGCTCCGCAGCAGCAGCCCCACATGGCAGGGCGAACGCACCTGAGCCCGGCGCACCGCGCACGCACACGCCGACCGGGCGGCCCTGCTCCTCGCCGTCGACGAACGGGCTGAACGGTACCTCGCGGAGGAGCTCTTCGCCGCCGTCCGGATCAAGCGGGTCGCTCGCTTCGCACTCAATACGCTCCTCTCCGAGCGCGTGCGCGACTATGCCGTGCAGCGCGCGCACGTACTCTGTGCGCACGAGAATCCCGTCGACGTGATACTGCTCTGCGAGGAGTGGCGTGAGCGCGGGCGGCGTTAGCACGACCGTGCGGCGGCCCCGCGGCGCGAGTGCGATTGGCTGCGCATTTGGCTGGCGCCAGAGAGCAGCCCAGAGGCGGTGGTACGGGGCACTGTCATCGAGCTGCTCGGCGGCGGGGTGTACCCAGAGAGGCTGTGCACTGCTAGGGTCGTGCGGCATTGTAGAGAGTGGTGGTGGTGAGAGAGAGAAGGCAGCTGTGGGCGACGTGATCGTGCACGAGCGCCCTAATACAGCGTGTTGATCCTAGGACTACACCTTGGGCGCTGTACACTGCCCGAAACAGACTTATAGGCAAGATTACAGGTAGGCACATGGAGACGTGGACCTTGTTCTATGCGGATGCCAAGAAAGCAACGAGAGCGTATGCATAACGTGAAAGATGCAATAATGCGATGACAAGAACGGGATGGTAAAAATACAGCGATGACCCACCTCCAACGCGCGACTTAACAATAGCGGCACCTGCGAACGGCGTCAAGCCCCGGCCCGCACCGCAAGCGCCGCGACTGCCTCCCGCATCTCCGCGTTCACGGCCTCCAGCGGCGGAATGCGGTCCTCCTTACCTTCCCTGCGGTACAACTCTGCAATGGTAATAAACAATAACCAGAAAAGCGGCAGATAGCGCCCAATTTACTCGACGCACCAACAAGACGCTCGCCCAACCACAACCGGAGCGGCGCGTTCCCCGGCTCGTTCGCGTAACCCGCGCCGAGCCCTGCGGCGAGCTGCGCAGCAGTGCCTAGCACGCCGCGCGCATGCGTACCCGCCGTGTGCACATAGTGCGCCGCGACGAGCGCAAGTATGAGCGCGCGAAGGTGGTTATCCTGTGCTGCGCTTGCGAGTGAGAGTGCACGCTTTAGGTGCTGTCTGCACAACAAGTACTAAGCACACGGATAGGAGCAGAACGTGAAGGAAGGAACGTACTTGGATTTGATTATCTCGACGCTGAGACACGCCTCGAGCACCTCGCCAACCGCCTCCAGCGTACCACCAAGCCCACGGCACGCCTCGGCCGCCTCGTGCGCACGTTGTATGACGCGCTCATTCGCCGCCCCGCCGCCCCGTGAGCGCAGAAGCCCTAGCTGCAGTCCGGCGTCGCCCGCGAGCGCAGCAGCGCGAACGTCCGACGCGTTGTCCGCCTCAGCGAGTGCGGCTGCGACGCGGTAGCAGGTTGCGGCACGTGCACTTTGACCGAGAGCGTGCGCGAGATGTGCATGGTGCAGGGTTATGCGCGGGGAATAGGAAGAGAATAAGCCGGTGGTGCGGGTGTGCGCGATAAGGCCTGACAGTGCCTGCGAGTCGTGAATGAGGGAAATTCTTGGTCTGAGCAAGGAAAACGCACCTCCTCTGCGGTATCAAATTCGCTGCGCATTATTGACACCTGACACATCTCATGAGTTTATGTAGCGGGCGGGAAGTTCCAAATTACTTGCAGCTGTCAGTTCCGAGAGGAGGTCGGCCTTGATCATATCTAAAGATTGCTCGATCTCGTCCAGGTCGCCTTTGCTAGACCATGATGGCACTGCATGATGATGCACGCGTTAGCACTGAAACCGAACATCGAATATAAAAACACCGCATACATGAAAGCGGCGGCGCAGCCTCGAGCTTGTCAAACATTGCAAGCCCCTCCACGGTGAACACCTTCTTCTTTGGCTTGCGGCCAACACCATCGCGCTTCGCAACGCTACTCGTAAGGAAACCGAGGAAGAAGAGCACGCGCGGATGCGTCATCCGAACTGCCAAGGGCGGACCGGAGGCAAATGGTACCTGTAAGCACGGGTCAATGCGCATATATATGATAGTGGTACTAGGACGCACGCTGACAATGCCATCCGGGAACGCATCGAGCACACCAGAGTCTAATAACGCGTGGAGATACGAGAGCCTGGGCGACGACGCCGGAGAGTTACCCTCGTGCGCATAATAGATGATGCCAAGAATCAAAGCATGTGCAACTAGCATTCCCTCCACTGGAATCTCGACATTGATAATTGGGGCTGACTCCTTGTCCTGGGACGCGCTGAACGACAGCCCCAGGGCGCGTTCTGTGGATTCAAGCACAGCAGGAACTCCCGCATACTGTGCCGCTGAGATGAGCGACTGCAGATGCAAGACGTGTGCAAGGACGGAGACGTGAATGTGGCCATTCTTCTCTGCAAGGGACTGCAGTGCTCGTGTAGCGTTCAGAGCTCCATGATGATCTTGCGTGGCGTGGAAGTGATGTATGAGGGCGAGATTAGTCACGTAGATGAGCGATGGAGGATCATGAGGCTGGAAAGAGTCGAGGAGGCGGCGGAGGAGAATCCGAGCGAACTTCGTGTTGTGCTGCCATTGCGAAAGACGAGCATGAAGTAGAGTGAGATGGAACTTATACAACCGAAGAGTAGGATGCTGGAGGAAGTGATGTCAGATACCGATACACGACTGCATTCAATGAAAAAAAAACGAAGTCAGAAAGAGACAAACAAGCCCTGGTAATTGGTAATGTGAGCCAGGCCAATTTCGGTAGTCCTGAGACTTACCCCACGATGTGAAGGACAGCATCATATTGTCAGATTGATAATCTGCTCATCACGTATAGTTTGTTCCGAACGTCTCACACGCTCACCTTCTGTGCGGTCAAAGTCTACAGAATTAACAGAAGTAATGAGCACATGCAGGGTACGGAACTGCAGAGACTTACGCCTTTACTGATGGCCTTCTCGACCTGCATATATGCGCACCATGGTCAAAACGAGGCGCATACAGGCACATCATCGCGCACCTCGCTCTCAATTCCATGAGCCCACGCATGATCTGGATGATGACTGAAGCCTCCATCAATCACGTTCATGCCGATCTCTGCCAGCGCAGCCCACGCTCTGCATTCGATTTCGGGGCTAAGCGTGCCAAGAGCCAGACATTGCCTAACGGACTTGAGCGAGAGATAGAGCGCGTGCGGGTGGTTGATGCTCGTCGGAGGATGGGCCAGGATGTTCGGTAGGGCCAGGAGGAGTGCGTGCGGGGGAAGTGGCGCGAGTGGCACTTCTGGCACGCGGTCAGAAGAGGGCTGCATGAGAGGCGAGGGGAGAGAATCTTTGCGCTGGCGCTTTGCGGGGCGCGGGTTTAACTCTTGCGAGCTCGGGTTGTGCGACATGGTGCTAGATGTGCGAGAAGAGCGAAGAGGCCGCTGATACGGGGCTGACGGCGACTCGGACGCGTGGACGCAAACGGCAAAGGCGGGCGCGGCGCCACAGACGCGGCAATTTCAGCCACAGACGCGAGCAGACGCGTCGCACGCGCGCCGAGTGAGCGGGCCGCGGCCACGTGCAGTGCGTGCTGACTCTCCAACAGCGCCGGTGAGTAAGCCTCTTTCGAGGACGAAGGCTGCGATGATCTCGCACTCCAACATTGTTACTAATCCATCATCAGTGCTAACGATAGAGGCTTCTTTTGCAAGGCCCCACGGGAACTCAGAGGCCTCCGTGTTAGCTATGGGCCGCCCGGATGGCCGCCGAGGCCGCTTTCCAACTTGCACTGACACGATATCTTCAATTGCACTATTTCATGACTGTCGATTGTCCACATAAATAGAATGAAGATACCTCGGAGGGGCCCCAGCATCACAGGCCCCCTATACCCACCCCTAATTCCATCTTCAACATGTCCATCACCACCGTCTTGGTACGTCCCGTCTCTCTTCGTCGTAGCCACGGAGCTTGACAATATCGCAGGTTACTGGTGCTACCGGCCACGTTGGCTCGCATGTCGTTGACCAGCTCCTCGCATCGGGCTACAAGGTTAAAGCGTATGCATATCTCCAGCCATCACGGGACTTCGCTGTTAACGATTCGGCAGTGCTGCGCGCTCCGGGACTGCTCCTCGCCTTGTAGAGAATTACAAGTCCTTCGGAGACAGGTTCAGCATCACTATCATCGACGACATCTCCACCTCCGACTTTGTCGAGGCGCTGCAGGGCGTGCAGGCCGTCATCCACGTCGCATCTCCCCTGAGCGGTGCCGCAGAGGCGGGAGTTGTGCTGAAGGTGAGCCTCCACCGTCTTCCCGAAGCTCGCTCCTCACGCAATTCCTCAGGGCGCAATCGAGGGTACAACTCGCATACTCGAAGCCGCCGCAAAGGTCGGTGTCCACAAGATCGTCATCACCAGCAGTATCGTTGGCATTGCGGATATCGCGACCATTTCGAAAGACGGCGTCATTAGCGTCGACAGTATGTCTTTGATTGCCCTTTCTATCCACCACGATTCTTAACCACGCGCAGATGTCAACCCGGTCACTTGGGAACAAGCGACAAAGCCTGGCCTGACACCGTTCGAAGTGTACGCCGCCTCGAAGGGCCTCGCGGACAAAGCGACCTGGGACCTGGCAAAGAAGCATCCCGAGCTGGACATTGCAGCCAGTGCGCCCACCGCCCTCTCGTGCACCTATCTGTACTAACTGTGCGACACCAGTCTACCCACCCTATATTTTTGGCCCCGCCGGCAGCGGCCAAGTCCTCGACACGCCCGTGACGGGCAACAACCGCCGCCTGCTCCCGCTCGTGCAAGGCGAGCCCGGCCGCCCACTCCCCGAGACGTCGATCATCGCATCCTACATCGACGTGCGCGATCTCGCGCGCGCACACGTCGCCGCCCTCGCGCTTCCCAAATCTTCCACGCCGAAGCGCTTCATCACGAATGGGGGCGAATTCACGTGGGCGCAGGCTGTGCGCCACCTGCGCCAAGCGCGGCCCGAATTTGCAGGCGCGTTGCCGGAGCTGGGGCTCCAGGAGGACGAGGAACAGCCCGTGCCGCCGCATGCGAAGTGGGACAGTAGCTCGGCGGCGGAGATTGTGGGGAGCTACATCAGCTTTGAGCGGTCGCTGGAGGACACGATCGACGACGGGCTCCAGCGTCAGAAGGAACTCGCGGCGCGGGAGGCAGCGTGATGGGACATTAAAGCCGAATGCAGCCCTCGTCGCATTGGCCCGTATAGAGCGTACGCAAGTTACTTAGTTGCTCATCATGTAGGCCTAGACGGAAGCTATAAAAGGAGAGTCGTGGCCGGAATAGTAACTGCACCTTGACATGACGCTGACGGGGGCAAGATTCTCATACTGGCTCCTGAGCAATGCAAGCTTGACGAGTACGGCCAGATACGCGCATCCAGGAGATCGTTCATCGTATAGACGCCCGCGTATCGATTCGCAAGCCATCCGGAAGACAGACGGACGACGCCAAGGACGAAGCTTTCATGGTCAAAGTACAATATAGGTTTGCAACAACACCGAACCACAGCGTGTACATGCAGCTACGACAATGCCGGCCTACGTGAACAATACAAAGTACTTATACAATTTTCATCTTCAAAACTAACATTACAGGTCACAGAACCGGACTCGCACGCCATCGCCATCGCCATGGAGAGACTGGGATCGAACTGGTGGAACGCATGCGGAGTCCAATGGACGCGCAGGCGCAGCAGCGAGCACGAGGATCTTGTCATTATTTCTGAGGAGGAGGATCAGTCCACCCCCAATGTCCCGCGTTCGTCGATGCCAGAGGGAACATTGAGCGTTGCAAGATATCGAGCGCAGAACCGGGTGGGCCAGAAAAGTCCCAATGAAGCGGCTCCAACCCCGACGCGACCTCCTCCCACGCTCTGGGGTTATCGCCGACCGGTCGGAGCGTCTCTTGCGACATACCCGAACACCAGTAGTCGTAAGATGTGAATCGGGGCTTCCCATCCTTGAGCACATACGCCGCCTCCGATGCATTCGAATATGACATTCGTTTCAAACCCGGTTGGCTGTTGCTGAGAGAGAATACGATGCGGATGATGGGTACGTCACCTGCATTTGGGTCTGACTCGTCTAAGACGCCAATGAGGAAAGGGTCTATGTATTTGAACAGTTCCGCCTTGGGTTCGACTGGTTGACCATAAAGCTTCACCAGAACAAGGATGTATCCGATGTTCGTGACCTTGAGAGCGTCACCCTGGTAGAGGAAGGGAAACACCATGTCAACACCGGCTTTGTGGCAGTTCGTTGCGAAAGCGGCAGCGCCCCGTCCGAGGTATCCCAAAAGAAATTTGCCCCGGAGAACTTCTTTCTCCAGTGCCCTCAAGAAGTGATTGAAATGCATATGGGTTTCCGTGAACGTATCCCCAAACTTTTTGCGCTCGTATCCTTGACGCCAGACAGATGGCCGGTGGTCTTGCACATCTGAGACAAAGAGTTCAGAGAATAAATCCTGCACGCTAAAGGTGGGTGAGCAAGCTTCGGATGGGGGCCCTCCTGGATACTTCATCGCGGCCACTTTGTCACGAGCCCAGGTGAAGAATGCCGCAACCACTAGCGCCCCATGATCTTCGTGAGGGACGCGCCAATGATCGAAAGCTTCTTTGAGAGTTCTAGGAAGACTGAAGCTAGGCGGCCCAGGTCGCATGAGGAGGGAGGCAGCCTCCGAAAGAATCGGCTCGGACGGTGCCTCGGTGACCAGGTAGTCGTAACCTCTAGAAAGGTCCATGCAAATACGCATGTGGGTGCTCACTTGTTTGAGTGCATCATGCAAATTCGGTAGTGGCGGATACGCGTGGCGCATAGTGTTGATATCCAGCGGCAGACGCCGCGATAGGATTGCGAACCTCTGGGCGTAGTCGAGGTCACTATCCCTGCCAACTGACCCACAGAGCAGTTTGACTTGTGCGAAACGGAGTAGCGTGTCTCTGACTTCCCGATCGCCATTATCGTATCGTGAACCCCATCTGGGCTGAGGTCAACACCAATCTGTGAAGCTCGTGGAGTAAACTTACAGCGGCCGTCCCAAATGAACGATGCACTCCATGGATGCAACTTCCTTGATCGTGCAGAACCGGATGCCGATTTTGCGTTCTATCATTAGCTGGTCGTAGCCAATGACACTGTAAGGCATATCAACTATGCTAGGTTTTACTACCTTGGATGGAATAATCCGGGAGGAGGAGCTGAAGGGCGGGGGATGTGGCCAGGTCTCGCATATTTTGGCACTGGTGGAAATGAAGAACGCGAAGGAAGAGCCATCGTCAAGCATGCGGAGAGCCTGTCGGAGCGCACTCAAATTCGATTCGGGTTCATATCCGAATTGATCGATGAGTAGGTGTGCTTCGTCGACCGCGATGAAGACGTCGGGGAAGTCGCTGTGGTCGGGCACTCCCGCCGGAGAATAAAGCACGGTTCTGAGCGCCGATGCTTGCGCCGACACCATATTCGTTCCCCCGGGGTCGGTTGACATATATCGATAGATGGTCCTCCTCCTCAAGAGCTGCGAGGGTTTGATTGAGAGGCTGTAGAAAATGAAATTGGCTGATCGTACCTCATTGGCTTTCTCCAGGACCGCATCATAGAAAAGCCTCCTTTTCTCCCCTACCCTCTCCATATTTTGTCCTTCCGTCATGTACTCTCTGAAGTTCTGAATTCTTGCTTCCCGGTCTGCGCCGCCAAGAGATTCAACCACGCCCGTCGCCTTCCAGAGCAGGGCGCCGAGGAACGCATACATCCGAGCGTAGGACGCCTCAGGCGGACGCCGTTCTTCGGTGTGCGTCAGGTATTCATAAGCGTTAACATCCCCGGGAGGAAATCCTAGGAGCTACAGTGAGACAGCTTTCGGCGCCGAACGAGTGCAATCATACCCATAGAGTCGGGTTTGCGCAACGTGATAGGAATTGAGAAATGCGTCTTGGTAAACTCATCGACCAAACGAGATTTGCCTGTCCCAGACGATTGTACGATGGGACAATAGGGACGGTAGCTGTCTGCTTTGTGCTTCGTGCACTCGGTGACATGCTCCCCTAACGCCGACATGAGGTCATCAGCGTCTGCAAATGGGATCGTCCAGGAGCGTTCGGTTGCTGTACATCTGTCAACTACGTGCAGTGCCTGGAGGCTGAATGAACTTACCGATAAGTTGATTTTGCACGTCCCAGTAATCATAGTGTGAGGGGGCGCGTGGCGGTTTGGCTGGGCGCGTTCCGAGGATGCGAAAATTATGATTGACTGCGAGACCCACGCAACAGAACCCACTTACGATACGGCTTGAAGGCATCTAAGGGAATTTTGAAGAAGAGGTCTAGTACCGGGACGTCAACGATCATTCAACGTTTGAGGTATAGACGCACCATTCACGACCAGCTCCCGAAAATCTCCCTGCTGTGCCATCTCCCTGAATAACTGGAAAACATCTCGTTGCTGGCTAGGTTCGGAGAGCCTGTCTTGAAAATCTTTCTCCTCGATCACATTTGTGATTAGCTTGGGAATGGTCCCAATTACTGACACCACCGCTGCGTGAAGGTAGGATAGAGATGTTGACAATTGGGCATCGGTTTTATCCTTGCTATGAGCCAGCTCCCTGTTCATTTTTTCTATCGATGCGGGGCGAAGGCAGCCTAAAATGTCTTTGGGGGCGAATGTGCCATCTGGTTGAAGAGGAGGCTCAAGGGGAGGTGGGCCGAGGCCTTCGACGAATTCGACTTGGTGTTTCTCAGCCGCAGCCGATTGACGAGCGCTGATGCGGTCGGGATCTTCCATGTGTTCGTATTCTCAGGACAATGATGTACTTAGGATGGCTCAGTTGAGGCCTGGAGTGAGTGGGGGAGGTGTCTTGTTGACAGGGGCTTCGTCGGTGCAGTAGCAGCGCCGAGGCGTAAGTATCCGCGATCGGCAACCACAGTAAGCACGTGCACAGGACACGCGATCGATCGACCACCCGCCGACTCTCCGGGCCCGCAGAGGGAGGCAGAGGGGCCCTTCAGGCTGAGCTGGGTGACACTGCAGCCACACAGTACGCTGCTTCGTTCTCTCTCCCCTTCACCTTCAACTTTGCTCACTCCGCTCCGCGGTATCTGCGATGCGCGCGTGACGGGCGTTAGCCCTTCAAATATGAGGTCTACTTCCTGATAAGGCCGGGGCAACCGGCACGCTGCCGGCGCTTTCAATGAGCAGGCTTCTGCGGATGACGGCGTGGCCAGAGTGACTTTATTTTCTGGTTGAATAACTATGATCTCGAGAACGTCGCCTGCAACAGGAACAAGAGTTTCAATCGGGAATCGATACGAAGCGTTCGGGCGCCTCTATTTGAGTACATTGAAGATATGCAGCCACCTACGCAGGGATATACAACTTGTTGACTAGCCCCCCCTTCGCCACCACCTTGTCCTTCCAGTCTCTCTCGAGTTCTTCAACGTCCCAGTTCGCTGAGAAGAATCTGGAAAAGGAATTGTTCAGTAAACGATCTAAAAGGAGAGTTGATAGCGAGACACTGACTTGCCGTTCAACCAGTCAGCACGACCGGAAGTGAGATACAAGACCACAGCAGGAGGAAGGGCAAATGAATCCCACTCGAACCCCTCCGGAGCGACGAAGCCGGAGTCTGCATTCATCTTTGTGTCAAGAGCCCCGGGGTGAACGGAATAGGCCTTCAGCTTTGGATATTCTGAGCTCGCCGAGTCAGCCATGTAAAAGGGCCAGGGCCGTCCAAAAAGACTCACCTTGAGCCACGAACTCGACGAAGCGGCTGACGGCGTGCTTCGACGAGCTGTAGTCACTACAGAACGGCAGGCGGACCTGCGCTGCGAGGGAGGATATGACGACGACGTAGCCGAGATCTGACTCCTGTAGAGGCTTGACGGCAGCTCTGTCCTGACGTTAACATGAACGTTCTCGGGAAAAGCAATCGACGAACCGAACAAAATTAAACACCCCACGGACGTTGACCTCAAAAGAGTTCCACCACAAGTCGGGGTTCTTCTCTGATATCACTGTACGAAGATAAAGACAGGCTTATTCAGCGCTGCCTACGATCAAGGAATAGGGATTCTTCATACCTCCGGTCACCCCAGCCGTCGCGCCGGCGTTGGCGACAAGGATATCGAGTCGGCCAAAGCGTGCCACCGTCTCGTTCACAGCCGCTTCTGCAGCCCGCCAGTCGCGGACATCGGCCGGCACGGAGAGCACCTGTGCGTTGGGAACCGCAGCATGGATAGCTTTGGACGTCGCGTCGAGCGTCCCCTGCGACCGCGAGACGATCGCCACCGACGCGCCGGCCTTCGCATACGCTACGGCGGTTTCCTGTCCGATGCCGCGCGACGCGCCCGTCACGAGCACGACTTTTCCGCGGTATGTCTGCGAGTCGAAGTGGACCTTCGGGTCGATGGCCGGGTACACGCTATGAGTAAGTGACGTCATCAATCAAACGCGCGCGGAGACCAGTGGTGGAATGACGCACTCCTTACGGCGCTTGACGGGCACGTCTTCGTCGACACCTACAATCTTGGAATAATCGAAGTCTGGCATGGCTATTGTTTGAAGATGCTGGTAGGGATGAGCTGAAAATCACCTCGAAGCTTCACGCCTTATATAGCCTCCACGCGATCAGAGTGTTCTCAGGAGAGCAACGCCCGACTCGTCGGAGTGGACGGCGGCATACCTCGCATGGTGAATTTCGATGCGTAACGCCGCGGTGCCATGACTAAGATGCAGTACGATTAGCCGTCCCGGATGACGAATCCCCGACGAAATGCACCAGAAATGAGCAAAAAACGTCGACAGAGGGGCGGGTGAGGGGGTGGTCGGAGGTTACTGCTAACCCTTAAAGCCGACAGTGATGCGTAACGCCGAAGAGTAGAAGGCCGTAGAAGGGGAACCGTCGGTCCGCTAATTCAATAAGCACCCGGGCCGTTGCCGGTGAGTCAACGGACCGAGTGGCTTATGTCAAGTCATAATCGATAATCGATAATCTATTCTGTCATTTCCATCATCAGTTCTCAGTTGGTGCTGAGTATCAACGGAGTACAAGTGAAAATGAACTTCGTGCAGGCCAACTGCCGCGTTACGCGAGTACATCTAGCTTATTGACCAAGGCTCCCTTCGCCAGCACCTTGTCCTTCCAGTCCCTCTCGAGCTCATCGAAGTCCCAGTTCGCTGAGACGAACCTAATGCCAAGACAGTTTAGCACATAACCCGGAAGAAGAGTGGATAACAAAACACTAACTTGCCGTTCAGCCAGTCAGCACGACCAGAAGTGAGATGCAAGACCGCAGCTGGGGGGAGAGCAGGTTCGTCGAACGTAAAACCTGAGTCGGAAGGGACGAAGCCCGAGTCCTTGGACATCTTTGTATCAATGCCCCCGGGATGGAAAGAGAAGGCCTTCAGCTTTGGGTACTCTGAACCCACACAATCCGAGTCAGAAATGTGTAGGAGGGAAAGATGCTGCTCATCAGGACCCACCGAGTGTTATGAACTCGACGAAGCGGCTAACGGCGTGCTTTGACGAGCAGTAGTCGCTCATAGTGGGCAGGCGGGCCTGCGCTGCGATGGAGGAGACAGCGACAACGTATCCGAGATCTGACTCCTGCAGAGGTTTGACGGAGGCGCTGCCAAAAAGTCAACACAAGTACCCTCGGACGGCTCGGAAATCGACGGACCGAACATAGTTGAACACACCACGGACGTTGACTTCGAACGTTTTCCACCACAGTTCCGGATCCTTGTCTCCTAACACTTCGAGACAACATGTACTGTCAGCACTGCCCACAACCGGAGGCCGTAAATCTCTCACAGTCGCCCACTTTAGTAGACACGGCGGCGTTGGCGACGAGGACATCCAGCCGGCCAAAGCGCTCCAACGTCGCCTTCACAGCCGCTTCCGCGGAAGGCCAGTCGCGGACATCAGCTGGCACTGCCAGAACCTGTGCGCCGGGAACCGCAGCGTGGATGAGGGCAGCTGTCTCATCGAGCGTCGCCTGCGAGCGTGCAACGATTACCACCGATGCGCCGGCCTTTGCATAGGCTATCGCAGTCTCCCGTCCGATGCCGCGCGACGCGCCTGTCACGAGCACGACTTTGCCGCGGTACGTCTGCGCGTCGTAGTGGGCCTTTGGGTCAATGGTCGGGTACACACTACGAGGGAAGAACAGACTCAGGTGAGCGTAGTGGGCATAGAAAATGGTGGAGAGACGTACTCCTTATGATGCTTGACGGGCAGGTCCTCGTTGATTCCTATGATCTTGCTTAGATCTAAACTCATGATTGCTGTTTGAGGGTGCCGCTGGAGATGGACAAGATGTTGTTTCGAGCGTGCGTTATATATACGCCGTTGGAGGGCCGCGCGTTGTGAGAAGAGCTCGATGGAGTGAGTGCCGACTTGATTCGTATGCTAGGAGCCGAGCAGCAGCGCTTGTGCCAGCATCGATACCCACGGTGGGCACGACTGTGGCTGAAACGGCGTTAGGACATTAACTGGTCTTCCATGTTCTAGGATAGTCGGCACCCCAGTCTCTAGAGTTGGAGCTCTCAGATCTTCAATACTGGACCCCAAGTACATGCCCGACGTTGCCTCGACCCACCACAGCCCAACATGAAGCGAGTATGAGCCGATGTTCAGCGGAGCCAGGCGTAGAGAACCATCCGTGGGCTGTTGCCCAGCGTACGACACTGCCACTCACTGGATGACTCATGCCTGTGTGGCCGCAGTGACTTTCCAAGAAAATTACACACAACGCCGTGTGATGACAAAGACGCAACATGAGCCGCACTGACGAGGCCCCAGGGCAACACACCAGATATACAAGAAGCTAGACAGAGGAATGCCCTAAAGCCGATTCTCATGGCACCGAAGAGTGGTATCGGGAGGAAATTGTGTGTGCGCAGGTTATGCGCGAGTATAGGACTTGTAACTATTCCGGATTTGACCTGATATGACGTATCCGTGCCAAAATCTGGGTCAAAATCGATGCATCGATTCGAGGCTGCCGCGCCTTGTGCACTGAGGTACTAATCACTTACCGGCCATGCCAGGTCTGACCCCTGCAGAGCTCCAGGACATCCTAACTTTCACCATCGGTCTCGCCCATCGCGCAGGCGCACTCATCCTCGAGGGCTCCCACGCGATCCAACGTGCGGGCGCGGGCGACGTCGGCGCGAAGAAGAACGCAATCGACCTCGTCACCGAGTACGACGTGCGCGTCGAGGAGCTCGTCCGCAGCGAGATCGCCCAGGCGTACCCGGACTTCCAGTTGTGCGTCCCCTGCGCGCCGTATGCGTGATCGTGATAGTGCCAACAGGGCACCTTGGTGTGTAGTATCGGAGAAGAGTCGTACTCCGCAGGCAAGCGCCCTCCGCTCACGGACGCCCCGACATTCTGCGTCGACCCGATCGGTGAGCCGTTCCGCCCCTCGTACCACCCAAGCTCACATTGCGCGCGCGGTGACAGACGGCACCACGAACTTCGTGCACGGCTTCCCCTTCGCGTGCATCTCGCTCGGGCTGATCGACCACAAATCCCCCGTCCTCGGCGTGATCTACAACCCCTTCCTCACCCAGCTGTACACCGCGACGCGCGGCGGCGGCGCGTTCCTGCGCTCGCCGGCGCACCCCTCGCCGCAGCGCCTCCCGCTCGCGCCGCCGCGCGCGCTCGCGGGGCTCGCGGAGGCGCTCGTTGCGGTCGAGTGGGGCTCGGACAGGAGCCGGGAGGCGATCGCGCGCAAGGCGGCCAGCTTTTCGCGGCTCGCGCAGGCGCGGCCCGAGGGCGTGATGGCGCACGCGCTGCGCTCGGTCGGGAGCGCTGCGCTGAACTTTGCGCTCGTTGCGCAGGGCGCGCTGGACATGTACTGGTGCGTGCGCGCGGTGTGCACATGTGCATTGGCTTATGTGCCGTAGGGAGATTGGCTGCTGGTGCGTCTTTTATCAGTGCGTTTGTCTGTGAAGTGCGCAGCGCTGACGCACTTGTAGGCCATGGGACGTCTGCGTGAGCACACCTCCCACAATGACCTTGACCCGGCGTGCTGACGCACATACATCCAGGCTGGCATCGTGATTGCACAAGAATCAGGCGGCTTCGTTACCGGCGGGCACAGCGCACCGCACGATGGCATCGTCGACGCAGCGCTGCTCACCGGGCGGCGCTACCTCGTCATCCGCGGCATCGCAGACACATCGGTGCGTCTTTTCGCTCTTGCGTCTGTAAAGTGTACAACATGCAGATGCTGATGTATGATGAGGGGGTAGGAGGAGACCGGGCGCGCGGCGCAGGCGCGCATCGCACGCGAGTTTTACAACACCGTCGAGGAAATCCCGCTCGACGAGTGAAGTCCCGACTTACCCAGCGGAAACTAGAACCCGAGTGTCACAAGACGCAGAGAGAATGCTTTCTGTATGCGCACAGTGGTGTGTATGAAATAGTAGCGAACAAAAGTGCCGTGCAGAGCACGCGCATGCCTCTCCGCCTTGTGGCCGAGTCCAGACTAGCCCTCACATGTATGCACGCCGAGTAGAGAGAGAGAGAGAGAGAGAGAGAGAGAATACACCTCATGTATTGATTATCCGCATGCAATAGCGAGCGAGGGGTGCTGTGTAGAGTACTTGCGTGCGTGCGTGCGTGCGTATGCAAAGCTACGATACGATACGTACTCCAACAGTCAGTATCAGTATACAAGCGGCAGCGGCGGCGGCGGCTGTCCCACAAACATACAAAAAAAAACACAACACAACACAACACACAAGCGCCGCCTCGGAAAGAAAAGAAGAGGATAATAAGAAGACGAAAGGAGGGAGGAGGCCCGCGCGCACAGCACACCGCAGAATCATAGGCGCGTCATCGCCCCGCCGCCGCCGCCAAACAACAGCGCCGTGCTCGTCGGCGCGCGCACGTTCGTAGCCGGAGGCGACGCAGACCCAGACGCAGCGCCCGCCCTGCTCTGCGGCTGCGGCTGCGGCTGCGTGCGCGCCCTGGGCTCCGCCGGCGCGTCCTGCGCCTGCGCCTGCGCCGACGCCCGCCGCCCAAGCCCGAACAGCGGCGCGCTCAGACTCAGCTTGCGCGGCTTGCGCCACAGCGTGCCCCCCGCCTCCTTCTCCTTCTCCTTCTCCTTCTCCTTCTTGGACCCAGGGTGCTGCGCCGGCGCGGGGTCGGAATCCGCGTGCAGCAGCGCGACGCCCGGCCCGCCGTCCGGCGCCGCGCTGAGCGGGCCCTGCGGCGCCGGCGACGCGCTGCGCCCGCGCATGAGCTGCGCGAGCCCGCCGCCGTGGACCGAGTGCGGGCGCGCGCGCCCGCGCGCGGGCGGCGCGTCGTCGTCCAGCGACACGCGCTTGTGCGCGGGCACCGTGGGCGACGCGGGCGACACGCGCAGCTGCGGCAGCGCGTCGGCGTCCTCGCCCGCCGCGTCCGGGTCCGGGAGCGGCGCGCTGGACGTCGACGCCGTTGAGGGCGTCGCGGTCGGGGTCGCGGTTGCCGAGTGCGGTGTGGGCGGCACGGGCGGGGGCGCCGCGTGCGCGTGCGCGTGGGTGTGGGTGTGCGCGAGGTCGGGCGCGGAGGGCTGCCGCGCGTGCGCGAGGCGCGCCGAGCGGCGGCGCCAGAGCGAGCTCCCGCCCGACGCGTCCGACGCGCCGTCCGACGCCGACGCGGCAGTCGCGTTGCTCGGCGCGGGCGCGAGCGGCGGCGCGAGCGCATGCTCGCGCTCGCGCTCCCTGCCCTTGTCCTTCTCGCGCTCGCGCTCGTCCTTGGGCGGCTTCATGCTCAGCCGCTTGAACCACACGCTCGGCTTGCGCTCAAACTCCCTCGACCCGCGCCCGCCCTCCTTCTCCCCGTCGCGCTCCTGCTCGCGCTCCTTGCCCTTCGCCGACCCGTTCAGGTGCAGCGCAGGCACAGGCGGCACAGGCGGCGCGCCCGCGCGCGTCGACACGAGCCCCTCGGCCGTCGCCGGGCGCGCGCCGAGCCGCGCGGCGCTCGGCGATCCGCGCAGCGTGTGCAGCAGCCCGCCGCGCTCGCGGCTCGGCGTCGTCGGCGAGCCGGCGGCGCTGCCCGTGTCGGGCGTGCCGGGGATGCGCAGCGCAGGGAGCGACTTTTTGCGCGGGGGCGGCGTGGGTGGAGGCGCGGGCGCGGGGGACGCTGGTGCGGGTGTGGGTGTGGGCGCGGGGGACGGCGGGCGGAGCGGTGGGGATGGTGGTTGCGGCGGCGCGGGCTCGCCCAGGCCCGGCGGGAGTGCGGGCTCGCTTGCCGGGTCGGGCGGCGGGAGCGGCACGGGCAGCGGCGGGGGCGGCGGTGCGTCGAGCGCGGGGCTCACGACCGGGCTCGCGGACACGGCGGTCGTGGTGGCGGACGCGGGCTCGGGCTGCGGCGGCGGCGGCGCGGGCAGCTTGATGCCGAGCGAGGCGGGGTCGAGGTCGCAGGCCTGGTAGTACAGCACGTACGCGCTGCCGGACGCGGCGTCGCCAAAGTACTTGGGGATCTCGGTCTCCTTGACGGGCTCGATCTTGTCGTCGTCAAAGAGCAGCCACGAGTGCGGGCCCTTGACGAGCGCGACGTAGTGCCCGTGGTGCGGGCCGCTGGGGCCGGGGAGGGCGCGGGGCAGACGTCAGCTTGTGGGTCATGCGGGCGGGGCACGCGCGCACGCACCTGCCGATGTGCACGACGATGCCGAAGAGCTCGTACAGCCGGTCGGGGTCGTCGACGTCGTCGACGGTGTTGAAGAGGCGCAGCTCGAACGGGAAGGCGACGCGGTACGTGAGCTTGATGTACTTCTGCACGTCCTCCTGGTACTTGAAGCGCTTGAGGTGCAGCGCGAGCACGTTGGGCAGCTTCTTGATCTTCATCCTGCGTGCGCGGGGGACAGGCACACCACGTGTGTGAGCGCGGATGCGAATACGGCAGGGCGCGGCGGCGGCGGGATCGAACGCACCGCTTCTCCGCCTCCTGCAGGCCGCAGCAGCTGTCGCAGAAGAACTTGTTCCGCTGGCACAGCATCTCGCTCGCGCTGAACTGGCGCAGGCACGCGGTCACGCTCGAGTTCTGCTCGATGTCGATCGAGAGGTCGAGGAAGGACTCGTCGCGGGAGGATACCTGCGCACGCGGGGGGGCAAGTGGCGTCAGCCTTGGCAGATCTCCGCGGACCGATGCTCCGCGGGGGCGGGGTGCGATAACGTAGGCGCGGGCACCCGCGCGCGCGGGTGCCCCCCCGGGGGAAGCGGCTCACCGTCTCGCAGGTCAGGCAGCGGGTCTCGGACGTGAGGGTGCCCTCGAAGAGGCGGTGGACGAGCGTACCGCTCTGCACGGACGAGTCCGAGTGCGTCGTCGGCGCGGGGTTCGAGACGAGCGTGGCGACGGACGAGGACACTGCGGGGCGCGCGCGCGACGCGTGAGCGGTGCCTGGGGCGCATGGGAACGGCAGGCACTCACAGTCCTCGCGGGAGGCGTTGGAGGACGAGCCGGAGGCGTCGTCGCGGTGGTGCTTGTCGGTCTGTATCTCCTCGACGATGCGGTTGAGGAGGTGGTTGAGGAACTCGTGCGCGTCCTGGTGCATGGCGCCGCTGAAGAGCGTGTTGGTGTCGCGGAGCTTGTCGATAAAGGCGCGGGGCGCGACGGCGCCCTTATCGACGGGGTTCTTGGAGATGTAGACGTAGAGGGAGCGCAGGGCGGAGAAGAGGGTCGGCGGGGCGGAGGGGATGACGAAGGTGGGGGAGGCGGGCGTCGGGGCGGGGTCTGCGGCGGGCTTGGCGCGCTCGGATTTGCGGCGGGGGAGGACGGGGGGCGCGAGCGAGGCGTTGTGGTGTCTTGATAGGGCGGGGACGGGCGGCGCGGAGATGTCTGGAGATTGAATGACGAGGTCGCGGAAGGGGGCGCAAAAGTAGAGGGCCTGGAGGACCGAGTTGGCGTAGCTGTGCGGCAATTAGTCAACGCTTGCGCAGACGCAGGACGGGCGCGGTGCGCACCAGGTGTTCCCGAACTATCTCAAGAGGTTCAGTTCGTGAGTCATCTGGGAGGATGCGGGTTGGGACGTACGTTCTCGAGGCCAAACTGCTTTTCGTCGGCGACGGAGAGGGTCGAGTCCAAGGCAGAGGCGTCTGTGAGGGTGGGGGAGGCGGTGGGCTGCTGGGGGACTGCGAAAGAGATCCATTTCGCGGCCTTTCCTATGGCCATGCTTTGGGGCGTCGTGGGAGGGGGGACGCGGTCTACGGCGCAGAGGACGCAGAGGACGACGTGGAGGGCGACGAGGAGGACTTGCGGGCAATTGCAAGCGGGCGTTGCAAGCGCCGTGCGTTGATAATATTTCACTTCATCAGTCCCCTCCGAGCCGCTCTCCCGGCCGCGACCTCTACACTGCTCCCTAGTTTATTTTCCTGCCCCAGCTGCCAAACTACATAGCACAACTGCTCGACTAGAGCCCAGCGAGAGGTCGCGAACAGTGCAGAAGGCGATGGCGAGGCAGCGGCGACGTTCTCCGCTGATTGCGAGGCAGCCTGGCGAGCACTGGGTCGAGCGGCGTGCCTGTGCCTTGCAGTTGTCCATTCCGGCAGCGTCGCCGTCACTCCGAGTCCCGGTCCCGCAGAAACGCTCGACTCGGACCAGCAACTACAGTTTAGCCGCTCTTCGCGTCTTTTACTGCGCACAGGGAAGTCTCCTCCAACATTCTACAGCTGCGCGCGGCCTGCCCCGGCATCTGCGCCACGCACTCTGTGTTTTGATGTCAGGCATGTCATGGGCCCTGAGCAACGCGGGCGACCGAACCTTGTGCTCGCCCAGCGGGCGCCGCGTCCTTCCAATCGCAGACGCGCTCCCGCGCACAACGAGCGCTGCACCGCGTGCTCCTCCTCCACTCGGTCCGGTCCGACACTACCCCACCGTCACATGCGCCCGGCCCTGAACCATGTGACGTGTCCCTAGACGCGTCGCCCTCGGGGCTCTGCCCGCGCGCTACCGTGCTCCGTCCCGAGCGTCTCTGAATGCGAGATGCACGCAAGCAAGCCGCGCTTGCCTCCTGCCGGCTCAGAGCACGCCCGACAGGGCTACATACTTAGATCATACGCGCGAGCGAGCTCTCGGCTGAAGATATCAAGTCAGGACATGTAAGCAGCACGAGGCCTCCGGGGCTCGGCAGCCCGGATATAACAACAGCATCTACAATGCGCACCTCGCCGCCATGCAACAGCGGCCCCAGAGCGCACCCGCTCTCCTAAATATACGCATCCGACATCCGACCCGAGCGAAACAGATCGCCCACCTTCCAGCGCAGAAGCCTACTGCAAAGCCTCGACGCATCACCGAGGAAATCAACGCCGGCGCGCCACCGGGCGATTCTTCGGCGCATCGCCGGGCGCCGGGTATCGCACCATCAGCGCGGTGCGCGCAAACGCAAACGCAGATAGCGACACGATCAAGATTCGACGCATACGCACGCACGCAAGCCCATACAGTACAGCCCATAGTACACACACTTATCTATCTACGCCGCCCATGTGCGCGCACGCACCGCAGCCCCGGGCGCTCAGCCGGTGCGCAAGATGAGGTGCACGCCGCTCTGCGACTCGACAACGCCCGAGATCTCCCCGACGCGCAGCGCAAACGCCGCGTCCTCGAACGGCCGCTGCATCTGCCCGGGCCCGAACCAGCCCAGGTCCCCGTCGTGGTCGTGCGACGAGCAGTCCGAGTGCTCGTGCGCGAGCGCGCCAAACGCGCGCGCGTCGTCGCCGATCTCGCTGGCGTACCCCCGCAGCAGGCCGATCGCCTCTTCCTTGGAGCGCGTGATGTTCGCCTGTGCGCGCGTGTGTTAGAGTGGGTGAGGGGGGAGGGAGGGAGCGCGGCGCACCTCCTTCCACGAGGACGGCCGGCGCGAGCCGGCGTGCTTCACGAGCAGGTGGCTCGCGCGCACCTTGTCGGGCCGCGCACCTGCGTCTGCGCCCGCACCACCGAGCAGCGCGGCGCCCGGGAGCGCCTTGACCTCCTCGGGCGCGAGCCCCGCCGGCGGGTCCCAGACGGACTCCTTGGTCTCTGTGTTGTAGAAGTACGGCACGCCGCGCGAGTTGGACATGCGCACTTCCCAGCCGGACTGTGCGGCTGCTGCGTCAGACTTGGCTCGCCGAGCGAGTCGATAGCGTGGGCGGGCGTACCATGTTGGTTGTTTTGGGTTTGGGTTGGTGGTGGGGTGGTGGGGTCGACGACGACGGCGGGCGCTGCGCCGTTGTTGAACTTGCTGATCAAGCTCGAGGCCGAGGCCGGTGCGCGTGACGCAGCGTAGCACGCACGTGCCCCGACGCGCCCCAACCGCCAACTTTGGCCGTCACAGCCAACCTACAACCACACACGCTACTTACCTCCGCCCGCCCAGCCTACAAACACCACCCGCGATGCCCGCCGCCGCCCCTGCACCAGCCGCGACAGACCCCGCCCGCCGCTCCGCCTACAGCATGCTCATGACCGTCCTCTTCTACACAACCGCCGCGACCTGCGCCCTGCGCGCCCTCGCCGCCCTCGCCCTCCGCCTCGCCCGCGCCCCCAGCACCCCAGCATCTCCGTCCGTCTTTACGCTCGTGCGCACGCCCGCGGGGACGTTCGTCCCCATGCCCGTCGCACCGTCCTCTAGCGGAGGCGGCGGCGCGCGAGTCCTGTTGTTACTCCTAGCGGGCGCGGGCGCCGCGGTGTACTATTACCGCCACCAGGCTCCCCCAGCGCCCACTACTAGCGTGGAGAGGGCCGCGGCGCCGCCGCCCGCCGCAGAGGCGAAGGGCCGCTCGGCGCCGCCGCCGAACCCCTCCGCACGCCCGCGCGCCCCGCCGCCCGCGTTTAACCTGAAGCTCGACCCGACCGCGCGCGCATTCACCCCACGCTCGGGCCCCGCGAGCCCCGTCGCGGCGGCCTTCAGCTCCACCCCCACCAGAGCGCCGCGCACGGGCGCTCCGCCGTCGCCCGCAGACTCGGTGGGCCCCGCGACGCCGTCGCCCGCGCCTGCGCAGGCGCGGGCGCCCGTCGGCGTGGGCAAGATGCGCGTCGTGCGGCCCGAGGAGGTCGTCGGCGGGCGCGGGACGGACGAGGTGTTCGTGTTCTTCTGAGTGCGCGCGCGATGAGTATGCCCCAGAGCGCAGAGTGTATATTATACCAGTACAGTATCGGCCCACACAGCAATCCATTCCGATTTTTGGTTTTACGTACGAGGCGAGGCGAGGCAGGTCTACGCGCACTCATGGTATATACACAACGGCGTTCTGCGTTTGCGTCTGCGCGCCCCTAGTCCTCGCCGTAGCCGTTCGGGTTCTTCGTCTGCCAGTTCCACAGGTCGCGGCACATCGTCGCGAGGTCCTGCATCGCGCGGAAGCCGAGCTCCTTCTCCGCGAGCGTCGGGTCCGCCGTCAAGTCCGGCACGTCGCCGCGCCTGCAGCCCGCACGCACGCACGCACGCACGCACATCAGCCCCGCGACCAAACAGACACGCGTGCACGCACCGGCGCCCGATGACGTTGTACTTGTAGTCAAAGCCCGTCGCGGCGCGCATCGCCTCGAGGATCTGCAGCACGCTGAAGCCCTCCCCGCGCCCGAGGTTGTACGCCTTGTACCGCGCGGGCGACGGGCAGTTGTCGAACGCGCCCGAGCCGTCCGCGAGCGCGTCGAGCGCGAGGAGGTGCCCCGCCGCGAGGTCGAGCACGTGCAGGTAGTCCCGCACGCACGTCCCGTCCCTGCGCACAGCAGCACACGGCCCGTCAGGCGCGCCCGTGGGTCAGTCGGTAAGAGGGGCGGCACGCACGGCGTGGGGTAGTCGTTCCCGAAGACCTGCAGCGTCGACTCGCGCACGCGCCCGACGGCCATGTGCGCGAGCAGCGGCAGCAGGTTGCCCGGGCGCCCGCGCGGGTCCTCGCCGATCAGCCCGGACGGGTGCGCGCCGGCGGGGTTGAAGTAGCGCAGCGAGATGGCGCGCCAGCGCGCGGGCTCCGCTGCAGCAGCAGTGCGGCGTCAGCAACCTGCCAGACGCGCGGGGGAGGAGAGCGCGGGCGCACCGTGCGCGAGGTCCTCGATGATCGTCTCGCACATGATCTTGCTCTTCCCGTACGGCGAGTCCGCCTTGAGACGCGTGCTCTCCGGGATCGGCACGGCGGGCGGCGTGCCGTACACGGTCGCGGACGACGAGTACACGAGGCGCGCGCAGCCGTGCGCGGCCATCGCCTGCAGCAGCAGCACCGTCGCGCCGACGTTGTTGTGGTAGTACGTCACGGGCGCCTCGGCCGACTCGCCGACCGCCTTGAGCGCCGCGATGTGCACGACGCCCCAGATCCCGCCCGCGCCGTACCGCGCGAACACGCCGCGCAGCGCCGCGGCGTCCGTCAGGTCGCACCGGTGCGCGTCGATCGCGGCCGAGTCGCGCGCGGCGGGGGACGCGTCGGCGGGGAGCGCGGCGCGCGCGAGCGCCTCGAGCTGCGCGTAGGCGCGCGGGAACGAGTTGTGGTGGTTGTCGATGCTCACGACCTTGTAGCGCTGTGTCGCCTGCAGCGCGTAGATGACGTGGGAGCCTAGTGCGCGCGCGCGTTAGTCGTTGGCGGGCGGCGGGGGCTGGCGGGGCGCACCGATGTAGCCGGCGCCGCCGGTGACGAGGACGCGCTGCGGGCGGCGGGGGCGGTCAGCGCACGGGCGTCGGGCGGGCACATCGGACGCACTCTGAGGGGTGTTTCTGGTGTTTCGGGGGCGGCGGAGGAGGAGGAGGACATGGCGTCGAGGGTTGTGTTGATGGATCTGGATATAATCTGGGTATGTCCGGGATAGGAAAGCGGGTCAAGAAGCTAGAAAGAAAGATGGATAAGTTATAGAGTCTAGTATGGCGATGGCGGCGGGCAGCGACGTTGGGTACGCCTCGGGTCGTGTTGGTTGGTTTTAAGCAGAGTATCGGATCGTCTGTAAGTAATCTCGACTATCCTGGCCCGGTTACATATAAATATGCGCCCCGCCTCCAAAAACAAATTTTTTCCTTCGATCGCGTCGTTCGCAACAACGGGCGTCTCCAGCCCGACTCGCTCTCGCTCTCGTTCAGTTCTGGCTTCTCCAGCTTTGCCCCCGGACCCAGAGCGCACGGTTCGCGGCGAGAGCCCCAGCGAGGGTCGGACGCTCGCACGTTCGGAACGACTGCACAGTTTGTCCGAGCCCGCTCCGAGCACCACGGCTCGGCGTTGGCAACAGCGAGCTTCGAAGCAAGCAACGCGCCACAAGCACACTGTACAATTACGTGCCACCCGCGCCTATGACTCCATCTTGACATCGCCCTCGACGTCCTTCGGCGCGTCGGCGTCCTTCCCTGCCTCGCTCGAATCCGCCCTCGCATCCTCCAAAGTCCTCTCGTCCGTCTGCATCTGCGCCTGCGCGGCCGCGGCCACGGCCGCCTCCCTCTCGCGCGCCTCGCGCTCGCGCTCTCGCTCGATCTCCGCCGCGAGCGCGACGACGTCGCCCGTGCCGATCTTCCCAAAGAGCGCGAGGTGCTGGTCGCGCGCCGTGCGCAGCGCGAGCCACGCCCAGCGCTGCTTGTTCTGCACACACACACACAATGTCCGTGTCAGTCCGGGAATCGAAGCACATGTGTATGAGCGGGCACGCCTTACCTCTTCGAGCTTAGCGATCTGCTCATCCGGCGGCGTAGCAACGGGTGGGGGCGCGGGCGCAGGTGTCGACACGCGCTCCGCTGCCGGTGTGGCTGGCGCTGGCGTAGCAGGTGTTGGTGTAGCAGGGGGCGGCGTGGGCGTGGGCTGCGATTGCGATTGGGACGGCGATGGCTCCGATCCCCCGGCCGAGCCAGGCTTTGCCGGGAGCGATGGGTGCATCTGGCTGCCCGCGGGCGTCGGCGTAGGAGTTGCCGGCTTGCCCTGCTCGGCCGCGGCCACACTGGACTCTTGCGTGCTGAGCGCGGGAGGCGGGGCCGCTGCCGCCGCCGCCGCCTTCGCGCGCGCGGCCGCGATGCGCTCGGCCTGCCTCGCCAGCGCCTTCTTGCGCATCTCGATCCGCGTGTCCTCCAGCTTGATCTTCTTCACAAAGTCCTTCACGTCCCCGGGCCTGGCGAAGCTGCATCAGACCGATTCGTAGAAGGGCATTGGTTTACGCACTGGAACGGGTTCTCTAGGTCCCTGAGGTCGCGGTAGCCCATCTCCCAGATCTCGGTGAGCGGCGCGGAGCCCAGCGCGTGCGGCCACTCCTCCGGCTCGGCGCGCATCGCCTCGCGCGCCGGGCGCGTCTGCTCCTCCAGCCCCGGACCGGGCTCGGGCTCGCGGTCGAACGGCGCGCAGAGGTCGTTCTTCCAGCGCACCCAGTTGCGCTCGCGCTCGAGCACGCTCGCGACCGCGTCCGCGAAGATGCGGCCGGCGGGCGCGGTCTGCCGCAGCTCTTCGTGCGCGCGCGCGATTGTGTCTGCTACCCATTGGGCCGCGTCGCCCTCGAGTGTGAATTCCATCTGGAGAGAGCGGTTGCGGGGCGAGACCCACGAGGCCTTGGCTTCTTTCGTAAAGGTTTGTAGGTGGTGAAGTAGTACGAGTAGTTGGAGAAGGACTTGGCGGCGGAAGTGGGTGTCCGCGATCTGCGCAAGTCGGTTATCGGGGAGCGAGTGGAGAGAAATGGTCGTACCTCAAGGTCAAGCAGGTCCGGACTCGTCAGGAACTTGGCAAAAAAGTACTCATTTCCTGCTGTCTGTTCTGTGGGACTGTCTGTCTCTCGCTTTCGCTTGAGAGGGTTGGCGGCTGCTGCGCCGGTCATGACTGAGCGACTACCCGTGAGGGCGCGTTCCTTCACAGTTGCCTCCTTGATGACAGGGAGCGCCTTGTTAACGGCCTCTTGAAATTCATTGAACGTCTGTGGCGCTGCGAATAGTGACGGCTTTGAGAAAGGGAGCTGCAGCGACCAGAAGGTGTTGTAAAGGTCTAGAGATGACCGTGTCAACACCAGCACAAAGGGGCGGGGACGCACTTACCTTCTTTCTTCTCCGCCTCGGTCTGCTTAGCCTTCTCAACAGGCGTCTCGTCGACCGCCATGACCTCCTCCGGCTTCGCCTCCGCCTCGACCTCCATCTTTTCCTCTGCCTCGTGGGGGAACTTCACGCTCTCCCACGTGGACCCGTACTCTCCACGCAGGTTCACGCCACTGCGCTCGCCGAGCGGGAACACGCCGCTGAGGAACGTGAGGATGCGCCCGCAGAAGATCGTGTTGGAGCCCATCTTCGAGAGCCGGCGCAGGAGGTCGTTCAGCGTGCGCAGCAGCACGAGGGCCTTGCCCTTTTGCGGGACCATGTTGGCTGTCAGCCGCGCGGCGCGCGCCTCGATCCAGGAGAAGATGTGTGAGCAGGAGGGTATCGTCTGCGTTTCGAGGAGGTCCTGGAGGGTCGAGAAGGGAAAGGACTGCTCGCATGCGTCTTGGAGGTTGGAATGAGCTGGCAGCGCGGCGGCGAGGAGAGCACAGAGGGCGCACCTTGTTCGGTGAAGGTCAGCACGAGCTCCAGCCTGTCCTCCAGCTCGTCATAGTATGTCGTCTCGGGGTCGCTCAGCGCTTGGCCCTCCTTCGACTGCTCTAGCGTTCAGCCGCGAGTGCATAGGGTACTGGTATAGCGTGCGTACGGCGAGCGTGAAGATCTCGGTCTTGAGTGCCAGCTCCCACTGCCCGCGCCGCACGTCTGAGGAGAACTTTGAAGGCGTGTCTTCTAGCGCCGCTGCCACGAGCCTGTCTAGGTCATCCTTCTGGAACGGCCGTGGCGGTAGTGAGTCGAGGAGGGCGCGCAGCGCTGCGGTGGGGGAGCTGTGGCCCATGGAGGTGGGGGACGGAGGCAAGGAGACGCGTGCCACGCGCCGGCGCGCTCCTCCGTGCCTTGTTCCGACATCCCATCACCGTTATACATTCATGCCCACCAACGACGAACATTCTCTTGCCAGCGACATCGAGAGCATCCATGCCTTATTAGCTCAGGCCTCAGAGGTCCCTGACGACGCCGCGGACCAAGACATCGCGGCGCTGCTGCGACAGCTGGAACAGGCGGATGGCGTTGGACGCGACGTCGAAGACCGTGTCGACACAATTCTCGACCGCCTGGATGCGCTTCTGGGCACGCTTCAGCTGGAGGGCGAGGTGCAGGAGGTTGTAGCGGTGCAAGAAGATGTTGCGGTGGAGGAGGCCGGTGCAGCTGAGGCTCGGGAGGCGAATAAGGGGCCTGAACGATAGGCTGTTCTGCCCCGCGCTCCAGACAGGTGCGCTCTCTCCGTGATCTGGGAAATGCATCTCATTGTCGAGCTGTTTACCAGGCGGTTGATTCACGACCTAGCATTGTATGCTGTCCTCGCGACCTTTGGCCTCACGTAGCCCGATCGGGGTCTCACCCGAGAACCTCCCGTATCTAGACAGAGGATGGCTAACGCCGCACGACGACTCGGTGCACTCGTTCACTACGGGCGATCACTGTTTCCGCCATACAGCCATCGGCAGAATGCAACATTCTGCTTCACTCTGACAAAGCCGATTCGCTGCTGCTGCTGCGCTGACGACGCTATGTCCGACATCGACACAGGAAATATGAATCCCAATTTCTGCGCCCTGCGCTCAATGTCCATTACTCCGGGGTTCCGCAGTAGATACAACAGTCCGTGCATACCGAGTGGCTACACGCTTGCCAAATCGATCTTAACAACTGCTTCTTCCTCATGACTCTGTCGCTCGCCGGGATCGGCGTTCCTCATCATCATCAGCGTAATTAATGAAAGATCGCTGGTGCTTCTCGTTCTTCTCCGTGTTGTCCCGTCGTCATTGTCATGTTGTTCCCCACCGTGCGGGGTCGCAACGCTGCGCGGCGCGAACGTCGAGATTCGGTCGGCTGACATATCCACCTCGCGGCTGATTAGGATAATTAGGGCCGTTGGGTAGATTCCCTGTTTTCCATCAGTTCGGGTCGGGGCAGCGCGTCGTGTTGCCACTGACCGATATCTGACAGACGCTTTCTGACAGAACCGCGTGGGCTGCAACGACAAGCGGATTGGATATCGTCCTCAGCACGACGAGGATGATCTAGAAGCGCAACGCGGTCAGTTGGCTTTGTAGAGGATGTCACTTGCCCATACCCAGAACGCTGCGTAGATGGCACCTGACTCGAGCAGCAAAGCTAGCACATTCTCCATCCGGGTCCGCCGCCGTTTCATGTACAACTGGGCCTTCAAAAATTGACGATGTTTCCTTGACAGAAGGATGAAGTGCATGGATCACATCTGATGGATAAGCATTGGCTCACCATGCTTTTGTCGCAACCAGCCCGAACGCCCACAAATTCGAGACGATGGAAAAAATAACTGCCACCAGCCCGCCGATCTCCACGGCGAACTCGTTCTGTGGCAGAAATGCGACTGCATTGACTGCCTCGGGTACTGGGATATCCGAATCCGCAAGACCGGAAAAGTTGAGGACGATCGACGCTGTTTGGAACCAGCTGTTGGACTGCTGCCTACAGATCGCATCACAGAGAAGACTCACTGAATGACAGCATCGCTAGCAGGACCGAAATCAGAAGCACGACACGCGAGCGCTCCCAGAGGTGCCAGGCGCGCGACATCACGATGGCATCACTGATCGTCAGCTGTAGCATTCAGTCAATCCAGGGTCCCAAGGACGTCAGCTTGTGCCTCCGGCAGACGGGGCACAACGCACGTTGAGGAAGACGGCAACCATAGCCACCTTGTCCAGGGAGCTGTCCGCGATTTGTCCGCTCGTGTCGTACCCGGTGATTACGATGCTTATGGCCCAGTGCACGACGGCGATGACCCACATGAGAACCATGACGGCAAGTAGGATGCGACGGCCAGTTTCCTCTAATCCACGGTCACTGCGTGACGTCCAGTAATCGAGCTTCACGGTAGGATGATAATCTACTCACATAAGTACACAGACCGAGAACAAGAGGAGGGCGGTAAAAAGTCCTGTGGTTCGAAAGTGAGCTCATCGCGGTGATGTGCACTTAGTTCCCTGAGGACAGGGACTGAAGTACTGACCGAATAGGATAGTTTCCCAAAGCTCAGCGAAGTACAAGGCGAATTCGAATAATAGCTGTGCGTTCAGCATAGCTCCAGGCCTTTAACTGATGCAGTAGACTAGAGGCGGGTGCTCAACACTCGACGCACGGATACCTGCAGTGCATTGAGACAAGGTAACGACGTGGCCAGTGCTTATATACCCTCATGTAGCAATCACGCGTGCCTTCCCCGAGCAGCTACTCTGACATCCGAAGCTCCGAGCTTTGATCAGGTCTAACGCCCTCAGACTGCGATCTGGCCCGCTTCCATCTTACAACACAGCATTGGGCTAGCTCGACTTGTTATATCGTCAGGCAAAAGGCCGGCCTTCACCAGACTTGCGTAGAGGTTGCTGGGGCTCGACCGGCGAATGGATCAGAACAGTTTCCCTACAATATTTCCGTGCCCTAGCTACTTACGTGCATGATCTACTGGCAGTGTCGCAGTTCCGCCGTTTTGATATGCTGCAACGACCCAGGGCTCCAGGTCGTCAGCTTTTAATCATGTCACACTGCAATCAGAAATCCCTCCGTCCCCTTGACCCCCATCTCAAATACGGTGATTTCATTTACCATAGTAAGAATACAGTACTTCTGAAATGCTTCTGTGAGTGATGATTTGGGTATCAGTTACCACACCTCGTATCAACCGGTGCCGGTATGTCACCAAGTGCCGCCGGCGGCACTCTTCATAGGCTTCTTCACTGGCGGATCAAAGTACGTATCTAGTGAGAACTCCAGTTCGCAATTTTTGATTTCTCCGCAGAAGGATCTTCTTAGGCATATCGCGATGATGATACCTGACACATACACGACCTAGAAAAGCTGATGAGTCGGCATTGTCGGCGGCGTGATAGCGCAAGGGATCACCGATATTTGCGTTATGCCCTCAAGTGTAATGATGAGCGTTTCCTCTGACAGAATGAACGGCAACGAGGACGCGACCAGCAAGAAAGTCTTCGCCAACGATGAGTTCCCGAGTTTGACTCGGGATCGAAGTAAGCACGTACCCAAGTGATTGCTGGCACAATCCCAGACTCTAGGAGCATTGATATGATCATCATGGCCCGGCCCTGACCTCGTACAGTGCGCAGGATGTCTGTGACCTGTTCCTTGTACAGCCTAGTGGACCGGACATTAGCCTACTCAGCCCACTGGTCCTGTATTTCGTTTCTAACCATGACTTGTTCGCCACAAGAACGGTTGCCCACAAATTGCACAAAACGGACACGGCGATGGAAGCCGTTCCAGGCGCCCAGAACCCATACGGGCTCAAGGCTGTGGTTCCCATCGCGAACAGATGAACCGCTGGCGTCATCCATCTCAGATGTGCGCCGAGCGGATCAGAGCCGGAGCTTACCCGTGTCAAGGGTCACGATGCAGCCAGAGACCGCGACGCGCCAGGGGGACCGGGTCCACAGCATCGTTGCACGCCATACCACGAATGCATCAGTGAGAGCAACCTAGAGCCGCGCCAGAGTCAGTACATCCGTGGATTTTGCCACGAGCGCTACGCACGCATAGAATTGACATCCAGAAGCGGGCTTGCAGAATGGGTTCCGTGAGCGGAATGGCCATAATGACAAACTGACACCAGATGGTCACTTCGAGAGACCAATGAATGATTGAAGTGCATTGAATGAACGTTGACGTGGCCAACATGATCGCGTCAGCTCTACTCTTGATGCCTTTACGCCTATGGAGGTTTAGAAAAAGGTTGCGATCGGAAGAGCAAACTCGCGTACAGGAGGAAATATATTGAGAGAAGAAAGAACGCGCTGGAAAACCCTATAGTAAATTTGGTCAGGATACAACGGCTCGGACAACGGCTCGGAAACTTCTGTGCACTCACCAAAGAGCACTGTCTCAAGGATTAGAGAATTATAGAACGTAGCGAATTTAATTGCAGCCTCTACTTCCGCTGATATCGGCATGTTTGCGTCTCGGAAAGAGTGGGATGAGTCCACCTATTGAGAGGAAAAGCTTGAGAAGCCTGGTGATTAGATTGTCTAGAGTCCACTGAAGCAACTGCCCTTATAACGCCAGCGGGTGAGCTGCGTTGATATTCCCGCGAGGAAGAACCACGAGAAACTTGCCATGACGGCCTCGTAGTAGTACGTACCATGGGGATCGTCAGCGACGACCTCTCCAGTGACGACCTCTCCAAAGCAACGACCCGCACGTTCCTCGCAACAGCTGCAGATCATTATGAAGAGAGCACCGCCCACCGCTGATCCGTTGGCACTGTGCATCAATGGTTAGGTACCGATGTGCAGTGCGCTTCAAATGCGGCAATGGTACTGCGTCTTTCGATTGCATGCAGGTGGTCGTGCCTCGTGGCCCGAGTACGGAAGACATCTTGACACAAGAGCGACGAGCACACTTCGCAGGTCAGCTGCACGCCGGTTTCTCTTAGAATGCGAGGTTGACGTCGACTTTAAACTCAGATGAAGCTCACCATCAATTATACCGTGACGGGCCGCCTCCAAATCGAACAACACATCAGAAGACACGCGCAGAAGAGGCATAAGACAACCCTATCCGATAGAAGCCGTAAGGCGTTAATGGGATGTTGGGATATACGGATATTGCATGTGTTGTGAATAAGCTGTGATGCGGCAAACAGAGACAGTGTGTGGTTGGCAGAGCCTGAGCAGGTTTTGGTCGATAAGCCGACGCGGAGGCTGCCGGTGCCAGTGATCACGCCGGCACCGAGGATGGCAGGGTTAGCATGGCCCGTGCGCAGTCCCGCGTGTATATAACCCGCGCTCTCTGCAGTCTGAAACCCTTACCACTCTGGCCTTTTGGCTTAGATCAAGTGTAGTATCTGTTCTTAATAGTTTAACCACTATTATGGGGGCACCGCCCCATTATTGGTTATCTTATTTTTGCCGCCCCTGCTCCCTGGGCTCTGCTTGCAACCCGGGCGACGCGATGACCTTGCCGCTGCACTACTGGCCTGTGTCGTCGGGGGATCACCCTTGCTTTTCCTTTGCTGTTCTTTCTATCATTCGCCTTTTGGTGGGTGCTTGGGGACAGCAAAAGATTTGTTGGGCTGGTCTTTTGATGGGTTTGGGTTCTTGTCTTGTAACTAGGGATTTGGGTATGTTCTCTGCAGCTTGTATGATGGTGATTAAATATGTACCAGTGCATTATGTACAGTCTTCCTTCTATTCAAACTGCATGGACAGTGTTTATGTATGGTTTTGATCATGTATGCTACTTGAATGACCATCTGATCTCGATAATGCCTATTCCACTCTCTGTGCTTTAGACTTGGGATTCCATGCACCCTCATAGTCAACTAGTGAGTGCAATTGCCTATACGGGGCACTCTTTATCATACCAGCCCCAATGGTTGGCTCTATACAGCCATGTCACTCACTGAGACCGATGTCCTTTATCACCATCAAAGTAGTCGCCCGTGTACCCACTTCCTCTGTCTCGAGCTGTCGTCGCTGTTGTGCGGTTCATTGTATGGGGCATTGCAGTGCTGCGCGACGCGAATGCCGAGACCAAGTCAGCCGTTACTTTCTCGCGACAGGTCAGGACAACTACGAAAACTGAGTAAGTCCCCTATATTCCGTTAGTTCGGGATGCGGTGGTACGTCTTGGTGATACTGACCGATATCTGGCAGATACTCTGGGATCAGGGCCAAGAGCCGGGAGGACCAAAGGAGAACCGGGTACCGCCCTCAGCACAATGAGGAGAATCTGGAAACGCACATTAGTGCTATCTCAGCAGAAGAGGCTGCTTCCGGATACCCATAATCCTGCATAGATGACGAGCGTTCCCAGAGGCGCCAGCCGCGCGACATCACAACGGCATCACTGATCGTCACCCACAGCATTCCGTCGAGGCACATGTCAGCTTGGTCCCTACTGGCAAACGGGAGTGCGACTCACGTTCAGGAAGATGGTGAGCATAGTCACCTTGTCCAGGGCGTAATTCGGGACCTGCCCTTCATCGTATGGGAGGCGCCCGGTGGCCACGATGCCCGTGCGCGTGGCTCAGTGTACAGCAGCGAATGCCCATAAGGGAACGATACCGTCCAGTTATGATACGACGCCCAATTTCTTCGAGCCCGCGGTCACTAGACAACATTCAGCAAACGGGGCCCGCAGCGAGAATGCCTCGACTCACATAAGTATACAAGCTGAGGGCAAGAGGAGGGCGGTGAAGCCTCCCGCGGCCCGAAAGTAGGCCGAATTGTTCCCGATACGTGGCAGGGAGAGCTAGGGCTGACCAAATAGCACAGTTTCCAAAAGCACAGCGAGATAAATGTAAAGTTCGATGGCTCTCAAAGATACGCCGTAGCTCCGGATCCATGAACGGTCTGATAGATTAGAGACGGGTGTTCAACATCTGGCGCACGGATAGCACCCGCGGTACGTTGGGGCGGCCGGGAGGTAGCGATTGGTTGGTTCGTATATAGTCTCTTGCGGCAACTGCGCGTTCTGTTCTTCGAAAAGCCTCCTCTATCCGAAACATCGGGCACTGATCAAATCTAGCAACAAGCTGCGGTCTGGTCTGCTCCCATCAGCATAGAAGCGGATCTGCTCGCTGCATCATTGACACCAGGTGAGCAGGAGTTCTCTGAACTCTCGCAGAGGCTCACCTCGCAAAAGGAGCCAGACTCTGGGGGATGTTTGTTCCGCGATACGAACGTTAATCGGGTGCACTCGGACCTAACCTGAATTGTGTCCGCTGATGTGGCACACTGAACGACCCAGGGCTTTGGAAGAGGTACTTAGCATTGATGGACTCGCTCTCCTCCAATTGGGCAGCAAGCGGATACTCTCGTAAATCCGTCCCCGTGAGCTGGCAGGGTCTCGCTGAACAGAAACGCTTCGTGTGAGCTGGTGTCCAGCATGCCAAACGCATGCTGCGTCGAGTCGTTTGAACAGAGACTGTATCCACATGGACGTAGATAGAAGCACTGCGTTGTCGTTGCATATCACGGTGCGGACATCTGTGTCTAGAACTTGAACACCTGATCCTCGGTATATCCTAGCTCCTTGAGAATTCCGCCGACGGGACCCTGCTTCATGCCCTCCTTTTTTCCCGCAATAGCATTTACCTGTCCAGGTGGACCTGCAAGTCACCCGAGCCCATCAGAACCGCCTCACGTGACCCAGCACCAAAACGTACCGCAAATGAGCACCTTGACCTTATCCCCCACAGACGCAGGCGGGACATGCGCCTTGAGCAAATCCGCGTTGACGTATCCCGCGGCGCCGGCCCACCCGGCAGGCGGGCTGTCGAGCGTGTGCACGATGCGCAGGCGCTCGGGGTGCGCGCGCTGGAGCGCGTCGAGCTCCTTGCGCAGGAGGATGTCCGCCTCGGTGACGTTCGCGTAGAGCAGCGTGAAGCGCGTGCGGTTGACCGGGTCCGCGAGCGCGTGGTCGAGCAGCTGGTACAGCGGCGTGATGCCCGAGCCGCCGCCGATGAGCGCGACGTGCTCGAACTCGTTCGCTGCGCGCGGGGTCAGCGCGCTCGCGTGCGCGTATGTGTGTGCGGGGACGCACCCTTGTACGGGAACTTGAGGAGCGGGCCCTTGATCGCGAGCTTGTCGCCCGGCTTGAGCTGCTCGTGGACGTACTTGCTGAGCACGCCGCTCTCGTACTTCTTGATGAGCAGCACGAGCTCGCCCTCCTTGTCCGCGCGCGAGACGGGCGTGTACGGGCGCACGACGGGGTTGCCCTTCTTGTCGAGCGGGCCGCCCTCGGCCGCGCGCACGAGCACGAGCGACGTGATGGGCAGCAGCGCGGCCTCGCCGGGCGGCAGCGCGAGCACGAAGCGCGCGGTGTTGTGGTTGTACGGCTCGACGGCCGTCAGCGTGAGGTCGAGGAAGCGCTCCGGGTCGAGCGGCGACTTTTCTTGCTTGGGCTTCGGGGGCGCGGGGGGCTGCGTGAGGGTGGGCGCGCCGCCGAGGTAGACGTAGGCGGCGAGGCCCGCGAGGCCGGCGCCGCCGAGGTAGAGCGGGAGGTTGGAGGACGGCTTGGCGGGGCCGCCGCTGGGGCCGGTGGAGAGCAGGCGCGCGCTGCGCAGCGCGGGGGCTGCGGAGCGGGTGGCGAGGCGGAGGAAGGACATTGTGTGCAGGAGACGACGACGAGTCGGACGAGCGCGCGCGTCCCTGTTCTATGAAGGGGTGACGGTGTTGCAAGTTCGTGGGCGAATGGCGAGACCGACTCGGCGCAAGTAGCGCCGGCCGCCCGGCAACTTGATCACATCACCAATTGCCGCGCCCGGCGCTCTCATTCATTCGCATTCGTGCTCCGAGAGCGCAAGTCACTTCCCCACATCCGCAGCTGTTCGTCCCCGGGTATATACACAGCACTACCGGCACCCGAAAGCAGAAAGGGAAAGCAAGAAAAAGAAGAGACAGAGACAGAGACACGATCCCAGCCAGCCGACATGGCTTTGCACCCGCTCCACCAGTGCTGCTGTTGGTGTACATAATTCCTCCACGGCTACCCAGTCCTAGTCCTCCGGCACCACGCCCGTCTCGATGTACCGCGCCAGCCACGTCTTGGCCGCAGCGTACTCCGCGCGCAGGCGCGTGTGCGCAGCACCGCAATCTGCGTCGCGCTCCGCCGCCGCGCGCAGCTCCGCGCACGCAGCCGCGACGCGCGCGGCGCCCATCGAGCCGGACGTGTCCTGCAGCGCGCCCGCGAGCAGCGCGAGCCGCCCCGCGTCCCTGTCGCGCCTGCGAGCGGGTCAGCCATTAGTCCCGGGTGCGGCGGAGGAGCAGGCGCGGCGCACAGGGCAGCGTCCATGTCGCGCAGCGTCGAGTCCGCCTGGGCGAGGTACGTCCCTACCATCTGCGCGGCGAACTCGGCCGAGTCGGCGTCGTTCAGCGCGACGACGGTCTGGAAGACGCTGCGGTCGATCGCGCCGCGCGTGCGCGCGGCGGCGGCGGCCTGTCGCGGGGCTCGGGCTTCAGCTGCTGTGCGTGTGCGCGTGCGGGCGCACGCACCTGGTTGGAGGCGGTTGCGGCGGACATGATGGGTGCTGAGAGGAAGAGGGAAGATGCATGGCAGCCGGGGGAGCGGTGGTGTTATGGGGCGAGGGCGTGCAGGCGCCTGGGCGGGCGTGTCGCCAGCTGGCGCGTGTTCATATGGCTCGTTTAGTACAGATGCAGTTCCGCGGGCACCCTCGGCGCACTCGCACCCGCGCCCCTTCCCTCACCCTCCCTCCCTGCCCCCCGTTTTATGTAACCCCATGCGCGCGCGGCCACGCACATGCGACTGCGCGTCCCAGCGCGCGCGAACGAGTCTGTTTGCGCACCCGCCGCTGCGCCGTCGCGGGCAGATCGCGGGGAGGCTCGGGGAGCGGGGCGTGGTCAGAGCGGGGGGCGGGGGGCGGCATTCAGTATGCACGTTACCGGCCGGCCGCGCCCGCGCGCGGGTTCATTGATGCTATCTGGGTTCTGCGATGCGCATGATCGCGATAGGCGCGCAGAATCTTACTGTGGGCGGCGCGCGGGGAACAAAGGGAACAAACAGGTGCATAGCGGGCTGCGCATCGCGCGCACCAGGACAAGACAGGATAGACTGCCTTAATAATATCGAGATTGAGGGCGTGCGCAGGCAGGCGCGGTCTAGCCCCGCCATGCCCTGCCAGATCGCCCCCCCCCCCACGTGCGCTGACGGCCATGGCGTGCGGATGCCCATCTGTGCGCGCGCGTCTCCGTGCGGCCGATCCCATGGCGTCGCGTCAGCGCTGGACGCGAGCAGCAGCTACTACGGGGCGCCGGAGTGCATCTGCCCGCCTGGAGCAGCGCGGGCCCAGGCGTGCGGTATGCGCGCGCGCGACGTCCGACGCTCTGATAGACGTTATTTACGAGAGATCGCCGGCTTCTACTGGGAAAGCCCGAGCCTGCGCGTGCGACGGCGTTCTATGAGGGGAATTCGGGCGCGGCGACGTGGGCAGCGGGAGCCAATGCTCTGCCGTGGGAAGCGAGTAGCGAGCCAATGGTGGCTCGGTTGGAGAAGCGCGGTTGGGCGATGATGCCATGATCTGCGCTCAGGGAGGGCCCAGTGCCTGCGCGACGTGTGGTGCGCTCTTCGCGTGCGTATGCAGGAGGGGAACGTCGATTGCAGGAAAGGTCGAGAGCACCGTCGTGTGGGCAAAGGGCCCGGGGACGGAAGAGGGATTGGTGCGGTGGTGATGTCACGATGGAATTGTCATAGAGAAGTTCAATGCGAGAAGCGGGCCAATCGAGGGCGAGCCACGCGACGAGTCGATGAACGCTGTCTTGAGCGAGCGCATCCTCCCACGACCTCGGGAGTGTGGGCCCCTTGCGAGACGAGAGAAAAGCCGCAGATCCGAGGCGGGGACATAGAAGGACATTGTGTCCCGTGCAAGCGAAGAGTGAGCTGATGATCAGCAGGGAGCGGTGCAGGCTGGTGTTCGTCGAAGGCCACGTTGAGGGCTGATGCGAAAGTGCTTACGGGAGTTGTGAAGGGAGGATCTCATCGATGACGTCGACGGGTGGTCGGGCTTTGTGCTCTGGGTCGCTTCGTTGCTCCACAGATCAAACAGTCGCCTCTCCTCTTAACTTGCCTCTTGCCGTCCCGCTTGGAGCACTCTTCTCCACCTCGACTCCTATTACCCGCCAACTCTCCTCCACTCCCGCCGCGGCACTAGGCCCCCGAACACATTCAACATCCCTGGCCTCAACCCAGACATGTCCTTCGTCAAACTCAGCATATTCGGCACCTCTTTCGAGGTCCGTCCTTCCCCGCCCCCGTCTCCATTCTTCTCCAAACTCTCTGCTCACCTTGGTCTCTCACGCCGTCCAGGTCACAACGCGATATGTCGACCTCCAACCCGTTGGCATGGGTGCGTAGCCCCGGTCCTCGATCATCCCCATCGCACCCAACTCATCCTCTCCACCTCTAGGCGCATTCGGACTCGTATGGTATGTTGTCTATCCATGTCCTAGGGCGAAAGTCTCACTCTCTGTTGCGCAGTTCTGCGAAAGACCAACTCACAGGAGCATCTGTCGCCGTCAAGAAGATCATGAAACCCTTCAGCACACCCGTCCTCTCCAAGCGCACCTACCGCGAGCTCAAGCTTCTCAAGCACATTCAACACGAGAACGTACGTCGCCCCGCTTTTTCCATACTTTTCTCGAGGGTTTTGAGCCTGACGGTGTCTTTTCGACATCAGATCATCAGCCTTAGCGACGTGTTTATCTCGCCCTTAGAGGATATGTGCGTCTAGCCGGACTGAGCTCAATTCGCCGCTCATTTTCCGCTAGCTATTTCGTGACCGAGCTCCTCGGTACCGACCTCCACCGTCTCCTCACCTCTCGGCCACTAGAGAAGCAGTTCATCCAGTACTTTTTGTATCAGATTTTGGTGTGTTCTAGCGTCTCACTTGACTTGTTTAATTTCTAACTCGATCCGCTCAGCGCGGACTGAAATATGTGCACTCCGCCGGTGTCGTCCATCGCGATCTCGTAAGTGGGGTGCACCCGTACCGATGGCCCATGCTCAGCATTCCCAATTCAGAAACCCAGCAACATCCTCGTCAATGAAAACTGCGATCTCAAGGTGCGCATAATACCCGTTTGGCTTAGTATCGATGGCGGGAGCTGATGCTGGATGCGCCTCAGATTTGCGACTTTGGCCTTGCCCGAATACAGGACCCGCAGATGACGGGCTACGTGTCGACACGGTACTATCGCGCGCCTGAAATCATGCTCACGTGGCAAAAGTACGACGTTGCAGTCGACATTTGGAGCACCGGCTGCATTTTCGCCGAGATGCTAGAGGGCAAGCCGCTCTTCCCCGGCAAGGACCGTGCGTGTCACCCCCAACAATTTTTCCCATTGCGCTGAATGCTGACGATTGGGGGCCCAGATGTGAATCAGTTCTCGATTATCACTGAGCTACTCGGCACACCACCCGATGATGTCATCGAGACTATTTGCAGCGAGAATGTACGCGCGCGCCTCGCTACCTGTGTGCGTACGCTGATTGGTTATGGGTTGCAGACTCTCCGTTTCGTGCAGAGTTTGCCGAAGCGCCAGCGCGTGCCGTTCAGCGAAAAGCTGCGATGCAACGACGAAAGCGCGCTGGACTTGCTCGAGAAGATGCTTGTGTTTGACCCTCGCAAGCGCATCAACGCGACCGAGTGCCTTGCTCACGAATACGTTGCACCGTACCATGACCCAACAGACGAGCCTGTTGCTTCAGACAAGTTTGACTGGAGCTTCAACGATGCAGACCTGCCCGTTGACACGTGGAAGGTCATGATGTATGCTGAGATCCTTGGTACGCCCGTTAGCGAGTCGGCGGGTTCTGGTTCTCATCCATCATATGGCAGATTTCCATGAAGTCACAGACCCGGCCAATGGCAACGGCGCCATTCCCGAGGGCGCGCTCGCAGGACCTGACGACACTTCCTCTATCGGGACAAACGGCACCGCCTCTTCTGCCGCTGCAGCTGTGGCAGCGGCTGCAGCAGCGGTACCCGCGCCAGCCACTGCCGCCGCGGTGGCAAAGTAACTCAGGCACACGAGAAGACGAGACATTGGGAGAGGCAAAATGATATCCTGTATGTATGTGTGTGTGTACGGTATGCTATAACCCTATGATAGTACCTTACCCTTTTACCGCGCGCACCGGGCCCTTGGTTTTCGCGAATTCGGACAGTGCTTCTTTTGTCTCTGTTTCGGGGGCAGGTGTGGGAGGAAAGACGAGTAGTGTGGTATAGGTTTGGGTACGATACGCGGCTAATCAGTTAACACGACGGGGCGGTACTGTATTTGCATCTGCGACGGGGGTGGTTCTTTGACCAAGTTCCTATTTTTATTGGCGCCATGTATGACATACACGATAGACCATGCAGTGGCGTTCTATTTTCACCGACCGGCACGATAACCTCTGTGGCCCCGCGCTTGGTATGAGCGCTATGAGCTTGTGCGCAGAGATGCGTGGGTAGCAGCGCGCACGGTACCAGCGTTGTGGCGCGGGGAGCCGGACCGCGGGCCGACCATTCCCGCCAGCTGTTGGCTCTATGGGCGCTTATCGGCGACTTTAACCTTGAGAAGGTCCAACGCGTTGAAGAGACCCTCTGGACGATGCCACCGACACCACAGACGACACCGCAGCCCCAGCGCTCACGGAGACCTACCGCATTCGAGGTCAGCTTTCCAGACGAGCTTGACGGGCCCGCGCCCGAGGAGGACTCGGACCAGGATGCAAATGAAGCAGCTGTGGCGGCCGGGGCGAAGCGCAAGCACCCCGGCGGCGCTGGCTCGCGCGTGCGTCGCATCCTCACCTCCTTCCGTGCGCCATCTTGAGCATGCGATGCAATGCCAGCCCCCGAAACGTGCGAGCCGCGAGCGCGCACACGAGAACGTGCGGTACTACTTCCTGCGCCCCGACGAGCTCCCCGAGGCTACGCGCACCGTGTCCTTCCTCCTCGGCGAGGCCGACGCGCCGCTGCCCACCCCCGCGCCGACGCCGACGCCCTCGCCCTCGCAGGAGGAGTCCAAGCCCATGCGCACGCTGCGCGACTGGGCCGTCTTTGACGCGCGCGATCTGCGCATGATCTCGCTCGGCGAGATCGACGCGGAGGGCGGGACGGGCGCGCCGGAGGGCGCGGGGCTCGCGGGGCCCATGTTCGAGACGGGCGAGGACGCGGGCGCGGAGGACGATGGGGACTTTGACGAGGAGGATGATGACGACGAGGAGGATGATGGGGAGGCGGGGGAGGGCGTCAGGGTGCGGCTTGGCGCGCTGCTGCGGTACACGGTGGACTACACCAAGCCGGACGAGTGCGCGTCTCGTCTCGTCTCGTCCCTTCTCGCGGGCCCTGCGCTGACGCTGACGCCGCGCGCAGCCCGGTGTACCTCGAGACGACCACCGCGTGGTACGCGCTCGGCGCGCCCGCGCCCGCGTACGCGCCGCTCTGCGTGGGGCTGCTCCGCGCGCACGCCGCTGCGCAGGCGGTCGTGTGCGCGCTGCTGCACGCGCACAACACGGGCGACGACCCGGACGTAGACCCGCTCGACCGGCGCGACGCGGTACGTCCCGCCCGCCCACCCCACGCCCCGTGCCCCTACTCACCCCACCCGCGCCCACAGGAACCCATACTCCCCTCGGCGCTCGCCACGCTCGACGCGCACACCGCCGCGGCCCTGCGCAAGCTCCTCTCCGCCGCCCCGCGCCCGGCCGGCCCCCGTGCACCGCTGCGCCGCGCCCGCGCGCCGTTCCGCCTCGCCGCGGGCGCGGGCAGCCCCGACCTCGCGGTGCTGCGCCCCGAGAACCAGGCCGCGACGCACGTCACGCCGCGCATCGCCGCGCTCGCCGCGGGGCGCATGCGCGCGGCGCTCGTCGTGGTCGGCCGGCGGCCCGTCGCGCCGCGCGCGCGGCCGGCGGGGCGCGAGGCGCCGGCGGTGCGCGCGGCGCTCGCGCTTGCGCTGGCGGAGGAGGGGGCGCAGGTCGTCGATGCGCCCGTGAGGTGGCGCGTGCACCCGCGGCGGCCGTACTTGCGGCGGGTTGCGCTGCGCGATCGGCGCGGGGTGCTGCCGGAGGTTGCGTTTGAGGTGCGTCGGGCTGTCTGGTGCGCGGGGATGGGGTGACGGTGTCGTGCAGGTGGGCGATGTCGTGCTCACGCCGATCGGCGAGGACGACGGGCGGCGCGGGCACAGGCCCGTGAGGCTGCCCGACACGCCGGACGGCGCGCCGCCCGACGCGCGCCTCGCGGACTACTTTTGGTGCGTGCGGTGCCTGTGCGGTGCCCCGCGTGCGGCGTGCGCTGAGCAGGTGCGGCGGCAGGTTCGCGCGCATCGTGCATATCAACGGCGAGGACGAGCGCGTGCACGTGCAGTGGCTCGACCACGCGCCCAACACCGTGCTCGACGACCTCGCCGACGCGCGCGAGGTCTTCCTCACGCCGCTGTGCGACACGCTGCCCATCGCCGGGCTCTGCGGCACCGTGCGCGTCGCGGACATGGCGGGCGAGCACGCGGTGCCGGACGCGTTTGACGGGTACTTCTGCCGGTGCGCGCGCGCGCCCCCCGCCCGGAGTCCTGTGCGCTGAATGGCTGATGGGGGTGTGGAGGTTCATGTACGACAAGGCCGACGCGTCCTTCTCTGACCTCCCGTCCGGCGCGCCGGACGCGTTCGCCGCCGAGCCGCCGCACAACTGCGCGGTCTGCGCGCGGCGCGAGGAGGAGGCGGTCGAGGCGCACGGGCGCGTCGTGCGCCGCGTGGGCGCGCCGGACGGCGTCAGGGTGCACGGCGCGGTGTTTCACATCGGCGACTGTGCGCTCGTGCGCGCAGACGAGGGCCCCGCGCGCATCGCGCAGCTCGTCGGCGTGCGCGCGGGCGACCCGGTCGTGGTGCAGATGCTGCTGCTCGGGCGCGTGACGGAGATCGGGCACCTGCTGCCGTCGGGCGAGATCAAGGACGAGGTAAGCGCGCGCCTCCCGCTTTTATTATGGACTGGTTAGATTGACGCCTGGTGCGCTGCAGCGCCATCTGTTCTTCACAGAGGAGGTCATCGAGGTGCCGCTCGAGGACCTCCTCGCGCCGTGCTATGTCCTCCACCGCGACGCTATCCCGGATATGGAGCTGTGGACCGCGCTCGGGGCGAACTACTTTTACTACCGCTTTCGCTTCGCGTCCTGTGCGCAGGCCTCGTGGGTAGAGCGGGAGGAGCTCGACGGCAGCGAGGTTATCGGGTGCGAGAAGTGCCCGTGGGGGCTGCAGGAGCGCATCGCGGAGGCGGAGGCGTTCGCGGACGAGGCGCGCGCGCGGCCGCTGCGCGCGCTGGACATCTTCGCCGGCGTCGGCGCGATGAGCCTCGGGATGCAAGACGCGACAGGCGGCATGAAGACGACGCACGCGATCGAAATCTCTCCGAGCTCGGCACGGACACTCAAGTGCGCGCGCCATGTGCAACCCGTGCGGTTACGATGGATGCTGACACGTGCGCAGGCGCAACTCGCCCGGGACGCTCGTGTACAACCAGTGCGCGAACGAGATGCTGCGGTATGCGATCAAGCAGCACGAGGGCGTCCTCTCGGAGGACGAGGTGCCGCGCGACCTCTACGACGACTCGCCGCTGCCGCCCCCGCCCAAGCCGGGCGACATCGACGTGATCATCGCGGGCTTCCCCTGGTGCGTGCCCGCCCCGCCCCGCGCCCGCACCCACGCCCCGTGACGACGCGCCGCCAGCCAGCCGCACTCGCGGATGAACATGTACCCCAAGGCGTCCGACGCGAAGAGCAACCTGATCCTGAACCTGCTCTCCTGGGTCGACTTCCTCGCGCCCAAGTTCTGCGTCTTCGAGAACGTGCGCGGGTTCCTGGGCTACAACCTCGGCGCGGTGCAGCGCGACGAGCACCACACCGCGGGCGGGATCGCCATGGGCGGGCTCAAGCTGCTCGTGCAGGCAATGCTCAGCATGAAGTGCGCGCGCCGTGTCCTTCCCTCTTCCACGCGCGCCGGGCTTGCTTACTTGCGCGCTGCAGCTACCAGGTGCGCTTCTGCCTCCTCCAGGCGGCGCACTACGGCACGCCGCAGACGCGCGTGCGCTTCTTCCTCCTCGCCGCGCGCCGCGGGCTCCCGCTGCCCGCCGCGCCGCGCCCGACGCACAACTTCCCGCACGCGGAGCTCCTCCGCGTGCGCTTCCCGAACGGCGACGTCGCGCGCGCGGTGCGCGCCGAGCAGGGCACCGCGCCGTTCGGGCTCGTCTCGATCGACGACGCGATCGGGGACCTGCCGCGCTTCGACTGGTGCGCCGTCGCCGTCCTCCGCGTCAGCGTGTGTGTGTGTTGATGTACGGTTTCGCCGCGCGCAGGGCGCATCCGAGCCCCAAGTCGGTGGACGCGGGGAGGCTGGACGAGGCGCGGGAGCGCGTCACCACGCTGCCGTGCGATCCTGAGAAGCCGCACGTCGGGATCGGCGGCACGGCGCGGTACCACCACGCGCCGCGGACGACGTTCCAGGTGTGGTGCCGCCAGAGACCCACGGCGGACCTGCAGCATATCACGCAGGTGCTGCCCGAGGCAACGGTAAAGCGGTGAGCTGGGATTCCTGCTTCCGGCGAGGCTGGAGGGTGACATGGACCACCGGCAGCGTCATCAGTATACCCATGAGAGCGGGTGCGGACTATCGCGGTATGCTCCCTAGGGTGCTTTGGGTTGCCTTGGCTGAGTTTGTTTATGTGTGCTGCAGCGCTGAATAGGGAGGACTGGGAGTGGCAGTTTTCGGACCCTGCTTCCGCCATTGCGAGGAAGGGTTTCCGGCCGGGTGTGTTGGCATGTTCGATCGCTGGCGCTGCGGGCACTGACTTATATAGGGCTATATGGCCGACTGGACAAGGACTACGTGTTCCAGACGACCGTCACAAATGTCCGGCCGACGGCCAAGCAGTGTCGTATCCTCAGCCCCTACGTGCGTAACGGCCAACACATTGCGTGGCTGTTGTTGACGATGCGTGACAGTGCCACCGTATTCTAACAGTGCGCGAGCTGGCGCGCTCACAGGGTTTCCCAGACTGGTTCATCTTCTACTCCCTCGATGACAAAGTCACAATGGTACCGCTCTTCACCCAGCCGTCTCTCTCTCTCTCTCGCATCTGACTGCCTTGATTCCTAGATGCATCGGCAAGTCGGGAATGCTGTCCCGTGGCCGGTCGCTGCGGCTATTGGGCGCGAATTGCGCGAGGTGCGACTTGAGAAGTGGCGCAGCGACAGACGCGAAGCGATGCTTGTTGAATGAGCGGTGCGAGAGGCGCTCGGCGCCAAACTCAGGTGCATACCCCTAGCATATATACATACCTTGACATACCCGTATTGCAGTTGCAGTTAGACCGCTCAGACGCTGCTCATCCTCGATGACGAAAATCAACATGTACATACTGTGTGCATGACCCAGTAGTGTGCACAACGAGCCCACGCAATTCCGAGTTCTTAACGATGCTAGTTTTCGGTGCCATGAGAATCGGCTTTAGGGCATCCCTTTGTCTGGCTTCTTGTATATCTGGTACGTTGCCCTGGGGCCTCGTCAGTGCGGCTCGAGGCCGAACGTGTTGTGTCTTAGTCATCACATGCATCACACGGCGTAATGCGCCCTGGCACGAGAGTCAAGAGCCTCGACTTACTACTAGTACCTTACGCTGGGAAAGGACCTTACAGGTGGTTATCTGTTCTCTACGGTCAACTCTGCTGTGACCTGGCTCATACTCGCTTCATGTTGAGCTGTGGTGGGTCGAGGCAACGTTGGGCATGTGCTTGGGGCCCAGTATTGAAGATCTGATGCCCCAGCTTTAGAGACTGGGATGCCGACTATGCTAGAACACGGCAAACCAGTTAATGTCCTAACGCCGCCTCAGCAACAGCAATGCCTTCCCGTGGGTATCGGTGCTGGCACAAGCGCTGCTGCTCGGCTTCCAACACACGAATCAAGTCGGCGCTCAATCCAGCGAGCTTTTCTCACAACGCCCTCCAACGGTGTATATATTACGCACGCTCGAGACAATGTCTTGTCCATCTCCAGCGGCATCCTTAAACAGCAATTATGAGTTTCGATATAAGCAAGATCATAGGAATCAACGAGGACCTGCCTGTCAAGTCCCACAAGGAGTACGTCTCTCTACCATTTTCTACACTCACTACATTTACATGAGTCCGTTCTTCCCTTGCAGTGTGTACCCGACCATCGACCCAAAGGCCCACTACGACACGCAGACGTACCGCGGCAAAGTCGTGCTCGTGACAGGCGCATCGCGCGGCATCGGACGGGAGACTGCGATAGCGTATGCAAAGGCCGGCGCGTCGGTGGTGATCGTTGCGCGCGTGCAGGCGACGCTCGACGAGACGGCTACCCTCATCCATGCTGAATCTCCCAGAGCACCAGTTCTGGCGGTGCCAGCTGATGTCCGCGACTGGCCCTCCGCGGAAGGGGCTGTGAAGGCGACGTTGGCGCGCTTTGGCCGGTTGGATATCCTCATCGCCAACGCCGGCGCAGGTTCTGGAATGAACCGCTGTGAGGCATCTCCGTCCTTGAATCGATTGGGGGCAGTGCTGACAGTACATATTGCCTCGAAGTGATAGGAGAAAAGGATCCGGAAGCATGGTGGAATACGTTTGAGGTCAACGTTCGTGGTGTATTCAACTATGTTCGGTCCGTCGATTTCCAAGTCGTCCTCGGAGGGTGCTTGTATTGACTTTGCAGCAGCGCCTCCGTCAAACCTCTGCAAGAGTCAGATCTCGGATACGTCGTCGTTGTCTCCTCCGTCGCCGCGCAGCACCGCCTGCCTACCATGAGCGATTACGGCTCATCGAAGCACGCCCTTGGCCGCTTCGTCGAGTTCATAACACTCGGTGGGTCCTGATGAGCAACATCTTTCCATCCTCCACATTTCTGACTAGGAGCGTGCGGCTTTAGAGTACCCAAGGTTGAAGGCCTTCTCTTTCCATCCCGGGGGCATTGAGACAAAGATGGCCAAGGACTCGGGCTTTGTCCTTCCAGAGGGTTACACGTTCGATGAACCTGCTCTCCCCCCAGCTGCAGTCTTGTATCTCACTTCCGGTCGTGCTGACTGGCTGAACGGCAAGTCAGTGTTTTGGTATCAACTCTTCTTCGGGGTTTTGTGCTAAACTGTCCAAAAACTGTCCTGGCATTAGGTTCGTCTCAGCGAACTGGGACTTCGGTGAGCTCGAGAGGGACTGGAAGGACAAAGTGCTGGCGAAGGGAGCCTTGGTTAGCAAGCTGGATGTACTCGCGTAACGTGGCAATGGGCCTGCATGGAGTTCATTTCCATTTGTACGAGTCAGGGTTAACCGAGCGATGGAACAGAATGAATCGTCGATTATGATTTGACATACTCATTGAAGAGTGCCTCGCAGCACCCAACGGAAGTGTTATCATTATCGCACACTGGAAGTATACCATGTCTGGATACATGGGCAAACGTCGTGCGTTCACCGAGGTAGGTAGTCCAGCGGCCAGGGCTTTCTGCGGAGCTCGAAAGTCGAACACAGGTATGAGGTGGGGGTGTATCAAGTGGAATCTAGGGCGGCGTAGGCCCGCGTTGGGTAGTGTAGTAGGGCATGAACGAAGCGCGGTGGGGCGCGTGCGCCTGAGATTGAGCAAGGGAGAATATGTATTTCATCATCTACCTCTTTTGCGCTCTCGGATTGTCGTCGGCCAAGTCGAGACTTTACTCGTCCAGCGGAATTTCCTCGACGGTGTTATAAAACTCCCGTGCGATGCGCGCCTGCGCCGCGCGTCCGGTCTCGTCCTGTTCCCACACCATACGTCAGCATCTGTGGGCAGTATATGCTACAGATGAGGGATAGGGAAGACAAACCAAAGTGTCCGCAACACCGCGGATGACGAGGTAGCGCCGCCCGGTGAGCAATGCCGCATCGACGACGCCGTCGTGCGGTGCGGTGCGCCCGGCGGTAACGAATCCGCCTGCTTCTTGTGCAATCACGATGCCAGCCTGCATGTATGCGCGTCAGCACGCCAGGTCAAGGTCATTGTGGGAGGTGTGCTCACGCAGACGTCCCATGGCCTACGAGCGCGTCAGCGCTGCGCGTGACTCCACAGACAAACGCACTGATAAAAGACGCACCAGCAGCCAATCTCCCTACGACACATAAGCCAATGCACATGTGCACACCGCGCGCACGCACCAGTACATATCCAGCGCGCCCTGCGCGACCAGCGCAAAGTTCAGCGCTGCGCTCCCGACGGAGCGCAGCGCGTGCGCCATCACGGCGTCGGGCCGCGCCTGCGCGAGCCGCGAAAAGCTAGCCGCCTTGCGCGCGATCGCCTCCCGGCTCCTGTCTGAGCCCCACTCGACCGCAACGAGCGCCTCCGCGAGCCTCGCGAGCGCGCGCGGCGGCGCGAGCGGGAGGCGCTGCGGCGAGGGGTGCGCCGGCGAGCGCAGGAACGCCGAGGACGGGGGATTTGCGGTCGATCAGGCCGAGCGAGATGCATGCGAAGGGGAAGCCGTGGACGAAGTTCGTCGTGCCATCCGTCACCGCGCGCGCAATGTGAGCTTGGGTGGTACGAAGAGCACTGGAGCTCACCGATCGGGTCGACGCAGAATGTCGGGGCGTCTGTGAGCGGGGGTCGCTTGCCTGCGGAGTGCGACTCCTCTCCGATACTACACACCAAGATGCCCTGCCATCACGATCACGATCACGCATACGGCGCGAAGGGACGCACAAATGGAAGTCCGGGTATGCCTGCGCGATCTCGCTGCGGACGAGCTCCTCGACGCGCACATCGTACTCGGTGACGAGGTCGATTGCGTTCTTCTTCGCACCGACGTCGCCCGCGCCTGCACGTTGGATCGCGTGGGAGCCCTCGAGGATGAGTGCGCCTGCGCGATGGGCGAGACCAATAGTAAAGGTTAGGATGTCCTGGAGCTCTGCGGAAGTCAGACCTGGCATGGTCGGTAAGTGATCAGTACTTCAGTGCACAAGGCGCGACAGCCTCGAATCGAGATTGTAGCACATTACGTCATATCTAGTACAGGAACAAGTACCGTAACAAGTTCGAGCACACGCAAAATTTCCCTCAGCCGATACCACTCTTTGGTGCCATGGGAATCAGATTAATCAGCTTTAGGCCATCCCTGCTTATCTAGCTGCTTAATATGTCTCTGGTGCGTTGTCCTGAGGCCTCGTCAGTGCGGCTCGAGGTTGAACGTGTTGTGTCTTACAGCCGATTACAAATCTACAGCCCCCTTTGACATCCCATGAGTGGTGCGGAAACGACGCAAGTATTACTAATTATAGGCGGAATTACTCGCTTACGCACCAATTTGACACGGAAGCTCGGCAAGTCGACAGGCACACCATTGTAATTGGTTCTGAACTACATCCAGGGGTTCATTTGACCTGGATCCGCTTGTGCCCATTCCTACTAGCAATTGCGTGTCGAAGGGGTCTATAAATTTGTAAGCAGCTGTAGTCATCACATGCATCACACGGCGCTGCGGCCTATGCAGAATTCCCATTACTGCGGCCCCACTGGCCTCGACTAACTACCTTGCGCTGGGCCAGAACCTTCGGAAGGTTCTCTACGTCCAACTTTTGCTGAGACCTGCTCGCCTCATGATGGACTGTGGTAGCTCGAGGCAACGTCAGGCATGTGCTTGGGGTCCAGTATTGAGGATCTGAGAGCTCCAACTCTAGAAACTAGGATGCCAGCCATGCTAGAGCACGGCAGACCATTAATATCCTAACTCCACTTCAGCATCAGTGATGCTTTTCCGTGGATATCGGTGCTGGCACAAGCGCTGCTGCTCGGCTTCCAACATACGAATCAAGTCGGCGCTCACTCTAGGGAGCTCCTCTAACGGGCGTACGCCCTCCACCCCGGGTGCATATATAGTGCACGCCCGAGGCAATTTCAGGTTTATCTTCAGTGCCACCTTCAAATAGCAACCATGAGTCTCGATTTAAGCAAGATCGTAGGAATCGACGAGGACCTGCCTGTCAAACACCACAAGGAGTGCGTGTTCTCACTATTTTATACGCTCACTACGCTTACCTGAATCTGTTCATACTTCGTAGGGTGTACCCGGCCATCGACCTAAAGGCCCACTACGACGCTCAGACGTACCGCGGTAAAGTCGTGCTCGTGACGGGCGCATCGCGCGGCATCGGACAGGAGACCGCTATAGCGTATGCAAAGGCCGGCGCGTCGGTGGTGATCGTTGCACGCGTGCAGGCGACGCTCGACGAGACAGCTGCCCTCGTCCACGCTGCGGTTCCCGGTGCACAGGTTCTGGCGGTGCCAGCTGATGTCCGTGACTGGTCCTCGGCAGAGGCGGCCGTGAAGGCGACATTGGCGCGCTTTGGCCAGCTGGATGTCCTCATCGCCAACGCCGCCGTGTCTACTAAAGTGGGCGACTGTGAGAGATCTACGTCCTCCGGTTGTGGGCAGTGCTGACAGTACATGTTGTCTCGAAGTGATAGGAGACAAAGATCCGGAACTGTGGTGGAGAACATTCGAGGTCAATGTCCGTGGTGTGTTCAACTATGTTCGGTCCGTCGATTTCCTCTCCATCCGAGGGTACTTGCGTTGACTTTTCGGCAGTGCCTCCGTCAAACCTCTGCAAGAGTCAGATCTCGGATACATCGTCGCTGTCTCCTCCAACGCCGCGCAGATCCGCGTACCCACTATGAGCGACTACTGCTCGTCGAAGCACGCCCTTGGCCGCTTCGTCGAGTTCATAACTCTCGGTGGGTCCTGATGAACATCGTCGTTCCATCCTCCACATTTCTGACTCGGAGCGTGCGGCATCAGAATACCCGAAGCTGAAGGCCTTCTCTTTCCACCCCGGGACCATTGACACAAAGACATCGAGGGACTCAGGCTACGTCCATCCCGAGGGTTTCAAGTTCGATGAACCTGCTCTCCCCCCGGCTGCGATCTTGCATCTCACTTCCGGTCGTGCTGACTGGCTGAACGGCAGGTCAGTATCTTAATATCAACTCTTCTTTGGGGGTTTTTTTTGCTAAGTTCTTTTAACATTAGATTCGTCTTCGCGAACTGGGACTTTGAGGAGCTCGAGAGGGACTGGAAGGACAAAGTGCTGGCGAAGGGAGCCTTGGTTAGCAAGCTGGATGTACTCGCGTAACGTGGCAATGGGCCTGCATAGAGTTCATTTCCATTTGTACGAGTCAGGGTTAACTGAGCGATGGATCACAATGAATCGTCGATTATGATTTGACATACTCGTTGAAGAGTGCCTCGCAGCACCCAACGGAAGTGATGTCATTATCGTACACTGGTAGTATACCATGTCTGGATACATGGGCAAACGTCGTGCGTTCACCGAGGTAGGTAGTTCAGGGGCCAGGGCTTTCTGCGGAGCTCGAAAATCGAACACAGGTATGAGGTGGGGGTGTATCGAGTGGAATCTAGGGCGGCGTAGGCTCGCGTTGGGTAGTGTATCAGGGCATGAACGAAGCGCGGTGGGGCGCGTGTACCTGAGATTGAGCAAGGGAGTCGGGGGCTACAGGTCCAGCCTCCAGAGCAGCAAGTACCTCCTGTATCGCATCTATACGCTTTTCCCACGCATGCGCGAGGTCACGAAGATTGTTGGCGGTGCATGTGGACGGGACCAGATAGCCGTCGATCTGGGCAAGCTGGGCCGACATGGAGCGTAGCAGGGCGCAGAGCACCTTGCCGAACCTCTGCAGAGCGAATGTCGCCTTCTCTGTGGCGCTGTACGCCCGGAGCTCCCGGTCGATGTCAGCACATCCTGATACAAAGCCTCATCAACGGACGCATGTCCATCTCACTTCTGGGCATTGATCAATGACACAGCGTCGATGGTTCCGGGCGTCTCGGATGCAAGTTGCGCAACGCGCTCCTTGAGCTCCGGTGCCGATGCTTCCAGATGCAGAAAGGATTCGAAGGCCGGCACGAACGATGCGTACGCGTTGACGGCTCGCCAGGCGTATTGCGTGCAGCCTTTCAGAAAGGCGAGACAGGACCTTTCGCTATCGCTGAGCCTTGTACTCGGCCTGCAGGACGGCGGAGGTGTGAATGGGCTTCAGGAGTCCCGCGGTTGCTGTTACGCTGAGGCGGAAGCCATGGAGCATTGGGCGGTCGGTAGATAACGCATTCGACAGCGAAGAGGCTAGGGACACAAGATCGATTTGTCAGTGTAGAGAATCACTCATATTCTGAGAGGTATGACAGAGTGCAGGTGAGTGCGGGTGCTTGGCGAGCTTCTGTAGCTGATGCTTCCCGGATCGGGCCCAGCCTATAGATGCGACTGAGAAACAGCAGCGAGGTGTATCGACGATGTTGTAAAACTCCCGTGCGATACGCGCCTGCGCCGCGCGTCCGCTCTCGTCCTACCCCCACATCATACATCAGCATCTGCATGTCGTACACTTTACAGATGCAAGAGGGGAAAGACGCACCGAGGTATCCGCGATACCGCGGATGACGAGGTAACGCCGCCCGGTGAGCGGCGCCGCGTCGACGATGCCGTCGCGCGGCGCGGTATGCCCGCCGGTAACGAATTCGCCTGCTCCTTGTGCAATCACGATGCCAGCCTGCATGTATGCGTGTCAGCACGCCAGGTCAAGGTCATTGCGGGAGGTGTGCTCACACAGACGTCCCATGGCCTACGAGTGCGTCAGCGCTGCGCACCCTACAAATGAACACACTTATAACGCACCAGCAGCCGATCTCCCTACGGCACATAAGCCAACGCATATATAATCACCGCGCACACGCACCAGTACATATCCAGCGCGCCCTTCGCAACGAGCGCAAAGTTCAGCGCTGCGCTCCCGACGGAGCGCAGCGCGTGCGCCATCACGCCCTCGGGCTGCGCCTGCGCAAGCCGCGAAAAGCTGGCCAGCTTGCGCGCGATCGCCTCCCGGCTCCTGTCCGAGCCCCACTCGACCGCAACGAGAGCCTCCGCGAGCCCCGCGAGCGCCCGCGGAGGCGGGAGCGGGAGGCGCTGCGGCGAGGGGCGCGCCGCCGAGCGCAGGAATGCGCCGCCGCCGCGCGTCGCGGTGTATAGCTGGGCGAGGAAGGGGTTGTAGATCACGCCGAGGACGGGGGATTTGTGGTCGATTAGCCTGAGCGAGATGCATGCGAAGGGGAAGCCGTGCACGAAGTTCGTCGTGCCGTCTGTCACCGCGCACGCAATGTGAGCTTGGGTGGTACGAAGGGCACAGGGGCTCACCGATCGGGTCGACGCAGAATGTCGGGGCGTCCGTGAGCGGGGGACACTTGCCTGCGGAGTACGACTCCTCTCCGATACTACACACCAAAGTGCCCTGTTGGCACTACTCGAGAAGGGCCGCCTGCGGCGGGAGGTGCCTTTGCTTGCAAGTGCGCTTGTGAAGTTGGTGTTGGTGTTTGTGCTATCACGGCGCATGTTGTCTCTTCGAAAATGGAGAGGGTCAGACGACGTAGCGTCATGCCAGAGGCGGGAGACCGTGTTCGGATTCGTTTACATGATCATCCGTCATCTTACCGCTAGGCACCTGTAACATTATGGGGGGGAAGAGCACCTTGCAAGCAAGGCAATCACGATCATGCATACGGCGCGCAGGGGACGCACAACTGGAAGTCCGGGTACGCCTGCGCGATCTCGTTGCGGACAAGCTCCTCGACGCGCACGTCGTACTCGGTAACGGGGTCGATTGCGTTCTTCTTCGCACCGACGTCGCCCGCGCCTGCGCGCTGGATCGCGTGGGAGCCCTCGAGGATGAGGGCGCCTGCGCGATGGGCGAGACCAATAGTGAAGGTTAGGATGTCCTGGAGCTCTGCGGGGGTCAGACCTGGCATGGCCGGTAAGTGATTAGTACCTCAGTGTAGTCTGCTTTCAATACAGGACGTATTATCGGGAGGTCCCCCCCCTTCCTGATTAGGATAGCATAAGTAGGGATATTCGAAGTCCGAAGCGACGCGCGGACGGTCGTGCTGGAAAATACAGTAAGTATACTTATTCCGACCGCACTGTATTGTCCCTTCTCCATCGGCGAGTCCGAGTCCTACCCTTAGCCTCGTCGACCCCATAGACTCCACCGTATCTGGAGGCTGACGCGGACGGCAAGCGTAACGCTGGCCTCCGCAAGGTTCTGGCGCCATACAGACACCCTCCTCCGCCCCTGCAGCCCGTTTGCAACGACCCGGTCGAACACCGCATAACAACATGCGGGCCAGCGAGTTCGCGAGATCAGTCCTCACCAACATACGTGTGTCATCTCTTGGCAGTCAACACTCGTGGCTGTTGCGTGGCTGCGTGCAAAACCGGCGCGGAGCATTCGTGCATGTGCTGTCGAGTCTTGACATTGTCGTCACTCTACGGATGCGTCCCAGGTCGTGGGTGAGCACACAGATCATGCAAGTGGACAGTGTAATACAATGGATTTCCGAACCCACTCGGCCCTACTCAGCCAGCCTGAAGTCATCCAGGTTACAGTTGCGATCACGCGAGGCAGCCGTTGCGCATGCATGTAGGATTTGGATTCAATATAGCATATTTTTGACTGCATACATTCTGTTCCCAAGTGTTCTGTAGGGTCAGCTAAGCAAGCAGGCGGCAGGGAACATTGTTGAGGGCACGCATAGTGACGCCGGCGCAGTGCTCAGAGTCGAGCGGGCAGGATGTTGTGAGATAATTTGGGCAGATAAGACTTAGAATATGCGGGAGACGCGAGAGGGAGGACCTCCCGATAAGGACCCCCGTTCTGAAAGCAGACGTCAGATGAAGGATCCTGAGGAACGAGGGTTGACGCCATCTGACGGCGGATCCCGAGGTACGAGGGCTTGACGACGCGTCTGCCTCTGGGAGACTACCTCAGTGCAGAAGGCGCGGCAGCCTCGAATCGATGCATCGATTTTGACGCAGATTTTGGCACATATACGTCATATCTAGTACAGGAACAAGTACCGTAACTTTGAGCATACGCAAATTATTTCCCTCAGCCGATGCCCACTCTTTAGTGCCATGGGAATCAGCTTAATCAGCTTTAGGCCATCCCTGCTTATCTAGCTGCTTATGTCTCTGGTGCGTTGTCCTGAGGCCTCGTCAGTGCGGCTCGAGGTTGAACGTGTTGTGTCTTACAGCCGATTACAAATCTACAGCTCCCTTTGACATCCCATGTGCATGAGTGGTGCGGAAACGACGCAAGTATTACTAATTATAGGCGGAAGTACTCGCTTACGCACCAATTTGACACGGAAGCTCGGCAAGTCGACAGGCACACCATTGTAATTGGTTCTGAACTACATCCAGGTGCTAGTAATTGCGTGTCGAAGGGGTCTATAAATTTGTAAGCAGCTGTAGTCATCACATGCATCACACGGCGCTGTGGCCTATGCAGAATTCCCATTACTGCGACCGCCCACTGGCCTCGACTAACTACCTTGCGCTGGGCCAGAACCTTCGGAAGGTTCTCTACGTCCAACTTTTGCTGAGACCTGCTCGCTTCATGCTGGACTGTGGTAGCTCGAGGCAACGTCGGGCATGTGCCTGGGGTCCAGTATTGAGGATCTGAGAGCTCCAACTCTAGAAACTAGGATGCCAGCCATGCTAGAGCACGGCAGACCATCAATGTCCTAATGCCACTTCAGCATCAGTGATGCTTTTCCGTGGATATCGGTGCCGGTACAAGCGCTGTTGCTCGGCTTCCAGCATACGAATCAAGTCGGCGAGAACTCCAGCGAGCTCTTCTCACGCGCGTATGCCCTCCAACCCGGGTGCCTATATAGTGCACGCCCGAGGAAATATCAGGTTTATCTTCAGTGGCACCTTCAAAAGCAACCATGAGTTTCGATTTCAGCAAGATCGTAGGAACCAACGAGGACCTGCCCGTCAAACACCACAGGGAGTACGTCTCCTCACCATCTTCTACGCTTACTATGCTTACCTGAACCTGTTCTTCCCTCGTAGTGTGTACCCGACTATCGATCCGAAGACCCACTACGGCGCGCAGACGTATAGCGGAAAAGTCGTGCTCGTAACGGGTGCATCGCGCGGCATCGGACAGGAGACCGCGATAGCCTATGCAAAGGCCGGCGCGTCGGTGGTGATCGTTGCACGCTCGCAGCCGACGCTCGACGAGACAGCTGGCCTCATCCACGCTGCGGTTCCCGGTGCGCAGGTTCTGGCGGTGCCAGCTGATGTCCGCGACTGGCTCTCCGCAGAAGCAGCTGTGAAGGCGACGTTGGAGCGCTTTGGCCAGCTGGATGTCCTCGTCGTCAACGCTGGCGTAACTACTAAACTGGGTGACTGTGAGAGATTTACGCTCCTTCGGTTGTGGGCGGTGCTGACAGTACATATTATCTCGAAGTGATAGGAGACAAGGATCCGGAGCTATGGTGGAATACGTTCGAGGTCAACGTCCGTGGTGTATTCAACTATGTTCGGTCCGTCGATTTCCACGTCGTCCGAGGGTACTTGTGTTGACTTTTCGGCAGTGCCTCCGTCAAACCTCTGCAGGAGTCAGATCTTGGATACATCGTCGCTGTCTCCTCCATCGCTGCGCAGGCCCGCCTGCCGACCATGAGCGATTACTCCCCATCGAAGCACGCCCTTGGCCGCTTCGTCGAGTTCATAACTCTCGGTGGGTCCTGATGAACAGCATCATCCCATCCTCCACACTTCTGACTCGGAGCGTGCGGCGTCAGAATACCCGAAGCTGAAGGCCTTCTCTTTCCACCCCGGTATCATTAACACAAAGGTGTCGAGGGACTCAGGTCTTGTCCAACCCGAGGGTTTCAAGTACGATGAACCCACTCTCCCCCCGGCTGCAATCTTGTATCTCACTTCCGGCCGTGTTGACTGGCTGAATGGAAAGTCAGTGTCTTGTTATCAACTCTTCTTCGGGGTTTTGTGCTGAGTTTTGTTAACATTAGATTTGTCTCAGCGAACTGGGACTTTGATGAACTCGAGAGGGACTGGAAGGACAAAGTGCTTGCGAAGGGAGCATTGGTCAACAAGCTGGATGTACTCGCGTAACGTGGCAATGGGTCAGCATAGAGTTCATTTCCATTTGTACGAGTTAGGATTAACTGAGCGATGGAACACAATGGATCGTCGATCATGATTTGACATACTTATTGAAAAGTGCCTCGCAGCACCCAACGGAAGTGATATCATTATCGTACATTGGTAGTATACCATGTCTGAATACATGGGCAAACGTCGTGCGTCCACCGGGGTAGGTAGTCCAGGGGCCAGGGCTTTCCGCGAAGCTCGAAAATAGAACACAGGTATGAGGTGGGGGTGTATCAAGTGGAATATAGGGCGGAGTAGGCCCGCGCTGGGTAGTGTATTAGGGCATGAACAAAGTGCGGTGGGGCGCATCCGCCTGAGATTGAGCAAGGGAGTCGGGGGCTACAGGTCCAGCCTCCAGAGCTGCAACGCATCTGTACGCTTTTCCCACGCATGCGCGAGGTCCTGAAGACGCTTGACGGTGCATGTGGACGGGACCAGATAGCCGTCGATCTGGGCAATCTGGGCCGACATGGAGCGCAGCAGATCGCGGAGCACCTTGTCGAACCTCTGCAGAGCGAATATCGCCTTCTTCTCTGTGGCGCTGTACGCCCGGAGCTCCCGGTCGATGTCAGCACATCCTGATACAAAGCTTCATCGCAACGGACGCATACCCATCTCGCTTCTGGGCACCGTTCAGTGACAGAGCATCGATGGTTCCGGGTGTCTCAGATGCAAGTTGCGCAACGCGCTCCTTGAGCTCCGGTGCCGATGCTTTCAGATGCAGAAAGGATTCGAAGGCCGGCATAAACGATGCGTACGCGTTGACGGCTCGCCAGGCGTATTGCGTGCAGCCTTTCAGAAAGGCGAGACAGGACCTTTCGCTATCGCTGAGCCTTGTACTCGGCCTGCAGGACGGCGGAGGAGTGAGCAGGCTTCAGGAGTCCCGCGGTTGCTGTTACGCTGTGGCGGACGCCCTGGAGCATTTGGCGGTCGGTAGATAACGCATTTGACAGCGAAGAGGCTAGGGACACAAGATCGATTTGTCAGTGTAGAGAATCACTCATATTCTGAGAGGTATGACAGAGTGCAGGTGAGTGCGGGTGCTTGGCGAGCTTCTGTAGCTGATGCTTCCCGGATCGGGCCCAGCCTATAGATGCGACTGAGAAACAGCAGCGAGGTGTATCGACGATGTTGTAAAACTCCCGTGCGATACGCGCCTGCGCCGCGCGTCCGCTCTCGTCCTACCCCCACATCATGCATCAGCATCTGCATGTCGTACACTTTACAGATGCAAGAGGGGAAAGACGCACCGAGGTATCCGCGATACCGCGGATGACGAGGTAACGCCGCCCGGTGAGCAGCGCCGCGTCGACGATGCCGTCGTGTGGTGCGTTGTTCCCGCTGGTAACGAAGCCGCCTGCTTCTTGTGCAATCACGATGCCAACCTGCATATATGCGCGTCAGCACGCCGGGCCAAGGTCGCTGCAGAAGGTGTGCTCACGCAGACGTCCCATGGCCTACGAGTGCGTCAGCGCTGCGCACCCTACAAATGAACGCACTGATAACGCACCAGCAGCCGATCTCCCTACGGCACATAAGCCAACGCATATATAATCACTGCGCACACGCACCAGTACATATCTAGCGCGCCCTGCGCGACCAGCGCAAAGTTCAGCGCTGCGCTCCCGACCGAGCGCAGCGCGTGCGCCATCACGCCCTCGGGCCGCGCCTGCGCGAGCCGCGAAAAGCTGGCCGCCTTGCGCGCGATCGCCTCCCGGCTCCTGTCTGAGCCCCACTCGACCGCAACGAGCGCCTCCGCGAGCCCTGCGAGCCCCCGCGAGCCCCGCGAGCGCGCGCGGCGGCGGGAGCGGGAGGCGCTGCGGCGAGGGGTGCGCCGGCGAGCGCAGGAATGCGCTGCCGCCGCGCGTCGCGGTGTACAGCTGGGCGAGGAAGGGGTTGTAGATCACGCCGAGGACGGGGGATTTGTGGTCGATCAGGCCGAGCGAGATGCATGCGAAGGGGAAGCCGTGCACGAAGTTCGTCGTGCCGTCTGTCACCACGCGCGCAATGTGAGCTTGGGTGGTACTCGTACAAAGGGCACAGGGGCTCACCGATCGGGTCGACGCAGAACGTCGGGGCGTCCGTGAGCGGGGGTCGCTTGCCTGCGGAGTACGACTCCTCTCCAATACTACACACCAAAGTGCCCTGTTGGCACTACTCGAGAAGGGCCGCCTGCGGCGGCAGGTGCCTTTGCTTGCAAGTGCGCTTGTGAAGTTGGTGCTGGTGTTTGTGCTATCACGCGCATGTTGTCTCTTCGAAAATGGAGAGGGGTACGGTCAGACGACAGGCGGGAGACCGTGTTCGGATTCGTTTACATAATCATCCGTCATCTTACCGCTAGGCGCCTGTAACATTGGAAGAGCACCTTGCAAGCAAGGCAATCACGATCACGCATACGGCGCGCAGGGGACGCACAACTGGAAGTCTGGGCGATCTCGTTGCGGACAAGCTCCTCGACGCGCACGTCGTACTCGGTGACGAGGTCGATTGCGTTCTTCTTCGCACCGACGTCGCCCGCGTCTGCGCGCTGGATCGCCTGGGAGCCCTCGAGGATGAGTGCGCCTGCGCGATGGGCGAGACCAATAGTGAAGATTACGATGTCCTGGAGCTCTGCGGGGGTCAGGCCTGGCATGGGCGGTAAGTGATTAGTGCCTCAGTGCACAAGGCGCGACAGCCTCGAATCGATGGATCAATTTTGACAGATTCTGGCACACATACGTCACTGGCATATCTAGTACAGGAACAAGTACCGTAACTTCGAGCACACGCAAATTATTTCCCTCAGCCGATGTCCACTCTTTGGTGCCATGGGAATCAGCTTTAGGCCATCCCTGAGTTCATCTAGCTGCTCGTGTATCTGGTGTGTTGCCCTGAGGCCTCGTCAGTGCGGCTCGAGGTTGAACGTGTTGTGTCTTAGTCATCACATGCATCACGGCGTAATGCAGAATTCCCAGCGTGACTGCGGCCGCCCACTGGCCTCGACTAACTATCTTGCGCTAGGCCAGAACCTTACGGAAGGTTCTCTATGCCCAACTCTGCTGAAACCTGCTCGCTTCATGCTGAACTGTGGTAGCTCGAGGTAACGTCGGGCATGTGCCTGGGGTCCAGTATTGAGGATCTGAGACAGACTGAGAGCTCCAACTTCTCCAGAGACTGGGATGCCAGCTATGCCAGAACTTCACGGCAGACTGGCAGTTAATATCCTAACGCCGACCACAGCATCAGTCATGCTTTTCCGTGGGTATCGGTGCTGGCACAAGCGCTGCTGCTCGGCTTCCAACACACGAACCAAGTCGGCGCTCACTCTAAGGAGCTCTTCTCACGGGCGTACGCCCTCCAACCCGGGTGCATATATAGTGCACGCTCGAGACAAGATTTGGTCCATCTCCACCGACACCTTCAAACAGCATTCATGAGTCTCGACTTCAGCAAGATCATAGGAATTAATGAGGAGCCGCCCGTCAAGCACCACAAAGAGTACCTCTCCCCACCATTTTCTACGCCTACTACGTTGACCTGAGTCCGTTCCTCTCTCGTAGTGTGTACCCGACCATCGACCCAAAGGCCCACTACGACGCTCAGACATACCGCGGAAAAGTCGTGCTCGTGACGGGCGCATCGCGCGGCATCGGACAGGAGACCGCGATAGCCTATGCAAAGGCCGGCGCATCGGTGGTGATCGTTGCGCGCGTGCAGGCAACGCTCGATGAGACAGTTGCCCTCATCCACGCCGCGGTCCCCGGCGCACAAGTTCTGGCAGTTCCAGCTGATGTCCGCGACTGGTCCTCGGCAGAGGCGGCCGTGAAGGCGACATTGGCGCGCTTTGGCCGGCTGGATGTCCTCATCGCCAACGCCGCCGTGGCTACTAAAATGGGCGACTGTGAGAGATTTACGGCCTTCGGTTGTGGGCAGTGCTGATAGTACATATTGTCTCGAAGTGATAGGAGACAAGGATCCGGAGCTATGGTGGAGGACATTCGAGGTCAATGTCCGTGGTGTGTTCAACTATGTTCGGTCCGTCGATTTCCTCTCCGTCCGAGAGTGCTTGTGTTGACTTTTCGGCAGTGCCTCCGTCAAACCTCTGCAGGAGTCGGATCTTGGATACGTCATCGCCGTCTCCTCCATCGCCGCGCAGGCCCGCGTACCCACTATGAGCGACTACTGCTCGTCGAAGCACGCCCTTGGCCGCTTCGTCGAGTTCATAACTCTCGGTGGGTTCTGATGAATAGCTTCGTTCCATCCTCCACAATTCTGACTCGGAGCGTGCGGCGTCAGAATACCCGAAGCTGAAGGCCTTCTCTTTCCACCCCGGGACCATTGATACAAAGGGGTCGAGGGACTCAGGCTTCGTCCATCCCGAGGGTTTCAAGTTCGATGAACCTGCTCTCCCCCGGCTGCGATCTTGCATCTCACTTCCGGTCGTGCTGACTGGCTGAACGGCAGGTCAGTGTTTTGGTATCAACTCTTCTTCGGGGTTTTGTGCTAAACTGTCCAAAAACTGTCCTGGCATTAGGTTTGTCTCAACGAACTGGGACTTCGATGAGCTGGAACGGGACTGGAAGGACAAAGTGCTGGCGAAGGGAGCCTTGGTCAGCAAGCTGGATGTACTCGCGTAACGTGGCAATGGGCCTGCATAAAGTTCTTTCTCATTTGTACGAGTCGGGGTTAACTGAGAAACAGAACGGATCGTCGATTATGATTTGGTATGCAGATCGCAATCTAATCGCGATTGCACGCGACACGAGCGACACGGTGGCGCCATCACTGGTCACCGGCCGCGGCAACGGTCACCCACCGCTTGTCAGCACGCGCAACGCGTGCGCGTGCCTGGTCATTCTCGCGGGGCTTCGGACTGGCTTCGGCCTCGATTTCGGCTTCATTCTGGCACGCTCAGTCCTGAACAGAAAAATCTCAGAGTTGGGAAATACATCGGTATTCAAACCAGAATATATATCCGGGGTTTCAGGGTATGGGAACAAAAAATAAGCCCCCGGGACACTGAGTGGGGTGAATATAGTACCGGTGCTAGCACAAGCACTGCCGCTCGGCTTCCAACATTCGGCGCTCGCTCTTATAGCGAGCTCCTCTCGCGGGCGTAGGCCCTCCAACGGTGCCTAAGTATATAGTGCACGCCCGAGACCTGGCCCGTCTCCACCGACACCTTCAAACAGCGGTCATGAATATCGATTTTAGCAAGATCGTAGGGTTCAACGAAGAGCCGCCTGTCAAGCAGCACAAGGAGTATGTCTCCTCACCACCTATACGCTTACTACGCTTACCTGAGTCCGTTCTGTCACTGTAGTGTGTACCCGACCATCGACCCGAAGACCCACTACGACGCCCAGACATACCGCGGAAAAGTCGTGCTCGTGACGGGGGCGTCGCGCGGCATCGGACGGGAGATCGCGATAGCGTATGCGAAAGCAGGCGCGTCGGTGGTGATCGTTGCGCGCGTGCAGGCGACGCTCGACGAGACAGCTGGCCTCATCCACGCTGCGGTTCCCGGCGCACAGGTTCTGGCAGTTCCAGCTGATGTCCGCGACTGGCTCTCCGCAGAAGCAGCTGTGAAGGCGACGTTGGAGCGCTTTGGCCAGTTGGATATCCTCGTCGCCAACGCCGCGGTAACCACTAAACTGGGCGACTGTGAGAGATCTACGTCCTCCGGTTGTGGGCAATGCTGACAGTACATATTGTCCCGAAGTGATAGGAGACAAGGATCCGGATCTATGGTGGAATACGTTCGAGGTCAATGTCCGTGGTGTATTCAACTATGTTCGGTCCGTCGATTTCCGAGCCGTCCGAGGGTGCTTGTGTTGACTTTTCGGCAGTGCCTCCGTCAAACCTCTGCAAGAGTCAGATCTTGGATACGTCGTCGCTTTATCCTCCGTCGCTGCGCAGCTCCGCATGCCCACTATGAGCGACTACTCCCCGTCGAAGCACGCCCTTGGTCGGTTCGTCGAGTTCATAACGCTCGGTGGGTCCTGATGAACAGCATTGTTCCATTTTCTACATTTCTGACTCGGAAGGTACGGCGTCAGAATACCCCAAGCTGAAGGCTTTCTCTTTCTACCCCGGGAGCATTAATACAAAGGCATCGAGGGACTCGGGCTTTGTCCCTCCCGAGGGTACCACGTTCGATGAACCCACTCTCCCCCCGGCTGCAATCTTGCATCTCACCTCCGGTCGTGCTGACTGGCTGAATGGCAGGTCAGTGTCTTACTACCAACTCTTCTTCGAGGTCTTGCGCTAAGTTCTCTAAACATTAGGTTCGTCTCAGCGAAGTGGGACTTCGATGAGCTCGAGAGGGACTGGAAGGACAAAGTACTGGCGAAGGGAGCCTTGGTCAACAAGCTGGACGTACTGGCGTAACGGGGCCTGCACGAAGTTCATTTTCATTTGTGTGAGTCAGCACCAACTGAGCAATGGAACAGAATGGATTATCGATTATGATTTGACATACTTATTGAAGAGTGTTCCGACATGGAACGGAGCAGGGCGCGGAGTACTTTGTCGAGCCTCTGCAGAGCGAGGATCGCCTTGTTAGTAGTGTTGTACGCCCGGAGTGCTTGGTCGACGTCAGCATATTTTGAGACAAAGCCTCATCGCAACGGACTCACACGCACCTCGTGTCTGGGCACCATTCAGTGACACAGCGTCAATGGTTCCGGGTGTCTCGGACGCAAGTTGCGCAACGCGCTCCTTGAGCTCCGGTGCCGATGCTCTCAGATGCGGAAACGATTTGGAGGCCGGCACTAACGATGGGCATGCCTCGGATACCCGCGCTGCATATCGCTTGCAGCCTCTCAGAAAGGCGGGACAGGACCTGCTGTTGTCGCCGAGCTTGTGTTCAGCCTGCAGGACGCCGGGCGGAGGTGTGAATAGGCTCCAGGAGTCCCGCGGTTGCTGTTACACTGAGGCGCACACCCTGGAGCGTTTAGCGGCCGGTAGATGACACGCTTGATAGCGAAGACGATAAGGACCCAAGATCGGATCTCTGGAACTCTGCCAGGGCGAGCACGGCTCGGACTCTGAATGATCTTACAGAGTGCAAGTAAACGTAAGTGCTAGTGCTCCCCATATTGGATCGAGCCTGTACATGCAACTGAGAAACAGCAGTGAGGCGCATGGCGGGATTGAGTACCTCCCAAAAGTTGATAGTAAGCTCAAGACTGTTCCGGAGACTCCTCCAGCGGTCGACGTCCTCAGGATCAACACGGTGCGTCTTCATGGGTCTTGACAACACGACCAATCCCCTCAACCCAGAACTTCTCTGTCATAGTAGCATCGTTCGATCTCCCTGAGCACAAGATCCAGTTTTCTGAAGAGGGCTCTATCTTCTAGAAGCGGCAGAGAGAGAACTCGGAAGTTGGAGTTAGCTGGGTGTAAGATAAAAGAGGCCATGATAGACGCACCCGATCCTGCAGTAGAGTCTCTCGAGCCCATTCATCGTCCCAGTCTCATATGACTTGCGCAGTTCGGCTGCGCGCTGACGCAGGCTCATAGCCATGTCCAGCCGCTCCCCCATTGCGTTAAGCAACGATGTCAGTTGCTGAATGTCCTCAGATATATCTGATAGGTATTCGTCAGCGTAGTCCTTGGGGAGACGGAGGAAGGCGATGTAGCGTCGTTCCTGCTTCCTCGATGCTGCGCGCAACGAGCGCATTTGTTGTTTATGGTTCTGATGTTCTGAAGGCGCATTGAGAGTGAGGCCGTGCATGTTCGGTGCATGTGGTCGATGATGATTCTGTTGAGCCGGATTGAGCCTGTTTAGCCCTGTTTAGCCAGGTTGAGCCTAGCCGTATTCCGGTGCCACCGGTCCGCCTAGGATATGTCAGTATCCAACAGGCTCCGGTGAGCGAGATAATGGGCGCACCACCGTCGCTGGGCCCGGCATTTTACAATGAACAGGCTCGCTACCGCGCATGTCTGTGTCGTCGAAAGTCAGCCATCGCTTAGTGACTTGACTGTGGATGGGAGCTCGTCTAGGAAACGGAAGGATACGAAAGTGTGCAGGATTCGTAGGAGGTGGAGAGTAGGGAAGAGCATACAAGCGACAATGGTCCTGGTTACACGAAATATAGTGAAACGTTTAGTAGCTTTGCTGTTGGAAAGCCGAAGGCTATTGACTGCTGCTCCCAACACGAGGGTATCGTTGTGCTTATATAGTGTCAACAACCCCTCAGCGCGCCGGTGTCCTCCATCACTGCACCGCCATGCTCAGCGACCGCCATGCCTTGCCCGCGTTGTCAGTCTGTGACCTCGCACGAAGTTTCGTTGAAAGTTGCCACGTTGATAGGAGCTAGCGAATATAGCATCCTCTCCTGTAGGGGACGGGTGGTGTAATGCATAACAGGTGGAATCCAGGCGGCGGCAGACGAAGAGGAGCCTCGAGTGTTCCGGGTGGGAGTGGCATTGAAGGGGGCGGCTGCAAAACGTGCCGGTTGGTGCAGGAGACAGTGCACACTGCAGGAGACGCTCTTTACCTCTCTTTACGGACGGTGTTGATCACATATTTGCCCATACTTAGCGGGGAATTGCGTGTGCTGGTTACGGGCAAGCTATGATACCACTCTTTGGTGCCATGAGAATCTGCTTAAGTTGGGCCACCCCTGAGCCTGTCTAGCTTCTTGTGTACTTATCTGGTGTGTTGCCCCGACGCCTCGTCAGTGCGGCTCAAGGTCGAACGCCGTGGTCCAACGTGTTATGATGTATGTCTTAGTCATCACGGCTTCCAGCATACGAATCAAGTCGGCGCTCACTCCAGCGAGCTCTTCTCACGCGCGTAACTTACACTCTACAACGGTGCCTATATAATGTGGCACGCCCAAGACAATGTATAGTCCATCTCCACCGACACCCTCAAACAGCAATCATGAGTTTCGATATAAGCAAGATCATAGGGCTCGACGAGGATCTGCCCGTCAAGCACCACAATGGGCACGTCTCCCCACCATTTTCTGCGTCCACTACGCTTACCTGGATCTATTCATCCCTTGTAGTGTGTACCCGACCATCGACCCGAAGACCCACTACGACGCCCAGACGTATCGCGGAAAAGTCGTGCTCGTGACGGGCGCATCGCACGGCATCGGACAGGAGACCGCGATAGCCTATGCAAAGGCCGGCGCGTCGGTGGTGATCGTTGCACGCGTGCAGGTGACGCTCGACGAGACAGCTGCCCTCGTCCACGCTGCGGTTCCCGGCGCACAGGTCCTGGTGGTGCCAGCTGATGTCCGCGACTGGCTCTCTGCAGAAGCAGCTGTGAAAGCGACGTTGGAGCGCTTTGGCCAGTTGGATGTCCTCGTCGCCAACGCTGGCGTAATCACTAGACCGGGCGACTGTGAGAGGTCTACGTCCTCCGGTTGTGGGCAATGCTGACAGTATATGTTGTCTGGAAGTGATAGGAGACAAGGATCCAGAACTATGGTGGAATACGTTCGAAGTCAATGTCCGTGGTGTGTTCAACTATGTTCGGTCCGTCGATTTCCTCTCCGTCCGAGGGTACTTGCGTTGACTTTTCGGCAGTGCCTCCGTCAAACCTCTGCAAGAGTCAGATCTTGGATACGTCGTCGCTGTCTCCTCCACCGGCGCGCAGCTCCGCCTGCCCACCATAAGCGACTACTGCTCGTCGAAGCACGCCCTTGGCCGCTTCGTCGAGTTCATAACTCTCGGTGGGTCCTGATGAACAGCATCGTTCCATCTTCCACACTTCTGACTCGGAGCGTGCGACGTCAGAATACCCGAAGCTGAAGGCCTTCTCTTTCCACCCGGGGAGGATTGAGACAAAGGGGTCGAAGGAATCAGGCGTTGTCCGCCCCAAGAGTTTCACTTTCGATGAACCCGCTCTCCCCCCGGCTGCAATCTTGTATCTCACTTCCGGTCGTGCTGACTGGCTGAATGGAAAGTCAGTGTCTTGTTATCAGCTCTTCTTCGGGGTTCTGTGCTAAGCTTTCTCAACATTAGATTTGTCTCAGCGAACTGGGACTTTGATGAGCTCGAGAGGGACTGGAAGGACAAAGTGCTAACGAAGGGAGCCTTGGTCAACAAGCTGGATGTACTCGCGTAACGTGGCAGTGGGCCTGCACGAAGTTCATCTTAATTTGTATGAGTTAGCACCAACTGAGCGATGGCATAGAACGGATCATCGATTATGACTTAACATACATATCGAAGAGTGCCTCGCAGCTCGTCCATCGCGGGACGACTGTCTTCCGGGGTCGGACGAGGTCAGCAACGGAGACTAGCCTCGCAGAACCCGATGGAACTGATGTCATTATCGTACACTGGTAGTACACCATGTCCGTAGATATATGGGCAGACGTCGTGCGTTTACCGGGGTAGTCAAGGGGCCGGGGCTCGCCGCGGAGCCCGAAACCCGAACACAAAAACAACCAGGTACGAAGCGGGGGTATACCAAGTGGAATATAGGGCCGCACATGCTCGCGCTGGGTAGTGTAATAGGGTATGAACGCAGCGCGGTGAGGCGCGCAGATGGCCACAGACAAGGGCCGCGTGCGCCCGAGAGACTGAGCAAGGGAGAAGAGGGGAGCAGTGCAAGCTAGGCTCTAGAGTTTCCCTCTCAAGCACCCAGAAGCGCCTAAGAAGCGGAGTCAAGGGCTACAGGTCCAGCCTCCAGGGCGGCAAGCACCTCCTGTATCGCATCTTCACGCTTTTCCCACGTATGCGTGAGGTCCTGAAGACCCTTGACGGTGCATGTGGATGGGACCAGACAGCCGTTGATCTGGGCGATCTGGGCCGACATGGAACAGAGCAGGGCGCGGAGCACCTTGTCGAACCTCTGCAGAGCGAATATCGCCTTCTTCTCGGTAGCGCTGTACGCCCGGAGCGCTTGATCGACGTCAGCATATCCGGAAACGAAGCTTCATCGCAACGGGCTCACACCCACCTCGCGTCTGGGTACCGTTCAGTGACAGAGCATCGATGGTTCCGAGTGTCTCGGACGCAAGTTGCGCAACGCGCTCCTTGAGCTCCGGTGTCGATGCTTTCAGGTGCGGAAACGATTCGAGGGCGGGCACGAACGATGCACACGTCTCGACGGCTCGCCAGGCGTATTGCGTGCAGCCTTTCAGAAAGGCGAGACAGGACCTTCCATTGTCACTGAGCTTATACTCGGTCCGCAGGACGGCGGAGGTGTGAATGGGCTTCAGGAGTCCTGCGGTTGCTGTTACGCTGAGGCGCACGCCCTGGAGCGTTTGGCGGGCTGCAGAGAACACGCTTGATAGCGAAGAGGCTAAGGACCCAAGATTGAATATCTGGACTCTATCAGGGCGGAGCGTAACTCGCATTCTGAAAAATCTTACAGAGTGCAAGTGAGCGTAAGTGTTGATGCTCTCCAAATTGGACTTAGCCTATACATGCAAATGAGAAACAGCAGCGATATGTATAGCGAGACTCCATACCTCCCAGCAGCTGATAGTACGCCGAAGGCATTCCGGAAGTTCCTCCAGCGGTCGACGTCCTCGGGATCGACCCGGCGCGTCTTCAAGGTCCTGGCAACACGACCAATCTCCTCAACCCAGAACTTTTCCATGTCATTGTAGCATCGTTGGATCTCTCTGAGCACAAGATCCAGTTCTTTGAAAAGCGCGCTATCTTCCGAGAGAGGTCGAGAGAGAGCTTGGAAGCTGGAGTTCAGCTGGGCGAAAGATGAAAGAGGCCGTGAAAGATGCACCCGATCTCCGGAGTTTCTCGATCTCATCCATTGTTCCGGCCTCGTAAGACTTGTGCAGTTCGGCCGCACGGTGCCGCAGGCTCGTAGCCATGTCCAGCCGCCCTTCTAGTGCCTCGAGTAACAAGCTCTGTTGTTGAATGTCCTCAGATATATCCAATAGGTACTTGTCAGCGTAGTCCTTTGAGAGACGAAGGAAGGCGATGTAGCGTCGTTCTTGCTTCTTCAATGCGGTGCGCAATGAGTCTACTTGTCGCTCCAGCTGACTCTGGTGTTCTGAAGGCACATACGAAGCGAGATCGTGCAGATGGTCGATGAGTCTATTGATTGTTGTTATATTCCGAAACCACCGGTCCGCCTAGGATATGTCAGTATCTAACAGGCTCCAGCGAGCGAGATAGTACGCGTACTACTGTTTTTGGGCGTTGCCAGCGAGCTAGCAGCGACACTTCCATGACGGCCATGAGACCGCTTATTACCGCGCTTGTCCGAAACGTCGCAAGCCAGCTGTCATCGAGTGACTTGACTGTGGATGGGAGTTCGTCTACGAAACAGAAGGATACGATGAGTGTGCAGGATTTGTGGGAGGTGAAGAGCGGGAAACAGTTTACAAGAGACAGTGGTCCCGGTTGCAGGGACCATATTGAAATGTTTGGTAACTTTTCTGTCGGAAAGCCGAAGGGTGTTGACTGCTGCTCCCAGTACGAGGAAGTTGTTGTGCTTATATAGTATCACCAACCCCTTAGCGCACCGGTGTCCCCCACCACTGCACCGCCATGCTCAGCCACCGCCATGCCTTTCCCACGTTGTCGGTGTGTGGTACCCCCCACGAGGCTTCATTGAAAGTTGTCGCGTTGATAGCTCGAGGCTTTTGGACTGTCATCGTACTGCATCGTGGCAGCTATGTCCTGCCACCGAATATGGCATCCCTTGAAGGGGAACGGGTACTGTGATGCTGAGCTGAGAAAGTGGAAACCAGGCGGAGACGGATGGACTTCGGATGTATGGGACGGGGAAGGGAGCAGCCGCCAAAGCATATATTAACACTGCGCTCACACACCAGTACATACAGTATCCGGCGCGCGACGAGCGCAAAGTTCAGTGCAGCGCATGCACCATCCACCTTCGGGCCGCGCCTGGGTGATCCGCGAAAGCTGGCCGCCGTGTGCGCGATCGCCTCCCGCCGGCTCCTGTCCAGCCCCTGTTCGACATTGACGAGTCCCTCTGCGAGCTCCGCGAGCGGGCGCGGTGGTGCGAGCGGGAGGCTGTTACGTTTGTGTGCGACTCGGGTTCAGGCATTGAATCGTCGTTGCTGGGCACAGACAGCTTGGGTTCGTGTTGGGGCTCCCAGTCAGGGCGTTCTGCGACAAAGGGTACTGCTGGAGTCAAGGTTGTGGATCTGTGTGGATCCTCATCAATTGGTGAGGACATGGTGACAATGGGCAACCAATCGGGTCACTCAGACTGAGGGTAGAGGAGAAGGGGGACTTGTCCTTAAATACTCGACGCAACACAGCCATATCGTACAAGGGGGTTTGCATAAGACAATCCTAGGAGTCATCGTAGTTGGGAAGGAGTCAGGAGGGCGATGCAGCGCAAGGGAACGAAGAGGCGAGACGAGCGGCGCAGCGCGAGAACGAGGCGCGTACCATACGAAAAAGGAAAAAGAATAGAGCAGTCACTGGCCATGGAATCGTAACAGAGGCAGAGTCACATGCGTCGCACGGCGCTTACATATGCTGGCATCCGAACTGCGCCGCAGCCAACTCCACTGAAACCTGGCTCATACTCGCTTTACGTTGGACTGTGGTAGGTCGAGGTAACATCAGGAATGTGCTTGGGGTCCAGTGTTGAAGTCTGAGAGCTCCAAATCTAGAGATTGGGATGCCAGCTATGCTGGAACATGGCAGACTGGCAGTTAGGGTCCCAACAGCGCCTCAGCGACAGTCATACCTTTCCATGGGTATCGGTGCCGGTACAAGCGCTGTTGCTCGGCTTCCAGCATACGAATCAAGTCAGCGAGAACTCCAGCGAGCTCTTCTCACGTGCGTACGCCCTCCAACCCGGGTGCATATATAGTGCACGCCCGAGGCAATGTCAGGTTTATCTTCAGTGGCACCTTCAAATAGCAACCATGAGTTTCGATTTAAGCAAGATCGTAGGAATCAACGAGGACCTGCCCGTGAAACACCACAGGGAGTGCGTGTTCTCACCATTTTATACGCTCACTACGCTCACCTGAATCTGTTCATCCTTCGTAGGGTGTACCCGGCCATCGACCCAAAGGCCCACTACGACGCCCAGACATACCGTGGAAAAGTCGTGCTCGTGACGGGCGCATCGCGCGGCATCGGACAGGAGACCGCGATAGCCTATGCAAAGGCCGGCGCATCGGTGGCGATCGTTGCACGCTCGCAGGCGACGCTCGATGAGACAGCTGGCCTCATCCACGCTGCGGTTCCCGGCGCACAGGTTCTGGCGGTGCCAGCTGATGTCCGCGACTGGCTCTCCGCAGAAGCAGCTGTGAAGGCGACGTTGGAGCGCTTTGGCCAATTGGATGTCCTCGTCGCCAATGCTGGCGTGTCTACTAAAGTGGGCGACTGTGAGATATTTACGCTCCTTCGGTTGTGGACGGCGCTGACAATACATATTGTCTCGAAGTGATAGGAGACAAGGATCCGGAGCTATGGTGGAGAACGTTCGAGGTCAATGTCCGTGGTGTGTTCAACTATGTTCGGTCCGTCGATTTCCTCTCCATCCGAGGGTACTTGCGTTGACTTTTCGGCAGTGCCTCCGTCAAACCTCTGCAGGAGTCAGATCTTGGATACATCGTCGCTGTCTCCTCCAACGCCGCGCAGGCCCGCCTGCCGACCATGAGCGATTACTGCCCATCGAAGCACGCCCTTGGCCGCTTCGTCGAGTTCATAACTTTCGGTGGGTCCTGATGAACATCATCATCCCATCCTCCACACTTCTGACTCGGAGCGTGCGGCGTCAGAATACCCGAAGCTGAAGGCCTTCTCTTTCCACCCCGGGACCATTGACACAAAGGCGTCAAGGGACTCAGGTATTGTCCCTCCCGAGGGTTTCAAGTTCGATGAACCCACTCTCCCCCGGCTGCAATCTTGCATCTCACTTCCGGTCGTGCTGACTGGCTGAATGGAAAGTCAGTGTCTTGTTATCAGCTCTTCTTCGGGGTTTTGTACTGAGTTATGTTAACATTAGATTCGTCTCAGCGAACTGGGACTTTGATGAGCTCGAGAGGGACTGGAAGGACAAAGTGCTAACGAAGGGAGCCTTGGTCAACAAGCTGGATGTACTCGCGTAACGTGGCAATGGACCTGCATGATGTTCATTTTCATTTGTACGAGTTAGGATTAACTGAGCGATGGAACACAATGGATCGTCGATCATGATTTGACATACTTATTGAAAAGTGCCTCGCAGTACCCAAGCCTCGGAAGTGATGTCACACCATGTCCGTAGATACATGAGTTAATGTTTGGACCGCGAGGTGCCCACTGGCACACCTGTTGAATGTGCGTCGACTCTCGGCAAACGCGCAGCGTTTGCATGTCATAAATACAACTGTTTTATAGGTTGCCTTGCTTGCAAGGCCATTCCCCGTTCATAATTGTTGCCAGGGGCTTGCTGGATCGCAAATAAGACCAAACATCGGTGTTTTTCGGTTTTCGGTTTATTTCGGCCCATCTCTATATCGCGCCTCGTGAATCACGCGCTCGCCGTCTCATCCTTTTACAACGGTGACTCTAGTCAACTCTACCCCCAAGACTGACTTCCACCTTCGGTCACACAAAAATGACAACTTGTTTCGTCATGAATACAGAACGATAGGTTAAGTCGTGCTCTGTTCCGCACTTGGACTTCTGACTGGACCTACTTTCCGGAGCGTCATGCCTTTCGTACGTCCCTGTTGTACCCAGCACTTGATGCCCCAGTACCTGAAATCCTCTGTGATTTCCCCATTGTAGGCATACTAAAGTTGCCTTATATTCATGTAGTATAAAATGTACTAAACACGGGCTCTGAATGTCAGCGCTTCACCGCTCGTGGTTCTCCTTTCCCTTTGTGCTCCTCTCACCTGTTCTTCCTCGGAATTCAGCTTCATTCCACACCGCTGCATGCCCTCAATACATTCCAAGCCAGTACAACCTTCACTTATTCCGTGTTGGTCGGGAAAACATTGTCCTAAGTGACTAACAGAGAAGAATAGTACTTCATTGAGTGATTGCAGTCGCTGCAGCGTTGCCTCGTTACGAATGCTACGGATATGATCAACTTCTGAGTCCAGGGATCCATTAACCTCACACATCTTTACACCTTTCATCATGTTGCAGTCGGAAACCATGCACACAGCACGCTTACTCGAGCCGTCCCTACTCCCTCCCCGAGTCCCTTCGCCGATGTGTGCATGCGTGGTTCCGAGCGTGCGCGGCACCGAATCGCAGCAGTTTCATTATGAACACTAAGTAGTGTAAATTCAAGTTGGTACTTACGACGAACAAAAGCGCGGCGTTTGCCACAAACCGACCATCGTATATTCAATAGATTGTACAATGTATCCCATTGTCTGCAAGCAAGGCAGGTGCCGCCACAGGCGGCGCGTCTCGAGTCCTACTGAGCGTCCATAATAAATCTACTGTGATTGGGTGCCACACACAAGCCGCAACACGCTTGAAAACTGCATGCGCGCGACACCTGCGAACGGCGAGTGCGGGGAGAGCTCAGCCACACGCGCTGCGCGCGCGATCCGATTAATACAACAACACCTGCATGGCAGTGACGGTGATCCGGTGTGTTCTTAGGACAAGCTGGCAGTTGGCTGGCATAACAAAATGACGTCATTCACGTGATAGTCATACATGGTAAGTGACTGCCCAATGCGGGGATATAGATGCCCATAGTCAATGGTCGGTGATGTCATTCTTTGTTGCTGCCAGCATGTCCTTGTGCACTTTAGCTGCCGATCGGATACGCCTCGACGCAAGAGTACTCGAGTGCATATATACACTGACGAACCCCTCAGTGTCACCAAGTTATAAGACTCCTCCCCCGCGCACTCCAGAGCTCAACCCGGCCGTTCTAAGTACATCATTGTTCTGAGAATACGAGCCCATGGAAGATCCCGACCGCATCAGCACTCGTCAATCGGCTGAGAAACACCAAGTCGAATTCGTCGAAGGCCTCGGCCCACCCCCTCTTGAGCCTCCTCTTCAACCAGATGGCACGTTCTCCCCCAAAGACATTTTAGACTGCCTTCGCCCTGCGTCAATAGAGAATCTGAACAGGGCGCTGGCCCGTAGCAAGGATAAGACCGATGTGCAATTGTCAATATCTCTACCCTATCTTCACACACTCGGTTATCAGTAATCGAGTCCATCCCCAAGCTAAGCCCAAATGTAATTGAAGAGAAAAACTTCCAAGAAAGGCTCTCCGACCCTGGCCAGCAGCGAGATGTGTTTCAGCTATTCAGGGAGATGGCACAGCAAGGAGATTTCCGGGAGCTGGTGGTGAATGGTGCGTCCATCATACTTCAGACGTTGAATGGCTCCTGATGTTCCAGTCTAGATATCTTCTTCAAATTGCCTTTGAATGCCTTCAGGCCATATTGTGAGTGTGACCTGTTGCATGGGCCCTGCAATCAATCATGACCCTTGCATCTTCGAAACGCGCACAGCTGGATCGCTCCCCGCCCGCCCAGTCTTCATTGACCCCGATGTGGAAAATGAGTGTGTTGGAAAGTCCATACAGCTTCCAGGCACCGCTCCTAGCTGACAGACATACAGTGACCGAACGCTCCTGGACGGTCCCATTCGTGGGCGCTGACCTCCTCTTGCCGGCGCTGGCGGAGCACGTCACCAAGTGTACACTGTACACGACGGGCAGCTACCGTCCCTATAGTCCCATCGTACAATCGTCTGGGACAGGCAAATCTCGTTTGGTCGATGAGTTTGCCAAGACGCATTTCTCAATTCCTATCACGTTGCGCGAACCCGACTCTATGGGTATGACTACATACGTTCGACGCCGAAAGTTGTCTCACTGTAGCTCCTAGGATTCCCTCCCGGGGATGTTAATGTTCGTGAATACCTGACGCACACCGAAGAACGGGGTACGACTGAGGGGTCCTACGCTCGGATGTATGCGTTCCTCAGTGCCCTGCTCTGGAAGGCAACGGGCGTGGTGGAATCTCTCGGCGGCGCAGACCGGGAAGCACGAATCAAGAAGTTAAGAGAGTACATGACGGAAGGGCAAAAAATGAGCGGGGTAGGGGAGAAAAGGAGGTTTTTCTACGATGCGGTCCTGGAGAAAGCCAATGAGGTACGATCAGCCAATTTCATCTCCGCACAGCCTCTCAATTAAGCCATCGCAGCTCTTGCGGAAGACCCCTTATCCGTCCACCGAGCCCAGGGGAACGAACATGACGTCGGCGCAAGCATCTGCGCTCAGAACCGTGCTTTATTCTCCGGCACCCGACCGCAGTGACTTCCCCGACATCTTCATCGTGGTCGACGAAGCACACCTACTGATGGAACAATTCAATTATGAATCACCCGAGTCGAATTTGAGCGCGCTCCGACGGGCTCTCTGCATGCTTGACGATGGCTCTTCCTTCGCGTTTTTCGTTTCTGCCAACGTCAATATCTGCGAGACCAGGCCCCATACCCCGCGCCTCAGCTCCTCTGCCCGGATTATACCAATCGAGTGGAGCCTAGCATGACTGGTCGGGGTAATTGAACGGAATATTGGGTTCTGTACGTCGAGACGCACGTAAGTGGACATAAAAAAATGGAGCCTAGCATAGTTGATATGCCTTATAGTGTTGGAATCGGACGTTCGTATTTCGTCTTGCTATTCGTTTCGTGGCGCGCGCGTGCGGACGCGCGGACAAACGCGTGCGCAGTCTTTTGTTTCGTGTTGACTTTACGACCCGGGCCGGCGGCCCGGGGTTTCGACTTGCGCTCTCGCGCACACTCAGGCTGAGGTCGCGCCGCGAGCCTCATATCTTTATTCCCAATGGACCTATTTGGTTGGTACTGTACGGTTGAGTCCGCGGGGGGGGGGGGGGGGGTCAAGCCACCCTCCCGAAAATTTCCGTCCCTCAGTTCCGTGTCGTTAGAGCGCGCGAGGACTGAGGTGAGTACAGTACACTATTTGACTATTCACTTGTATTTACTTCGCCTAGACAGCGAATCTCTTCTATTAGGTGAATACAACATAGTTCCGTGTTGTTAGAGCGCGCGAGGACTGAGACGGCGAATCTCTTCTATTAGAATCGCCCGCGCGCTCCTATAATACCCCCGTATTTATTCTACATATAGTGCAATTGGCTACGACTAGTAGCTAATGAATGCATGCAAAGTTGGCATTCGGTTCGGGACGATCAAGGAAATTGCATCCATGAAGACGCGAGTCCGCCACTCCCAGACCCGCAGAAGGGACCCAAACAGGTGGACCGCCACATGCGTACCTGCATGGACCAAGTTTCGAGAGGCCTCGGGCCGACTGCCTGGTCACCGAGACACCGTCCGAGCCGATTCTTTTGGACTTGCACACAACAAGCACACCCTATTCCTTGGCGGTGCTCATTCTCTGATACCATGAGAATCGGCTTCAGAGTATCCTCTGTCTAGCTTCTTGCGTATCTAGTGTGTTGTCCCGGGGCCTCGTCAGTCTCACGGCAGCTCACGCTGTCACTACGCCGGCGCCCGCCGGCTCGAGGTCGAGCGTGTTGTGTCTTAGTCAGCACACGGCGTTATGCAGAATCTTGGCGTTCAAGTTGGCACTGCGCCGCACTGCTGGCACGACCAGTGACCACGACCTCTGGTTACTACCTTAGGCTGGGAGCTGCCAAGAACCTTTCAGGACGGTTCTCTACCCAGCATAACCCCACCGAAGCTTGGCTCATACCCCTTCGTGCTGAACTGCGCCGTCGAGGCAACGTCACCCTGAGGTATCATGTGCTTGGGGTCCAGTGTCGAGCCTGAGGGTCTGAGAGCTGAACCAGATCTAGAAGCTGGGATATCAACTATGCTAGAACGCCGAATAGCTAATGTCCTAACGCCGTTTCACCGACAGTCGTGCCTTTCCGTCGGTGCCGGTGCTGGCACACGCGCTGCTGCTCGGCTTCCAACATACGAATCAAGCCGGCGCGAGAGCGAGCTCTTCTAACAACCCCCCTCAGCGATGCCTATATAATGTGACACGTCGGAGACAATGTCTGGTCCATCTCCACAGATACTTTCAAACACAATCATGAGTATCGATTTTAGCAAGATCATAGGGCTCGACGAGGACCTGCCTGTCAAGCACCACAGGGAGTACGTCTCCTCACCATCTTCTACGCTTACTATGCTTACCTGAACCCGTTCTTCCCCCGTAGTGTGTACCCGACCATCGATCCGAAGACCCACTACGGCGCGCAGACGTATCGCGGCAGAGTCGTGCTCGTAACGGGTGCATCGCGCGGCATCGGACAGGAGACCGCGATAGCGTATGCGAAGGCCGGCGCGTCGGTGGTGATCGTTGCACGCTCGCAGGCGACGCTCGACGAGACAGCTAGCCTCATCCACGCTGCTGTTTCCACCGCACAGGTTTTGGCGGTGCCTGTCGACGTCCGTGACTGGCACTCTGCGGAGGCGGCTGTGAAGGCAACGTTGGGGCGCTTTGGCCGGCTGGACGTCCTCGTCGCCAACGCCGGCGCAAATTCTGGGATGTACGGATGTGAGGCGCCCCCTTCTTTTCGACCGCAAATAGTGCTGACAATACATTTCCATAAAGTGATAGGAGACAAGGATCCGGAAGTATGGTGGAATACGTTCGAAGTCAACGTCCGCGGTGTGTTCAACTTTGTTCGGTCCGTTGGTTCAATTAGTCCGAGAATACTTGTGTTGACTTTGCAGCAGCGCCTCCGTCAAAGCACTACAGGAGTCAGATGCAGGATACATAGTTGTTGTATCCTCTATTTCCGCACAGGCGCGCATACCTTCTCAGAGTGACTACTGCCCGTCAAAGCACGCCGTTAGCCGCTTCGTCGAGTTTATAACTATCGGTGAGTCCTAATCAACGGCGCGGACCCACCCTCCAAGTTGCTGACTCGGGATGTACGGCGTCAGAATACCCAAAGCTGAAGGCTTTCTCTTTCCACCCCGGGGGCATTGAGACAAAAATGGCCAAGGACTCAGGCTTCGTCCCTCCCGAAGGTTTCACGTTCGATGAACCTGCTCTCCCCCCGGCTGTGATCTTGCATCTCACTTCCGGCCGTGCTGACTGGCTGAACGGCAAGTCAGTGTTCTGCCGTCGACTCTTCTTTGGGGCTTTGTGCTAAACTGTCTCAACCTTAGATATGTCTCAGCGAACTGGGACTTCGATGAGCTCGAGAGAGACTGGAAGGACAAAGTGCTGGCGAAGGGAGCCTTGGTCAACAAGCTGGATGTACTCGCGTAACGTGGCAGTGGGGCTGCACGGATTTCATCTTTGTCCATGTACTCCACTCAAATAGAGGCGCCTGAACGCTTCGTGTTGATTGCCGGCTGAAACCCTTGCTCCTGTCAACGGCGACGTTCTCGAGCCCGCAGGGTTGTTGTACCAGAAAAGAAGACTACCATCACAATGTCGGCATCCGCAGAAGCCTTCTCGGCGAAAGTGCCGACAATGTTGGAAGGGGGACCTGGACAGGATGTCGTTGCTGCGCTGACGATGTCAGGTGGCATGTACTGAGTACCGCAGTAATAAGCGCCCACCGCTTCCGCACTTCCCGGCCGTAGCCGCCGCCGGCGAACTTGAATACGACCATGTTCCACAAAAGGTTCCGACGCGTCGACATTCTTTCCGCAGTTCCCATCCTCATATGTGCGTCGGCCCCACGAGATTTTCACGCCTACGCCTCTAGAAGACAACAAATCGAATGATTCTCCCAACACACTTCCAGGGGCTCACCTTGAGCTCACCAGCCTACTTTAGCCTAAGGGCCCGTTTGGGAAAACAATCATACTCAATCGTCAGGCTTAATTAGCATGGCTCTCCTTCGACCTGTTTTGTTTCGAGCTATAACTTAGTACGTCTCGCGCTAGAGAAATCAACCTTTTGCTGATTTTCGATGCTGTGGTAGCGCGTTGGTCGCGTCCACCGGCAACCTGCCAGTAATTCACCGTCCGCAGCATGCGTCTTCCCTTCGGTGCCGCCTCAGGTTGAGATCGCGGCTGTTCTTTTGGCCGCAAAACATTCTCCATCGGACATTCTGGACCCTCGATGACCTCGGGAGGCCACTGCTACCTGCGCAGGGGCACAGCCTGATCACGAACACCAGCGGCATCCAAGACGGGACCGCATCTTTCCTTATACGATCACCGGCGTCAACAACGAAATGCGGAGTCGTTTCAAAACTTCGGAAGGCACCAACTTGCGCCCCCGTCGGTGCGTCGATTCAAGTTCTGCTGCGCAATTGCCCTGAAATACGGGAACGCATTGGATTGCAGTGGGGGTCTGGGTATAAAGTCGTGCCCGCCAGCACCGGTGGTCAGCATCCCATCGCCAACACCGTAGCAACATCATGAGTAGTACGCCCCTACTCTACCTTCTGCAGCCCGATACGTTCTCAGCCAGTTCGCTAGATTCCCCTTTCGATGCTGAAGGATTCGAGCGTCTCTCCCTTTCTAACTATAAGCGCACGGAATGGGTCTGCATCACCTTCGTCGTGCTATTTGGTCTCACCACGCGTAAGTTCCTACTTCTCAGTTTCGGTGCGAGAGCGATGGCTGCTAATGCGCGCTCTTCAGTGCTCCATCTATCACAGGCAGTCTACTCCCGCCGCTGGTTCCTCCTTATCTCTGCCGTATTATGCGGTGTGCTCGAAATCGTAGGCTGGAGCGGCCGCCTGTGGACTAGCGTGAGCCACAATCCATCCCTACTCGCGCCCTTCATTATGCAGTAAGCGTCGCTTCACCTCCTGTCTCCTATGTTTTCTGATCTAGCACAGAAACACGACAACCCTCGTCGCGCCGACGCGGCTCCTCGCGGGTTGTTTCGACATCTTCGCTATCATAATCAATCAACTCGGCCCCCAATACGCGCGCCTGAGCGGGAACCGATGTACGTACTGTCTCATGTTGCAGTATACCCCGTGTGGAGAAGCTGACGGGGTTCACCCAATGCAGATAAAACCGTTTCCCTACTCTTCGTAGGTGTTGTTATGACATCGGAAGTGGGCTTTCCTGACTTGATTCCAGAGCTTCAGCGCCGCTGCTCTACAGATTGTCGGTAGTATACTCTCATTCACCAATAATCAATCACCCTTGGTGCGTAGTTGCTTTTCTACTCCATTGATTCGGCTTAACCGTCCCCGACGCACAGAGCAGCCACCTCGCCCTTGGCGGTATCATCGTCCAGCTCGGTATGTACAGCTGCACCTCCTATCCTCTACCCAAGTACTAATCGTAGTCGTAGTTGGCATCGTCTTGTTTGTAGCTCTCATCCTAGAATCCAACACGCGCTTTGCAGCAAACTGGCCTATATATCCTGTTTCTATCCAGGAGGAGACTCATAAGGTAGCGGACGCGCCCATCAAACTTTTGCTAGTCGGCATATCTGTTTCGACGTTCTTCATCTTCGTGCGGTATGGCTATCACCACTCGATCCCCTTGTTCCCTCTAATGTAAGCCCACAGATGCATCTTCCGGACGGTGGAGCTCGCAGAAGGTTGGAGAGGCAAGCTCGCCACAACTGAATGGTACTTCGGTGAGTATGCTCTAGTTGATGCTACCCCGAACATCGTCCTGACCCGACTTTTCTCCAGCTGTGTTTGACGCCGCAATGATTGTGATCGCGATGTTCGCCATCAACGTTTTCCACCCCGGTTTCCTTCTGCGCCGGCAGCGCAACTACGGCGCAAGGGACCTCGAAGTAGACGAAGTCGAGGGCAAGGACAAGCAAGAGCACTCTATTACAAGGCACATGGTCGTATTGCCATTTGTGCTCGGAGGTATCACGAGGATGAAAGCCCGATGGTCGTCGCCGCAGCACGCACCCACGATCTAGTTCACTCTTCCATACTCGCGGAAACTTGTACAACCAGGTTACAATGTTTCCGTATACTCTAACGGATTTTGGAGCTTATGACCTAGAGATACCCAATAACTTACATGGTTTCCCGTAATGAAACATTTACAGTCACAGGAAGCTTGGCTTCCAGAACGTGAGCCCAATGAGGGAATGCCGCATTCGTGATCGGAGCAGCAGACTGGGGGCCAACGCATCCTTCAGCGCAAATGCCAAATACCTTCTGGGATACCTTGGACAGGCCGTGGCCACTTTCGCAACGAATTGCCCAGCTGCTGTTGACCTGGTCTTACCCTTCCTCTGGCGGAGTGATGCTCCCGAGGTCGCGAAAATCGGGTACATCCTTGTCCGATGACGTGCGAGCCGATGTGGCCAGTGGCACCAGTAAGTAACCTGCGATATTATCAACCTCTGAGGCTACGACGAAGGGGGACGGGGCAACCAAGACGGCGATGACCTTAGTAACGGAAGACAGTCGTTCATGAATATACGTCATTTATTTCCAAGTACATGCACATGACTTGCACGCGACAAGCATGCGCTAAGGCTGCGTATTCCTTGGCGGTGCTCATTCTCTGGTATGTACCATGGGAATCGGTTTTAGGGCATTCCCCCGCCTAGCTTCTTGCGTAAGTATCTGATGTGCTGTCCTGGGGCCGAGTCGTCAGTCTCACGGTAGGGCAGCTCAAGCGCTCACGCGCACGCATGGCTCAAAATCGAGCGCGTTGTGTCTTAGTCAGCACACGGCGTTATGCAGAATGCAGAATCTTGGCGTTGCGCACTGCGCCGCACTGGCACGACCTGAGCACGACCACTGGCTACTACCTTGCGCTGGGCGCTGCCAAGAACCCTGCAGAACGGTTCTCTACCCGGCCTAACTCCGCCAAAACTTGGCTCATACTCGCTTCGTGCTGGACTGGGGTAACGTCACCAGGCATCATGTGCCACTTGGGGTATTGAGGGTCTGAGAGCTGAGCCAACTCTAGAGGCTGGGATGCCAACTGTGCTAGAACACCGACTAGTCAATGTCCTAACGCCGTTTCAGTGACAGTCGTGCGTTCCCGCGGGTACCGGTGCTGGCACAGACGCACATACGAATCAAGCCAGCGCTCCAGCGAGCTCTTCTGACAACGCCCTTCAGTGGTGCCTATATAATGTAGCACGCCCGAGACGATGTCTGGCCCATCTCCAGCAGCACCTTCAAACAGTAATCATGAGTTTTGATTTAGGCAAGATCGTAGGGCTCAACGAGGATCTGGCTGTCAAGCACCACAGGGAGTACGTCTCCTCACCATCTTCTACGCTCGCTACGTTTACCTGAGTACATTCTTCCCTCGTAGCGTGTACCCGACCATCGACCCAAAGACCCACTACGATGCGCAGACATACCGCGGCAAAGTTGTGCTCGTGACGGGCGCATCGCGCGGCATCGGACAGGAGACCGCGATAGCCTATGCAAAGGCCGGGGCGTCAGTAGCGATCGTTGCGCGCTCGCAGGCGACGCTCGACGAGACAGCTGGCCTCATCCACGCTGCAGTCCCCGGCGCACAGGTTCTAGCAGTGCCTGTCGACGTCCGTGACTGGCACTCTGCGGAGGCGGCTGTGAAGGCGACGTTGGAGCGCTTTGGCCAGCTGGATGTCCTCGTTGCCAACGCCGGCGCAAATTCTGGAATGAGCGGCTGTGAGGCATCTCATTTTTTCGACCGCGGGTAGTGCTGACAGTACATTCCTGCAAAGTGATAGGAGACAAGGATCCGGAAGTATGGTGGAATACGTTCGAAGTCAATGTCCGCGGTGTGTTCAACTTTGTTCGGTCCGTTGATTCAATTAGTCCGGGAATACTTGTGTTGACTTTGCAGCAGCGCCTCCGTCAAAGCACTACAGGAGTCAGATGCAGGATACATAGTTGTTGTATCCTCTGTTGCTGCACAGGCGCGTCTGCCTTTCCAGAGCGACTACTGCTCGTCAAAGCACGCCGTTAGCCGCTTCGTCGAGTTTATAACTATCGGTGGGTCCTGATTCCATCACCGACCAATCCTCCACGTTGCTGACCCAGAGCGCACGGCGTCAGAATACCCAAAGCTGAAGGCCTTCTCTTTCCACCCCGGGGGCATTGAGACAAAGATGTCCACAGACTCGGGCTTCGTCCCTCCCGAAGGTTATACGTTCGATGAACCTGCTCTCCCCCCAGCTGTGATCTTGCATCTCACTTCCGGCAGTGCTGACTGGCTGAACGGCAAGTCAGTGTCTCGCTATCAACTCATCTTCGGGGTCTTGTGCTAAACTGTCTTAACCTTAGATATGTCTCAGCGAACTGGGACTTCGATGAGCTCGAGAGAGACTGGAAGGACAAAGTGCTGGCGAAGGGAGCCTTGGTCAACAAGCTGGATATACTAGCGTAATGCGGCAGTGGGCCTGCACGCTCAGCACCGACTCGGCACTGGCAACTGATGGAACAGAATAAAGTTCTGATTTTTCGACTACATGACATGAAGCGGCCCGGGTGCCGGTGATCAATTATTGCACCAGCGGACCAGAGCGGACCGCGGCTCTTTGGCGGCTCTACGCCGTGTCTCCCTTAAGTATATCTACCTGTTTTAATCCCTAGATGTGTCGGCAAGTTGGGAATACTTTCCCGTGGCTGCAGCCATTGGACGCAAATGACGCACGACTCGAAAAGTGGCGCAGCGACAGGCGCGAGTGTCAAGTTTTGGGCTACACCATAGCATTTGATCCGTCGACTCGACGTTGACGATCCATCGATGACGAATACAGCATGTACGCGGCGGGGCATTTACTGGCGGGCCCAGGCTGATCGTCATTTGGTATTGCAGCGCTATCTATGCTTCTGCCTCTGCTGCGTCCTCCTCAATGTCCACAAGCTCCCGTCCTTCCTCAACCATCTCGCCTTTTGCGCACCCAACAGCCCTCACGACGCCGTTCGCCGGCGCGCGCAGCACCGTCTCCGTCTTCATGCTCTCGAGCACGACGACAGCCTGCCCCTTCTGCACGCGCTCGCCAGGCGCGACGCGCACCTCAACGACGAGACTCGGCATCGGCGCCCGCAGTGCGCCCTTTGCCGCGCCGCGTGCGTCCGCGCTGAGCACCTCCGCCCACGCCGGCGCGGGCCGCACCACGCTCACCGCGTGCGCGCCGCTGAATATGTGCAGGCGCTCCGCACCCGCAGCGCCGTGCGGCGCGGAGACGACCGTCGTGCGCGTGCGCGCGCCCACGAGCGTCGATGTGAGCGCCGTCGGCCCTGTGAGGGTCGCAGAAACGCCGTGGAATTCGATGGGCGCGCCGTCCGCGGGCTGCACGGAGATGTCGTAGAGAGCGTTCGTACCCGGGAGCGTGGTGACGCGCACGGAAATGGGCGCGCCGGTCTCGGTCTCGAGCGCGACGGTGCGCACGTGGACGTCGCCACCGAAGCGGCGCGCGGTGAGGCGCGTCCATGGGGTGGACTGTGAGGCTGCGGAGGGCCGGTCGCGCAGGATGAGGAAGAGTGCGGCTTGGGCGAGGAGCTCGACAGGTGGTTCGGTTAGAGGAGGGAGCAGCTCGTCGCGGTGTTGCTAATGCGCATTGGTCAGTGTCCGGTTCAGACGAGTGAGAAGGTCGCGTCAGACATACCGGGATGAAGCCGGTCTCTACTTCTGCAGCAATAAACGCAGGGTGGCCGGCGAGCGCGCGGAGGAACGCGATGTTCGTCGACACGCCCACGACGTGGTACTCCTCGAGCGCGGCCCGAAGAGCTCGGAGAGCCTCTGTGCGGTCTGCGCCGTGCACGACCAGCTTGGCGATCATGGGGTCGTAGAAAACACCAATCTGGGCGCCGGTCCCGAAGCCTTGCTCTACACGTACTGACGGAGCCGTTGATACTTCTGCCGCAGATGGAGCGAATATATGTGTGGGGACGGGTGTTGAGAGGTGCAGGAGGCGCCCGGAGTCAGGCAAGAAGTTGTTGCGCGGGTTCTCGGCGTAGATGCGCGCCTCGAACGCGTGGCCGACCATGGGGATCTCGGACTGCATGAGCGGAAGTGGATTGCCAGCAGCAACCTGGTATGCTATATGAGTGTAGAGAACGGAATGCGAGCATCTGGCCGTTACCTCGAGCTGCCACTCGACGAGATCAAGGCCAGTGATCATTTCTGTAACAGGGTGTTCGACCTGTAGTCGTGTGTTCCTGAGACGATAAGTTAGTATTATCTACGTCGCCGCGAATACGAGCCCTCACATCTCCATGAAAAAGAACTTGTTCGTGTCCTTGTCAAAGATGAACTCTACCGTGCCCGCACCGACGTAATTGACCGCCTTTGCAGCAGCGACCGCCTTAGCGCCGAGGTCTGCACGGAGCTCCGGCGACAAGCCCGGTGCGGGCGCTTCTTCGATAATCTTCTGGTTCCGCCTCTGCACTGAGCAGTCCCGCTCCCATAGGGAGATGGTGTTACCCAATGTGTCAGCGAACACCTGGACTTCGACGTGTCTGGGCCGCTCGATGAATTTCTCCACCAGAACCGTGGCGTTGCCGAAGCCCTTGAGGGCTTCGCGCTGTGCGGACTCTAGGGCCTCCAAGAATTCGGATGCATTGTGCACTGTTCGCATACCCTTCCCGCCACCACCATGAACGGCCTTGATAAGGACCGGGAAACCTACAAACAACTGAATCAAAGCTATTCGGCCACATAAATAGAGCAAGCGGCAAATACCAATCGTCTCAGCTTCAGCAAGGAGATGCTGTGGGTCTTGGTTGGCGCCATGGTATCCCGGAACGCATGGCACGCCGGCATCTATACGAATAACATTCGGGAGTCTAATTATCAGTGATCGTGACAGCACTGAAGTGAAAATAATGCGACGTACCATTCATGATTGTCTTGGATTCACTTTGAAACATGTGAGACCAGGCGTCCAAGCAGGCTCGCAAATCATTCACCTCTTAGATCCCATGCTAACAATCGCACTGGCAGGAGGGCCAATAAAAGTGATGCCTTCTTTTGCCAGCTGCTCGGCGAAGGTCGCATTCTCGCTGAGAAACCCATACCTGACACCACAGTTCAATGAGTCCCGAATTGCGCAACACCTGACGATCTTACCCTGGATGTACGGCCTGTGGCAAAGTCAGTAACGCAGCTACAATCCTGATAGAGATATACGCACCTGTGCACCACTGCGATGGCAAACTTCGATGATTTTGTCCATCCTCAGCTAGAAAGCGACTCGTTATGCGTCTCGTTAAAGGTAAGGGCCGGGCCGTACATAGCTCTCTGACGACTGAGCAGGGCCTATGCAAAAAGCTTCATCCGCCTGGAGGGAAGGGAACTCTCAACATCTCGAACCAGCGTGAGACAACAGAGCCTCGCACCAGTTTCACGTGGAGCGAATCCGCGTCGACCTCGCTGTATACAGCTACGGTTCGGATGCCAAGTTTCTTCGCAGTGCGGATGACGCGGCATGCAATCTCTCCTCTGCATCACAGTAAGAAGGTGGAAACTCTTTTTGAATTTGCTTTCCGACCTGTTCGCTATGAGGATCTTGTCGAAATGCGATTTCCGAGCGAGGACTTGTGTCGGCTCTGCGTGAACGTCCGTCACAGGTGGCTTGCACACTTTCAGAAGGGACCGTGTACGCACCAGCAGCTGTAGCAAGTCCACGCCCGCCAAATGGCACCCCGAAAGCTCCTTCATCTCGTCGTGATGGCGCAGCCTGCCTTGCCCGGAGTGCCGAGCTCGAGGCGGACACGGCGATTGCAGGAACAAATGCGCGGTTAGAACGCTGCGCTGCGCGACGAATGGCGCGTGCGCTAGCAGTCGCAGAGTTTCGTGAAGGTATCATGTTGTGGGGTGAGCGAGTGGTAGTGGTTGCCCACTGAACAGAAAAACGGCCAACTTGAGATATGAGCCGAGGTCAAGCTCCGGTGCAATACGTCACGAGGGCGCGCGACGACAGCGAATCAGGTGATTATCTGATTTGTCGTATGTGCTTACGAGCTGTGCTTTAATTAACGGCGTGCGCCGGGGCACAGCCCGCACACTCACAGTCGACATTCACTGCGTGCATAGCAGACTTATTCTCACGAAAAAAGGCTTCGAAAAGCTGGATATTCGTTTAACTTACTTGTTATTATTTAATCTCGAAAAACGAGGATTAGTGAAGTTAACATTCTCTACACGCTTTTGATAAGGGGTAAAGTCTGTGCCTGAAGTTAAAGTTTTCTACCAGATTCCTGAGCCATAAACATCCGGTAAGACATTTCTCGGAAATCTAAACAAAACACTCATTCTGGGTGTCAAAGCGTGAAGAATATGGGTGATTGTTTGACTTTATTGCCAACTATGTTTGCATGGGGAAGTCGTGAGAGAAGGTTAACTTTATTAGGAAACTTTCTTCCCCTTTAAGAGTGCTTAGAGAGTCATTAAGTTTCTGATAACCACTTTTCCGGACGACAAAAAGCGAAAACAAGTTTAACATATATCTCGCTTATTCAAGCCTTTTTCCTTCAGGGTAAGTCTGCTGTGCACGCAGTGATTGCTCCTTGCGCTCTCCAGGATGTTCCACTGAACGTAGACCAAAACGCAGACAACTCGTCAACGATTTGACTCATTCCACCCCTTTCCTCTAACTGATATGCGGCGCACCGCCCGCGCAGACTCTTACGATAGCTTTTCAAACGAGTATGTCCCGTACAGCGACACCCGTTAGTAACGCCCTGACTTACTCATCACTTCTCCTCTTCAGACCATGGCAATTTATTGGTATGGTTCAACATGCGAGCGAACAAAACATTCGTCTAAGCCATACATTCAGTTCTCAGGTCACAGAATTTGGGCTTGTTGCGCCCCGAGAAGTCCTGGAGACCGATTGTCACCCTGGAGGTTGATGGCCAGCACAAGCACGAGGTCGTGCTGGGCACTGATGGACAAAATCCGAACCAAAGGGAGACCTTACTCATGTGCGCTCTCTTATCTTTTGTGCCCTGTGGTGTGTTCCTGACACACTACAGTGAGTCCGCGCACCATCAAACGCAGCTCAAGATTGATATCTGGCACAAGTCACAAAGTAAAGCCAAGAGCAGAAAGCGTCGACACCTCGTCGCATCGACGTCGATGCCTCTCGGCGAAGCCATGAAAAAGCAGGGAACGGACCCCCGTGAGTCTCCACCCACTGTTACTCCCGCACGGTGCCTTCACAGCTTTCAGACCTCGAACTTCGCTTGTCTGGAATTCCTGCAGCACGGAAAAAGTCTGCAGCACAAAAGCACCAACAATGTGCTTCCCTTGTCGTCCGCTTGCGAGCACCCCGATCATACCTGTCGTCTTCGACTATAGAGCAAATCTGTGACAGCGTTGAAGACGATGATTCCGTAACCAGCTCAGGTGCGTTCCAATCAATTGCGACATAGCCATCGTCTTATCTTCTTTCAGTGGACAAGTCTCCGTCTGACACCCTCGTCACGCCAGTGACTGGCGAGCCTGAGGACATGCCGCCATGGGCCAGTGGTATCTCTGAGGATCCACCACTGGGTCTTCGACGTCGGCGGAAACCCAAGGGCTATTGCATCAACTCAGAAGAGGAGCCCTCCGGCGAATCGGATTACTGCTCCAGCGAAGCTGAGCCAGACATCACGAAAACCAGCGAATCCTGGAACGACTCCATACTTGACGACGAATCTTTACCCCATCACCGCGATACCATCGAAATCCACAGTCATACCCATGCCGCATCCACAATTTCCATCATACTCCCCTCTCTTTTACCCAGAGCTTACGTCTCTGATAATGTCTCTGTCGCATCTGGCGTGTCGCTCGCCTCCACAGCGTTTGATACATTTACGTATCATCGTGACCTGCGTGAAGCTCAGGTGGACTCCGACTTTGACCGGATCCTTGCTAGGCTCATAGGCGAGTGGTATTACACTGGAGCATCGGTAAGTTCTGGTCCTCCCCGAGCGTCATAAGGGAACTGATCTGTTTTTCAGCTACTTTCTATCGCCGCGTGAGCGTTACCGCTGTGTCGTCTGTTCTCTTCTTTGCGTGCTCACAGGACCATATAGGGTTGACACGACAGTTTTTGGCTTCTCGCCCGACAGCATTATCGGCGTTGACGGGTTTGCCAAGCGTGCTCTGACAATCTCAAGCATATCTTCGGCGATTGGGCTCGCCATTGTCGCCTGGTTCATATTCATATACTCGGGCGCCGACGTACGCAAGTTCCAGGTGAGTCAGGCGTGCTTCTCCATGTACAAACGGCGCCTAACGCTCCTGAATCAGACTCTTTCCTTAGATGTCTACGGCACGTACTTCTTCTTCGCGCTCTCCTCGCGGCTACCTCTCCTCGCGCTTCTCATCTCCGTCCTTGGACTTGTTTCCTTCTTGAGCACGATCGCATGGGGCGTCTGGCCTACTGCAGTACTCGTCATGTGCGGACTTGCAGGCGTGCTTATCAGCCTGCAGTTCATCGTCTACGGCTGCCACCGCTTCGTGCTTGCGGTCGCATGGATGATACGCGGGCTCTGGCTCGGTGTTGCATACATGTGGCGGCGCCTGCGTAGCGCCTCAAGGCCCGCACCTCCGGCCGCCGTGGTGCAGGCGCCGCTGCCAGATGTGCGGCAAGTCACATCGTCCCCTGTGTCCTCGCGCCCTCCTGCATACCCAGAACGCGCCGCGTAGAAGTCAATCTTTCATGGGACTCATTGTCGTGCTAAATTATGTATCTACTAGTGTACAGTCAATAAACATGCCGATCCACGCTGGATGCTCTAGCCGAGCGCGAGTCTGATATGATGCGATGATACATTAAGTGTCTGATCTTTCAGTATGGTATTCGCTCCATGGCGCGTGCTGCAAGTTCAGTTGCCCATCAGCGGATGGGACGTCCTATGGGACCTGCCGTTGCCGTCGCTTCGCGAACGAGCTTCTGTCGACTGGGCATCAACACACTGCATATACTGGAGGGCGCAATAAGCACGCACCTCGAGCGCGTCCGGCGCCGCGCCGACCACCTCTCCCACCTTGCGCCCGCGACTGTAGACGTAGAACGCGGGTATCTGCCAGCAGCACACCCGACTACCTTGAGCACAGTCGGTAAGGCGGGCCAAGCAGAAGACATACCGTGCGCCCATCTGCGGCCCGTGCGATATCCGGGGTGGCGTCAATATCGACGCGGTAGAAATCGATGCCTGGTGCGCGAGCGGTAGCGTGCGCGGCGACAAGCGGTGTCATAGGTGTACAGGGGAGTGCCCAGTACGCCCAAAAGTAGACGAGAGCGACGCGCGGGGACGATACCTACGCGAGTTCACGCGTCAGCTTCACCCGAGACGGTGTACGCTAAGGAGAGGAAACGTACGATGGTGTGGAATTGCTCGAGCGATGTTATTGGCGTGATATCAGGCATAGATGCGAGAGGTGGGGGATGGTATGCGGAGACAGGCGCAGATGGAACCTTATAAGGCCGGCCACGGCGACCCAGGTCGCCGTAGCAGATGCGCGTGCACGCATGAATACGGGCGAGTGCCAGGCGCACGCAGTACGTGCAACGCAACGTGGGGTGCCCAGCCGAGACACGCACCCGCGAGCCGCGCTCTGGCACCCTCCCGGCACCGCGCATATACGCCGCGAAACGCTTGATGTCACGCCGACGTCGCGCACACCCGCCGCAAGCCCGCACCACCCCCGCCACTCCTGCCTGATAGATGAAAATTTGCAGTGCCCCCGCGAGCGGCCGCACTGCGCGCGGGCAGTGGCGTTCTCGCCATCTACTCAGGGGCGCAGTCTAGGTCGATCGCGGGCTCCACGATAGGCGCATCTGATGCGCTGTCGGGTGGTGGGCGGAAGACGGTGAAACGCGGCGCTGACACTGACGGGGCGGAGCCACAGGGATTGCCGAGCATCTGCGCAAGAAGAGCGAGAGTCGTGAAGATGAGGGAGGTATGAAGCAGAGCCGAGAGTAGGACCGACGCGGGCCTCGTGGAGGGGTCATCGGCTGCCTAGGCTTCCTCATTACTGTGCTGTGCCGCTGTAGACGTCATGGGGTAGTCGGCACGTTCAAACCAAGGCGTAGACTAGGTGGCAGTCTAGAGGATAACCAGATCGCGACACCGGTGAGCATCAAGTGCTGAGCAGCATGGAAGGCGAAACACTTCGGAGCCTTGATCCCATCTCGTCTTCCAGTGGGTGTTCCCGACGCACCCACGCGACCGACCGAAAGCGTATTGTTCTGGGTGACGAGTCGTCCCGGGGAAGCCAGACACATTGTATCACGAAACGACTTCCATTTGTAAGTATAGGGCGGAGCGGGGCCTACTGTGCGTACTGTAACCTATTCTCCCAGTAAGTATGCAAGGTCGACTCAAAGAAGCACCATCAGAGCTGCGTGCTGTCCGAAGGATCGACAGGGTCGTGTCGGGGCCTGTCGGAGCTCGTCGCGCTCTCAACTTGCTCTCTCCATGGTCCCGGTCAGAGTTCGTTGCCTCGTGTGCCTTCATATCACCGCAGTTGTCGCCCTCCCACTCTCTTGATTGGACACAGGGACAGCTTCCTTGTTATGCTGTGCCCACCCTCAGGCGCCGTGGTGGGATATGACGAGACTCCTGGGAAACAGACAACCACAACCCCCCATGCACCACGCACTCTGAACCCCGACCACTGCGCTCCACCTCGCTCCACACAATGTCCTTATTCGTCGGCGGCGCCGAATACCTGTCGTTCAAAGATGCTCTGATCGAGTATACTAGGTTGACTGGGTTGGATTTGGCAACGCATCCCCTCATTTCAGAGCTCGGCGCGGTCAAGTCTGCACACGTGGTCCTTGCGACCTTGCAAGATCACCTCCAGCATCCCGATGGCATCCTGAGTAATTCTTGGGGTACCCGGCTGGCCGATTCACTTGTCTTAGTTCTGGGTGCGGTGCTTGCACTTCATGACATGTTGGATGAGGTCTCGGTCTCTCCGGTGGGTTTCACAGCGTAGCCTTGCCTGCTCTGAGCGGAATGCTTTACTGACGAGAGGCAGACTGCGGTGCTACCGGGAGCGATCTTCTGCGGTATTGATGTCCTCCTCTCGGTGGGTTTCAAATCATATATGTTTAATGCAAATACTGATGGTAACCTCCCAGGCAACTGCATGTTCCTGTACGAGCAACGACGCGCTGTACGACCTGTTTGGATCCCTAGGGAAATGGCTGGAAACCGTCGAAGTGATGCTTCGATCTACCGCGTCGCCTCGTTCCGCGCTAGCCTCTCAGCAACTTCTCGTGCGGGTTTTAGCCGACGTCCTCTTCGTTCTTGCATCCGCGACAGAAAGGCTTAAGCAAGGACAATTGTGTGAGTCGTTCAATTCGGATGCACAACATTCGCTCAGTATCTCGCAGGGAGCTATGGAGAGAAGATTTCGGAAGACGAAGAGGTGGGGAGAGCACTGGAAAGGTTAAGGAAAGTGGTACAGCCTATTTCTCGCAGACCAAGCCTCGTACACTCCATATCAATGGTGAGAGTGTACTTCTCCACGCCATATGCATTGATACTGAGGCCGTCTCGCGCAGCCGGTCTCGAGGTTCAGAAATTACATTGTGGCACCCCTCCGCCGGCGACACAGCTCAGACGACGATGAAGCCGATGTCTTTTACTGCGACGATCACAACGATTCCGAAGACGAGTCAGAAATGTCCGACGATCCAGACACACAACTGGAGGATCTCCTTGCTATATCTCACACAGACTTTGTTAGCGCGCATGCGGACTCCCACGCTCTGCAAGGCAACTCCCTTTCTAGCGCGTTTGAAATCCTTGTACACGGCTGCGAAGCCGACCTGCACTATACTCAAGATGATGTCCGCTGTGAGAAGGCCTTTGCTCGACTCGTACAAGAGTGGTATTACACCGGCGCATCTGTCAGTCCCATCCTGGCTCCTCCCACATCACGCTGACATGAGGACTTTGTGATGCAGCTTCTCGCTGTCGTTGGGTAAGCGCCCACATGAAAATCCCTGGAGCGCGAGCTCATACACAATGGCCAGGATCGATGCTGCAGTGTTCAGCTTATCACCCGACAGCCTCCTGGGTGCCAGCGTTGTCATCAAGCACGCGCTCGCCATCTCGAGCGTGTCAGCCGCATTAGGGCTGTGCTCCAACATCTGGCTTGTACTTGCCTACGCCGGCACGGGCACAAGACGGTTCCAGGTGCGTTAACACCCCGTCTCGCGGAGGCTTCGAAGTTCCGGCCTGTTGACCGGGACGCAGAGGCTTTCACAAGACCTCCATGGCTCGTGCCTACTCGACTTGACGCTACGCCTACCGCTTCTCGCACTGGCCGTTGCCGTGCTGGCCCTCGTAGGCTGCCTAGCCGCCATTGCGTGGAGCATGTCTCCCGTCCCTGTGCTCGTCTTATCTGTGCTTGCAACTTCTCTGTTCTCTTTACAGTTCGTTGGTGGTATGAACCGATGTGCTGCGCGGATACTCGCCGCGCCGCAGTTTGAGATGACGCGAGCGACCTCGTATGTGGTACCAGGTGCTCCAGGGCGTAGTCTAGTTGAGATACCAATGGAAGAGGTATGAGAGCGTCGCCCTATCATCGGCTTTTCACCTATCTCATCGGGGATCGGGACAATGGATTGCGGATCTTGCTGATGTACTTGAATTGTATATGGTCCAATCGGTCTCTTGGGTTCGAATCTGTAGATTATATTCTTCGACTAATAGTCAACCAGTCAGTTGCTGGCGTGCTAAATCCGACAATGATTCCAATGCACTAATGAATATGAATTGGCTATATGAATCTGCTGTAACACCCAACTTACTGGATGTGCACGAAGTACAGTGCTAGTTCGCAAGACTTGTGAATGTTTCCGTGACTCGAGACCGGATGGTGCCACCCGTCGAGGTGAAAAGGGATGAATCCGTTTGTCGACGTAGTTGTGTCAACGGTAAAGAAAAAATGAGTGTATGCTACGACTGATGTACTTATGTCCGATCTCCTTATCCTCAGACCGCTGTCCGACGACCACGACCCCAACAAGACTGACGTAGCGAATCATTGGAAATCTGGCCTCGAGGAGAAACAAGTCGCCCGGGATCTGAGGTATTGTTTACCTTCGTAGTAATCCTCGATTCGCAGAACTAGCCAGACACTGTCAACCAGTCGGATGGTGTCCGCCGAGAATTCACCTATGGGCGCCGCGTTTCCCACCACCATCCCGTGACAAAACTTCCAACAACACTTGCTCGCCTTGCTGAGTCGTAGGACATTCCGGGAAGTACCGCCCGCCGTTCAACATATAAAAACAGGCAAATACGGTTAGCGGCTCGCTACCTTGACTGCCACGCCATGCCTCGCCGTCGAGACCAGCCCGACCCATCACAGTACTACTCGCTGGACCGGAAAAGCTCAACCCCTCGCTGGATAATCGATCTCTTTAAGCCTGGAAGACGTAGTAACAAAGCTCAGGTCGTGATCACCTGGGACGTACCGCCAGTGGTCAACTGGGAGGTCACGCACGTAGAGACTGCCAGGGGGTTGACCCGGACTAAAGAGAAGGCCGTCGGCGTGTGGGTTACACTCCCATCAAAACCGACTTCAGCACCACGTGGGACGGTCCCTGATAAGGCGACGGGTTCCTCGAACACGCGTAAGGAATCAAAGCCGTCTAGGGTACGCGCGAGGGACCCCGAGGAGGCCGCCTCGGAGCGGTCGCGGAAGCGACGCAAGCTACAAGATGATACAGGTGCGTCGCGTCGCGCCCTCGAGGTGGCTGCAGATGACTGACTGACTGTAGCACTCGATGTGGTGGAACCATTTCCACCGCGCGAGGTGAAGGAACGTAAGAGGATGCCGAGGACGGTGAAAGGGGGAAGGGCTTGACAATGGCGTCTAGAGGCTTGCGTTCAGCTTGACGGAGTCGAGACAATGTTGGGGCTCTGAACGTTGAACCACGACCTGGGTGTTTGCGCAGTGCGTGGGTCATGGGTGTCACCGCCGCGAGCGCCGTGGAGAGACGATGCCTCCTATACATAACACATCTATCGCGGTGGTGGCCTGGCGGCAGCAAAGTCATGATTGCCGGGATCGTGTTTCTGTCGCTTCTGGCTGCTTTCTGGTACTAGCGCTGCGCGGAGTCTGTGCGCAACGGTTGTGGGGAAGGACCGCTGTGGAGGTGGGGGCTTGGGTTCGACTCATTAGTATTTGGATGCAAGCGGCCCAGTGCACGTTGCACGGCGAGTGCGCGGCTCACACGCCGGCCGGGGCCGGGGCCGCGTCTCGGGCAGCCCGAGCCTCCCCGAGCTCACCATTGGGCGACGACTTACACCACCACCAACCCGAGACCGGATCCTTGAGAGCAGGGGACGCGCGCGCAGCTCATGTCTCGCAATCATAATGCCATCTCTTTCCTCCGCGTTCCCACACGCGCGACCGCCCCCGCGCTCCGCAGCCGTGCGCGTGCCCAATCATCACCGCTGCCGGCGGTCTCGCCAAGTCTCCCAACCTTTCGCGCGGCGGGCCCACCCTCACACAGGCAATCTAGTTGTACAACCACAAGACGACGCTCCTGCCAATAACATCGTTCATGCTTATGCGGTCGCTCGAGAGTGCATCAAATGCGCCTGTGGATAAGAGGGGCAAGAAAGACAAGTTCGTGCCGATGATCAAGAAGGATGTCCATGAGCGGCTTAAGCTAGGCGACGAGCCCGCGATCAGGGGCCCGCTCGGCAAGTCACCGTATAAGAGTGCGTTCCCCTGCGTTCCCGCACACGCATACGTAGCCACACGCCACACGCACTAACATCCGCGCGCGCAGAGAACATGTTCGGGCACAACGCGCTCATCGACGTTGGCTCAGACATCATGCCGCCGTACCAGCTGTTCGAGCACGCCCTCGCGGATCCGGTCAACCGCACGCTCTTCGCGAACGTCACCAAGGCGGACATCTTCCTGCGCAGGGAATTCGGTGCGCACTGGCGCTTGTGTGTCGTACGCACGCTTGGAGTACGCTCGGCAACCCACACGCCTGGTGAGCCGGTGCAGTGGGTTATGCCAACGCGGACCTTGGACGCATGTCCGTGTCCCGCCTGCGTCTGTGCGAGATAAGGCCTAAGGTCAAGGATGCTCGTTTACGGTGCGTCTCGATAACTTTCTTTGGCATGCGGTCACGTGAGCTGATTCTGGTGTGTGCCCCGGTGACTGGATATTAGGTCCACATGGACAGGCGAGTGCTATTGTGAGCAAGAAGGGCAAGAAACAAGGCACTGTTGGTAGAAATTTCAAGGAGCTGGGGTATACTGAGGACCAAGTATCCAAGTTCTAGCTGGGCCTCGAGCAACAATATAACACTCACCGCTTGCGTTCCGGGGCCCCTCATGGCAGTGCAAACGAAGGAGCGCTGTACTTGGGTGTGTCCCACCTGTGTGTTGTTGCTGTCCTGCTGCGAGCGTTTGCGGCGTCTGACGCCCGACGGTAAGGTTGTTTACATTCCGCAACCCGCAGTGGAAGCTCATGGGTCGTCCAGCGGAAAGCGCCACTTGTGCTGACGCTTAGATGAAGGCCATATAGTGCTCTCTCAGCCCTGATGCCAACGCGCGAATGGTCAAGTCGAGTGATTGTCACCTCGCTGGTGTGCAGAGGTTTTGCCTATCATATACTCCGTCTCCACCGCACGCCTTCATTTCGTGCAGCAACCCTAGAACGTTGGTTCTTGAGTAGCGGCGTGCTCTGGATCGCCCACCGACATCGGAACGCCCATTCTCTTGGGTCTCGAGCTGAAAATTCAGTGAGAGCGATCCTGGCGGAGTCCTTGTTGTGCGCACCTTTACCTCGTGGCCGAATTGAGAAGGCCCTCGACGGGCCCCGAAGGGTCCACGGCGAACGCAAGCACTGTTGGACAGCCTGACAAACAGGGTCAGACCGGCGACCGATGTCAAAATCCTAGCCCAACTGGGCGTGGCGATGTCGACAGGGAGGGTCCTCGCTCAATACATAATCTTGCGCACTGTACGTTTGACTCCCATTTCGAATCCAAAGTCGTCGTCTAACGTCTACGCGGTACATCATGCAACCCTTCCCAGGCAGCGACCCTTTCCAAAGTGCTCTGTTCAGATATGCAGAAATAACGGGCGCGGACTTGGCGACCAATCCGCTTGCGTCCAGGTTTGAAGCAAGCAAGTCCGCTGACTTAGTTCTCTGCATCCTGCACGAGTACGCCTGTATATTCGACAGCAGCCTCAACGATTCCCGGGGTGTGCGGCTTGTCCAGCGGCTCGCGCCGGTGGTGAATGCCGTCCTCTCGATCAATGGCATGCTCGTTGAGACAGCTGAATTGGTAAGTCGCAGGACATCGCACGACTGTGCAGCTCGTACCGGGATTTTGCGCACTGATACGCAACATACAGTCCCCGGCGCCGGCAGATGTAATCTTCTGCAGTATCGGTGTTCTCCTCTCGGTCGGTCTTAACTTTTGTCCCCGGAGATGACATTTAACCAAGCGCAGATGACTAAGTACGCCTGTGTAAGCTACGACGGGCTTTCTGAGCTATTCGACGCCCTCGGAAGATGCCTCAAGGCAATTGGAGGGATGTTGCGCAGCGGTGGATCAAAGACACCACGGCGCCTCCATATTCGGTTCCTGGCTGACGTTCTCGTCATCTTTGCATCCGCGACGAGGCGGATGCAACGAGGGCGGCTAGGCAAGCATCAGTATCTTTTCCAATACGCCAGCTCCAGCTGACCATATGGTAGACTATTGCAGCAGAGCACGATTTGAAGAAGAGGATGTCGACATCGTTCTGGAAAGGCTGAACAAACTTGTCCAGCGGCCTGATGCCGTTCCTACGATGATACTCGAATCAGCGCTCGAGAAGTCGGCGAGAACACAGCCCCCCGTCATTCCACCGCGGTTGAGTAGCGGGATTCACAAAGTAACCCCCTTGCATTGTTGCTACAGCGTGACTATCAGTGCGAATGGTATAGCCCGCGGCACGCCCATAGTCGACGTAGCGGAGGAGGTCCGAGAAGGAGCCCCAGAGGCACAGCCAGAGATCGAAGCCCTTCCCCTCGTATCCCACGCTGAGCGCCTATCTGTCATCGACACGGGCGCCCCCACATCGCCAGACAGCCCTCTTCCCAACGTTTTACACACACTGACACATGGTATCGACTTGCACAATATGCAAGACGACGAGCACTACGAGAAGGCCTTGGCCCTGCTCATACAAGAGTGGTTCTACACTGGAGCGTCGGTGAGCGCAGCCCATCGCCATTGAGAGCGCACCGACGCTGAGATCCTTTCTTGCAGCTTTTCGCCGTCATCAGGTGGGCATCCTGCTAAATCTCACCTTGCCGCGCGACTCATGGGTCGCGCAGCGCCGACGCTACTATATTTGGTTTAGCGCCGAATAGTTACGTGTGCGCTGACGGCATCATTAAGCGCACGCTCACCGTCTCGAGCGCCGCGGCCGCGCTCGGGCTCTGTGCCAACATCTGGCTCGTCATCGCGTATGCCGGCACGGGTACAACCCGGTTCAAGGTGTGTGCATCCCCGCTAGCGTGAGTTCCGGGTGCCCTGACCTAATGCTATGCAGCGGCTTGCGCAAGACCTCCGCGGCATGTACCTACTCAACCTTTCCATGCGCTTGCCGCTGTTCGTGCTTTCTGTCGCCGTGCTCGCCCTCGCAGGCTGCCTCACAGCTATTGCATGGTGTGTGTGGCCCACCGGCGTAACTTCCTCGTCCCTGCTCGGGGCCATGGCATTCTCATTACAATTCATCGGGTGCAAGTATTGGCCTGTCGCGGATCGGTTCGTGTCGTGTATATGGAGAAGGATGCGAGGGCCCCTGGGGCGCAATAAGACCTCAGGGGTGGTAATGGTGGAGGTTTAGTCGCTGGACTCGATGGGTGCGTTCAAGACGTGTTGTTGATCTGTTGACGTTCTCCATGGACCCAAGGCTCTGACATTACGGTGTATGTTATAGATAAATGGACATGTTCATCTGCTATCTTTGCGGGCATGCTGCGTCTCCCCATTGGCTCTCTATGGTTGGGGGTTTGTCGAGTCGGTGACTTACCTAAAAGAGGTTCCGGAGGTTGTTATGAACGACCGGCGCGAACCACAAGACGATCTAGGTGTGCCGTCCATAGAACGCGGGCCGTAGTCAACTTGATTGAATGTGTCGCAGTCCAATCTCATGCGGTAGGGTAGAGACAGAACCTGCAGAGGGCTGCGAGTGCTACAGGGTCTCGATAGGGGCGGTGTCGGTGGCTGTGCCAGGCCCCTGTGCCGCCATCACGACCAACTCTGACGATCCCGATGATTGCTGGCAGTGACCACCATTTATCCAAGGCGATTCGTGTATGGCAAATGTCGTCTGTCCATCTCTGCGTCTCTCGGGGTAACACGATAGATTACATCCTCTGCTTTCTACCGCATCTTCTAGACGACTCACAGTCAACGCAGTGATGAACTTGTGATCCGCCGTGATCTTTCGCTCGCTCGTGTAGAGTGTACGCCATCTAGCTTCAATCCATCATATGCCCTCAAGAGAAGCTGATTTACTCATTAGGCGCCTTGAGACTCGTCACAAGGCCCATCGCTATTCGGACCGGAGGTCAATACCTTGGTCGAATTGGACGCAAAGGAATTGGTATGGAGTCAAGCGCGCATTGCCTGAGTCAACCGTTGTTCATTGATATCAGGCCAGCCAGATGCTTCGTATTTGGCGGTGCTCGCTCCACGATCACCTCCCACGGTCACTGCGAGGAGCGTGTAAGTCGTTGCTTTGGAGAAGTCCTCGCCGACAATCCCCATGGTACGCAATGTTGTTGACTCAATCATTGTATACTTCCTACTCTGCTCGCTGGAGACGCTGTAGACTTGGTCTAGCTGACAGCGTTATAAATGCAGCGAATAGGACACGGTTCTGGAAGTCTAGTGCCAGGCAGCTAAGCCCTCCTGTTGCAATTACCCCAACCCCTCGAGAACACAACCATGTATATTCCGCACGTACATACCAACTCCGAAATATTCAATACATGGTATAGTGCTGTAGTCCTTGAGACAATGTTGTTCGGTGAGGCATCACTTCTTACGGTTGATGCTTTCTGACTGGGCGCACACTAGGATTTTCCAGCGCCTTCTTCTTGCTCTCAACGTATTCTCTCCTGTACGCCAGGTCTTTCTTCCGACCGAAGACTTCTAATGAGTTCCTACAGGCAAAAAGGCATCAAATGTAGAGCTAGCGCTATCATGTTGGCCGTATCAACGTGCACTCAATGCATCTCGATCGTCCATTGGTCGCTTCAAGTCACTATATGGTGCCAGTCCGTCATCACGGGAGGGCCACTCTCAGAGTCTATCACGCAAGCCCGCGACTGGTTGTCGGTCATATCCGTACGGCGCACTCTCCAATATTTGATGACGTATTCGTACCGATACGACTTCAGGTGCTTCTCGCCGATGCATTCGTGATATGGCGCGCAACGACTCTGTGGAACCGGTCCACTTGGCGCATCGCGGTCTCTGACTGCATCGTAACGCTCGACGCTGGTAGGCTCCCCTTCCGATATGCTTGCCGCATGTTTAAGAGCTGAACTCCGTCAGCGTTGCATCTCTTCGCAATGAGTCCCGCAGCGCCGCAACTGTTCGGGCTCCTGATGCTCTACCCAGCCTCCATCATCTTGTCCATTTTGTGCAACCTGTGGGCATGCGCCCTTGTGGCGAATAAGGCGTGGTGAGAGACCACACCAGAAGCGGAGTAGGAGTAGCCGAAAGCTAATCTCATCTCAAGGCTGTACAGAGACCAGGTTACCGACATCTTGCGCACCTCTCCGGGTCAAAAACGAGCTATGGTGATCGCGTCTGCGTTCCTGGAGTCCGGTATCATCCCAGCGACCATTTGGGTACGTTTAAACCTCGATCGCGTAGAACTCGGAGGTTGATTCGACAAAGATTTTCCTGCTGGTCGCGTCCTCACTTCCTTTCGTTACATCGGACGAAACGTTTGTAATTGCAACTGAGAGCATATCACAGCTATCGGTGATACCCTGCATTCTTCTCGTGCTAATAATACATACTAATCAGCTGCCTTAGGTCGTATACGTATCAGGAATCATCATCGCAAGATGCCTGAGAAATTCCTTCTGCGGAGAAATTAAGGTCCTCGAGTTGGAGTCCTCACTCCAAGATAGTACGTGCTGCCCTCTTCCGCCAAAGAATTTCGCGAAAGGTGCCGCTGGCGGCACTTCGTAACAAATTGTGAGCCAAGGCTGAGATGGATAGTTGTCGTCGTACCGACTATTGTGAGACGATGCCTTCGGTGCACCGGTCGAAACCTGTATAGATACACAAGATCATCGAATTGGGGTCACATTGAGAAACATGATGTTCATTTACGACCGAGCGAAGTGTGCGTAGATATATATAGCTCTCTGAATCTCCTGGGTACGTTCGAAGATGCCACATCAGCAGCTACTCGTTTGGCCAGATGGCAGAGAGCGACTGATCCGAGTCTGTCCTCGTACAGCCTCTTCGGAGATGGGGAGCACTGGCAGGCCACCTCATATCGAAATGGCTGCTGTGCCGTTGGCGTCGGTCAGCCCGACTTGATGAGAACTCGACGGTACAGGTGACCACGAGGGCTGTCCACGGAGGTCGATGCAATCGCTGGGCAAACTATATAAGCACCGAGTCAGGCGTCACTACCCGGTCTCGATGTACTGCAGCCATTCGTGTGCCGGGTGTTGATCACCCGTCTCTAGGCTACTGCACCACTTGAACCAGGGGCCCAGCCATGCTAGCCATGGCCCATGAAAAATTCCTACACAAGTACGTCACGTATTTCGCTGAGCTTTCGGAAACTATGTTGTTCGGTCAGTCCTACTCTTCACTGGGTCACCCGCTACGTTAGTACCACGACTATGCCAAGCTGACACTCCGGTCGCAGGCTTCTTTACGGCCCTCCTCTTATTTTTGATCTACATACTCATGTGCGCTAGATCGTCCTCGCCGTAGACCTCGGTTACTGAGCACCGCGCAGTGAGCGTGGATTGCGAGAGAACAACCGCCGCGCTACGCTGGCGATCATCATCCTCATGTGGCTCTTCGCTACCGTGCATTGGGCGGCAGGCACCGCAATCACCGGGAATCTCGACATAAGAGGCGGCCGCGTCACGCCAATCGATAGCATGGGCAAGGCGAAGGTTATCACAGGTGGCTCGGACGCGAGCGGCGTTCTGGACAGTGTGTCCATGGTCGCCGTCTTTCTCAACGTGCGTCGCACGTCCGTCTGCAGCAGGCACGACCTGACATCCTTGGTCGGGCCTCGCCCTGGCTGGTGATGGCAGCTGACGCTCAGCGATGCCATCGTAATGTCGCGCGCCTGGCTGCTCTGGGGGCGCTCGCGCGTCGTGCTCTTCGTTTCGCTCCTGCTGGCGACGCTCTCGTTTGGTGAGCTACCTCCACTACGCAACGAGCAATATTCACTTGACTGTTCACCGCTGCATTGGCTCGTCACAGCGTCAATTGTCCTCAACTTTCTCAGCTTTGCGGCCCACGCGATGCATATTCCAGTGGTGGGGGCGGTCATCACGGGCGCAGTCCTGCAGCAGGATTTGTCTTTCGTTGAGCTCGGTGGGCTATTAGCGGTGGTCCTGTCGGTCGTATCGAACTTGTGGGCATTTGGACTGGTCGCGGCGAAAGCGTGGTGAGTCTAAACCTGCCCATCAAAGACGTCTCACGTCCAATTGTCCACCCGTCTATTAGCAAGCATCGTCAGTTCTTAAAGTCGCAACTGCACATGAAACGACGGCGCACCCGGGTGGAAAACGTCATGACTTTGCTTCTCGAGTCGGGCGCAATCTACGCCATGTTCTGGGTATGAAGACATCGTTTCTCCTGCCGAGCTGGCGACTCATTTTGCGCTTCCAGATCCTCCTCGTTATTATGAGGACGATACCCGATCCACTTGTCGTCGCAGCGTACTCTGTTTTGTCCGAAAGCGTCTGCCAGATATCGGTCAGTAGTAGTACCGCGACGCACGGCCTTGCCCCACGCTGACCATACACATCAGGGGATCTACCCGACCATCATCATTGTCCTAACCTCCCGCGAGATGAGCACTGCCGCCGACCGGGTCTCGACGTTCGCGCCACGCAGCGTCCATCCATCGGGTGACCTGAGGGAGCCGCACAGCGGAGAGCACAAATCACAGCAGAGAGCACGGACAAGCGATGTCTCTCTGATCACTCTGATGATAATGCGGGATGTTGATCTGAGTGAGCAACAGGGACATGCAGGAACCGTCGATAAGACTGATACAGCAGATGTGTAATCACTTTGGGCGTTGGCAACCCACATGCATTGCACTTTTTGTAAACTGCAATGGCAGGGCACACCGGATGCAGCAGAATGAGGGCCATGCTTTTGTCTCATTAGACCAAGCAGACAACCAGCTACAGGGGCAGCTAGCACTCTATGTTCACAAGCACACAAGCAGGCTAGCATTTACAACACATCAACAATACATTCAAATCCCACAGAACACCATAGACAGACTCACATATCAACAACCATTCCACAGGAGAAAGCAAAACAAAGCCATCAGAAGACCAACCCAACAAATCTTTTGCTGTTCCCAAGCACCCACCGAAAGGCGAGTGATAGAAAGAACAGCAAAGGAAAAGCAAGGGTGATCCCCCGACAACACAGGCCAGTAGTGCAGCGGCAAGGTCATCGCGTCGCCCAGGTTGCAAGCAGAGCCCAGGGAGCAGGGGCGGCAAAAATAAGATAACCAATAATGGGGGCGGTGCCCCCATAATAGTGGTTAAACTATTAAGAACAGATACTACACTTGATCTAAGCCAAAAGGCCAGAGTGGTAAGGATTTCGGGAAGCAGGGGGTGGGGTTTATATACGTGCGCGCGCGGCGCACGGACCATGCTCGGGTGCGCACGGGCGCCGCGCGCGGGGGCTGGCTCGTCCGTGTCAACGACCTCGCTCACCTTCGCCCCTCGCCCTAGCTCTATTTTTTTTTTGAACCCATATACGTGTGTCTCGGTGTACAGTGCAGCATGGCAGTCAATCTGAAGCTCTATTACCGCGTGTCTCTCTGTGCATGTATCCTTCTCTCCGTCCCCGCCCTAGCTATGGACCCCATGCCCCATGTCCACCGGGGACCCTCGCGATGGCCAATCGGACTTCCCAGCGCAGGCTGCTCAGCCCGCCTTCTCTTCTCTCCTTTGCCCGAGCACACCCCCCAGAACGAACTGAACCCCCCGGAACAGCTCCGGGAACCTCGCACTCTGCCCGAGATCTGGCTCTGACTCTATCGACGCCCGAAGCAGATACCTCGGCGATTGCAGCGACGCCCCACACATAGCCAAGACAAGATGTGTTGTATGTATGCCCATACAAGCGCGACTTCTGTTTCTTTCGACGCTTTCTCGGAACGCGAGGCGATGCAGATAAGGACGGCCTCGTGTGCACCCTTCTTACCAGCAAGCCTCCATAGAACACTCTGCCCCCGCCCCGCTCCGCTTCGGCGGGTTCTCTTCTCTATGTTTTCGCGTTTCGACGGCGCGCCCGCTGTCGGAGAGTCACATGCACACGCCTTCTCGAAGGGCGCGGTCGCCTAGGTGCCCTGGCGATACATCGGTCGGATGGGACCCTAGATCTGGGGAGCGCGGGCGTGGAAGGGTGACTCGATGGGGCCCGAGATGAAACGAAGCTCGAAGCTCTGGTGGAGCGATCGTTGCTTGCGCGGGTCTGGCCATGTTGTGGCAGATGAACGTGTGTGCCCGGGACTGGGCTGAGCAGTGTATCTCCGCGGTGTGTTGTTGCGCGCTCGAATGTGAACGAGGACAGCGGGAATAATTTGAGGTCGCGTGCACGCTGAATATCGGGACTCAAGCGACAATATTCGAATCGCAGAGCCCACCACCGGAAGACGCGAGACAATGTTCTTCGCAGCTGCTATTACTCGACCATAGCGCCTTGTGCGCTCTGATCCCAGCGTATACATACACACAATATACATACTGCGTGCTCCCCAAACAACGCGCCCGCTCACGCGTACGCCTTGACATCCTCGGCCGTCGGGCCCACCGGGTCGCCCGACGCGGCCAGATTGCACTGGTGGAACGCGCGCACCTGGTCGGGCGCGAACGCGCCGACGACCGAGTGCAGCACGCCGCGGTTGTGGAACAGCACCAGGTCGCGCTCGGTCCAGTCGTGCGGGTACACCAGCTGCGGTCGCCCGTCGTCAGCGCATGCACGATACAGTCGGAGGGGGGCGGACTCACGCTGGGCACGATGGCGGGACGCTGCATGCGGTAGAGCAGCCCGCGCACCTCCTTGAGGTCCGTCAGGTGCGCGCCGTCGGGGTACAGCGCGCCCTCGCGCGCGGCGCCCTCCGGCAGCGGGTCGACCAGGATCTCCTGCGCCGCGCACGGGTGCACCTGGAAGTGCAGCGCGCCCGTCACGGGGTTCTTCCACGTCTGCCGTGCGGCGTAATCAGCACTATGCGCGTGCGCAAGGAGGGAGGGACGGGCGACGCACGATCGGCAGCACCTTGACCTTGTCCTCGCTCCACGGCGGGAGCTGGTCGGGCGCGAGCTCGCGGCCCTCGCTCTCGATCGCGAGGCCCGTGCTGTGCGCGCGGGCGGGCGCCATCCACACGTACGGGTGCGGCGCATAGCGCACGCGCGCGCGCACCGCGAGGCTCTGCAGCTCGCGCGGGAGGATGTCGAACATCGTGCGGCCCGAGACGAACGCGGTCGTGCCGAGCGGCACGGGCAGCACGTCGCCGGTGCCGTCGTCGTAGCGCGCGACCTGCGGCGCGCCGCCGGGGACGCGCAGCGCGTAGAGCGTCGTCACCTTGGGCGGGGAGAGCTCGTACAGCGCGGCGTCGATGTGCCAGCGGTAGAAGCGCGTCGCGCCGGCGGCCTCGTCCGCGGGCGAGACGGTCGTCGCGTGGAAGGTCGTGTGCGAGGGGTGCTTGAGCGCGGCGACGGGCAGCCCCTCGTGCTCGTACACGGTGCCGTTGCCGATGAGCTGTACCTGCGGCACACGCGGGATCGTCTTGAGGTCCGGGTGCAGGATCGACTTTTGCGTTGACTGCGTCTTGTTGTTCCCGTGCCCGTACGACTCGGATGCCGGGTCAAAGGCCTGCGCGCAGCGCCGGGGGGTTTAGTGTGCGCGGAGGCGCGGAGGGGTGGACACGTGCCTTGGTCAGGGCGTACTGCTGCTCGGGCGTCAGGCTGGCGTTACGGAAGAGCAGCGCGTCGTGCTGCAGAGCCATTAATTCCCGAAGTCAGCCTCCGCCCGCCCGCGCATCGACTCGGCGCGCACCTTGTACAGCAGCTGCTCGATCTCGGCAAACTCGGCGGGCGACAGGTTCCCCGGGTCGATGCCGTGCACCTCCCGCCCAAACTGGGTGAACTTGGATGGGTCCGCGGACGGGGGGAGCGGGAGCGGGGAGGTCTCGATGGCCATGAGAGCGGGATCGCGGGCAGAGGTGGTGGTGGATATGATGGTAGCGAACGAGGGGCGATGGGGCGATATTATAAAGGCCCGAAAAGCCGGGCCCGTGCGCGGGGGTCGCCCGAAAGCTGCCCTGAGGACTCTGGCTCTGGCTGGAAGCATCTTGTCCATGATACGATCCACGCAGCTCTCGGCTGTGCCGTGCGCGGTGGCCCCTGGGCGTAAGCATGGCACGTGTCCCTCCGCGAGCAGGGAGGCCGCTCCATGGAGCAGCAGCTGAGGTGCGTCACTTGCGCGCCCTGCCGATCTCGTGCGGCGCCCGGCAATGCCTGCTCACTCACCGCTGTGGGTGGCGACTCAGCTACAGTAGCACCGGGAATACGTCGCCCCGAGCTGACATGGCCATCTGACGCACGGACGGAACAGCGGCCAGCGGGAGTAGCGCACGGCACGCCGATAACGTAAATCCGCAACACAAGATAAGATAGCCAAGCGAACAAACCTATACAAACAACCTGTTGCTTGCTTACCTAACCGCGTCGCGCGACACGCGACGCGCTCCTCGCACGCGCCTTGTCCTTGCTACCACATCCCATCCCGCGCACCATGTACACCTCCTCCGCGACCAAATCCAAGCGCCGCGCCGCCGCCGCCTCGCACGCGCGTCCCGAGCTCTCCGACGAGCAGCGCCAAGAGATCAAAGAGGCGTTCGAGCTCTTCGACACGGACAAGGACGGCGCGCTCGACTACCACGAGCTCAAGGTCGCCATGCGCGCGCTCGGCTTCGACCTCAAGAAGGCCGAGGTGCTCAAGGCGCTGCGCGACCACGACAAGACGGGCCACGGCCTGCTCGAGTACGACGACTTTGTCAAGATCAGTGCGTGCCGCCCCCTCCCCGACTTCCTCCTGGCTGACGCGCGCAGTGACGGAGCGCATCCTCGCGCGCGACCCAATGGACGAGATCCGCCGCGCGTTCGCGCTGTTCGACGACGACGGCACGGGCAAGATCTCGATCCGCAACCTGCGGCGCGTCGCGAAGGAGATCGGCGACCGCCTCGAGGAAGACGAGCTGTGCGCCCCCACGCTTTGCTTTCTGCGTGTGTGTGTGTCCGGCTGACGTTTGTGCTGTGGCGCGCAGGCAGGCGATGATCGACGAGTTTGACCTCGACCAGGACGGCGAGATCAACGAGCAGGAGTTCTTCGCGATCATGACGGATGACGCATAGCCCGCGCGCGAGCCACCTGCGCACGCTCTGCCCCGCGGAGCACTGCGCTGCGTCAGAGACTCGGTCACCAGTCTATTGAGTAGAGCCCGAGGGCTCTGCTCCCCGCCTCCACACGCTATCTACCCCTGTCCTCCCGTTGCATAGCTTGCATTGTCCACCTATCTTGTTTTACCTTGTACACCCTCCCAAAGCATTTCACTCCCCGTGGGCACACATAGCATGTCTGCCGACAAAAGCATCATATCATAACATAACAAAGACGCATAATGAGAACAGCAGCAGCAAGGGCAACCACGGCGCAGCGCCTGCATAAGTAATACTACACGCGATAGAATAGGGAATACACATGGAGATGGATACAGACGGGACTGGAGGCGCATTGGAACACAGTTGGGGATGGGATGGGATGATGGATGTGGCGATCAATGGTAGAAGTACATACGTGCGAGAGGAGGCTAGCGTGAGGGGGGCATAAAGGGGCGTGATGTACAACAGGCGTCCGTGTCCCCTAGCGGAGGAGTAGTGTCCCAACGTTATTCAGGCCCAAGCAGAGACGCAGAGAGAGAAAGACGAGGAAGCAGCAGATACAGAAGCAGAAAGAAGATCACTGGGTGTGAGGTGTGATGTCGAGTCGTCGTCGTAGAAATTTGTCATAAGACGTGAGCGAGTGCGCGCCGTTTTTGTGCGTGCGCTCAGTCGTCGCCGGCCATACCAGCCGCCTGGCCCTTGTGCACACGCATGTGCTGCCCAAGGTTGTCGTGCCGGCTAAAGTCCTTCCCGCAGCCCTCAACGGGGCACTTGTGCGCTGCAACACCCAAACCATCAGCAACCTCGCTCGGAAAAAACGGGGGGGAGCACACTCACGCTTCTCGTTGGTGTGGATGGACCGCACGTGCCGCTTGAGATGCTCCCCGCGCGCAAAGCACTTGTAGCACCCATCGACGGTGCACCGGTACATGCGCGTATTCTTCTGCACGCCGCCCTGGACGACAAATATAGGCTGCGTCGGCACGCGCCGCCCGCGCGACTTTTTCGTGAGGTTCGGGACGGGCACGGGCGCGCTGAGCCGGCACTGGCGCTGTGCGCGTGAGCTCCCTGTCCCGCTGCTCGCGCTGGCGCTGCTCGTGCGCCGCTCGCGCGTGCGTGCGCGCGAGGCGCCCGCCGGCACAAACTCGCCGTCGTCGTCGCCGTCCGGCCCGTCCGACGGCTCGGCGATCTCGCTCTCGCCCGACTCGCTCTCCATGTCCTCGTCCGACTCGCCCGTGAGCCCCGGCGGGCTCGACGAGCCACCGCCCATGCGCGGGAAAGGCACGGCGGAGAGCCCGTGCTGCGGCGAGGGTGGCATCACCTCGGACGGATGGATGTAGGCCGGAGCTGCTGCGGGCGGGAGGGTGTGCGGCATTGGCGAGGACGTCGGGTAGTGCAGCTCCATGTCGCCCTCCATCTCCATCTCGGTCTCGGCAGCCGGGCTGTAGTAGATGACCTGCTGGGGTGCACCTGCAAGTATCTCGGCGGGAGTGGGCTGCTGAGGATGAGGATGGGGATGGGGCTGCGGCTGTGTGGAGAAGAGCTGGACAGCCTCGGCAGCGACCGCAGCAGCAGCGTTGGCGTCGCCGCTGTAGTAGGTGTAGCTGCCGGGGTCGGCGTAGAAGGCCTGCTGAGCGACGGGCGGGGACTCAATCTTGACGTCAGCCTTGGAGTCAGACCAGGGCAGCTGGTCGGGGCCGAGGAAGGCAGACTGGGAAAGGTCGAGGTCGGAAAAGCTCATGCTGGAGCCGGTGGGGAAGTTCATGTCAAAGGGATAGTCGTGCTGGATGTCCGCAGCCATAGAGGATGCCCCGCCGGAGCCAGAGAACGGGTGCTCGGAGGGACTATAGATGAGAGGATAGCCAGCAAGGGGCGAGGAGTGGACGGCAGTCATGGTGTGCTGTTGTTGTTGGTGGTGGTGGTGGTGGTGGTGGTTGTGCAAGCAGGGGTGGGTGTGGTGGGGATGATTGTGCACGGCTGGGGGGATATGGGATGGGCGGGTAGACCTATAAGGGCGGGAGTGGAGATCCATAACGGAGGGGAATGAAAAGGACGGATGGGCAGAATGGATGGCTGGTCGTGGCTGGGAGGGGAGAATGGCGGCCATCTGGAGGATTGGGACGATTCGTCTTGTACGATTCGTTGCTTTCAGACGTGACCGAGGGCCTAGAGCTGAGTCTGAATGCGACGGCGGGGGCACGGAAGCGGATGCGATCGTGGTCTACTCGTAAGCACTCGCAAATCGAGAGCGGCGGTCGTAGGTGTGGCCAATGGGTCCTGTGGTCCCTATCGGCGGCGTGACCCGACAATCCTCACGGTGTGTCGGGCGGGGTCGTAGCGGTCGTCGAGGGTGGCGGCGAGCAGCAGCTTGTCGCAAGGAGCAGGTTGTGGATCGCCAGTCGCAGTGAGCGAGTGGCTGAGAGCCAGAGGATCGGCCGCGATCGAGGGCGCGGACGGCAGCTGTCTCAGCAGCGAATCCAAAAGGCTGAATGCGCTGAAGAATGAATTCCCGGGCCCAATCTCAACAAAAAACCAAAATGGTATCAGCGCGCACCAGAAATCAAGGCAACACGGAAAAACGGAAGAAAAGGATCTCGACAGCGGCTGGCCCCAAGAGAAAGAAAGTGAAAACGGCCAGCTTCCGCTCTTGCTTGCACAGCCGACCCGGCCCTCTCCCGCTTTTATTCCCCCCCACAATGGGCACCCTCTTTGGCCCTGTTTGCACACCCGCCGCTCCCCTGGGCCTGTCCTTCCCCATCCGTTCGACGCCTCTGCCCTCGCCTGGCCGCGTCCACGCCCACGCTCATACCCTCCCCTGGTCCCCCGACACGAGGCTACCAACCACCAGCACGCACAGACCCAGTCACGCCCCGTGCTCATCCTCCCCGCTATCCCATATCCTGGCCCCGGCCCGTGCCTGTGTCCCCCCGCCCCGCCCTCGGGCCCTGCCCCCCACGATCGTGCCCCGATACGCCCCGTATCGATCCTCCGCCGCGTCACCTGCTTGCCCGCCCTCCCGCGAGGGAACGCAGAACCCACGAAGCGTCCCACCCCCCGCCTCCCCGACGTGGACGCCGCGCGCGCCTCCCGGATCAGTCTGCACGATAAGCACGCAGCGCCAGCACCCTGCGCGTCTCAGACTCTCGCGCGCGCAGCTGCTGAGACGCGGGGGCCCAACACATCCCCGGATATGCCGGCGCTGCAGACAGCGTGCCCTGCCCCGTGAGTGCCCGCTGCCAACGCTGCGCGGGAAGCCGACCGGGCCAGGCCCCGCCCCGGAGCATCGAATTCGAGAAACGGCGGGCGCCGCGCCGCTGTGGGAAGCCGTGGCGCGCGCGTACGTGGCCGGCGTGGGCGTGGGCGTCGAGTGCAGTGGGCGTGCGCGCATACTTTGCGCCGCGCGGAGTGCGAAGCTTTTGGCTCGCCGCAGCTGTGGCCCAGTACGTAGTAATAGCAGCAGCAGACAATTATGTGTGCTGCAGAATGGAAAATGGAAAGGAAAATGGACGCGCGGGGGCCGCTCGCGCGCAGATCTCCCCTCCCCAGATTCTGCGCGTGATAGATCTGGTGCGGGGCCCGTCCGATCGCAGATTCGATAGTGGCTCGAATCTCTGCGTCTGTGCAGCGTCCATACTGGGCCATCCCATCGCCCGTCCCATCCCAGCTGCGATCGGCTCCCCGAAGCCTGCCTGTACACGTACTCGCGCGCGGGGCCAGATCTCCACGCCCCCGCCCGAGCGGATCTTCCATTCCCCCCTGCGTGGCGGCGCCCCTGCTTCCGCGAGCCCGGGCCCGCGAAAGCCCAGGATCGCACCTGATATTGCACTGGGGAACGCATTCGCGGCGCATATGCAAGTAGCTCCACAGCAGGTGGTGCGCTGCGCTCCACGGTGCGATTCGCGCGCAGCCAAGCGCTGCGTCCGAGCACCGGGCCGCGAACATATATGCTTCCGTGGGTGCGAGTTATGCGCACCGCGCCAAGTATGCAGTGCGCGAGATATGCGCACTCGTTCGGGCTGCTGCCCGAGGCCGATCGTCGTACATTGTGCCGTGTATGCAGTGGAGCCGAGCCGCGAGCGAGACGATGTTACATTGGCGATTTAGCAAGCAGGATTGTGCATGGAGCGCGCCCGGATCAGGCCAAGAAATAAAAATTCCAGCAAAGAGGCAGAGCGCGGGGGGCAGCACGCCAGATGGAACAAATTTTCCGCACCCACCTCGCCCATCATGCACATGCGCCCACCACCTCGTCTTCTTTCGCCCTTCTCTTCTATCTCCAAGGCACCCCCACCAAATGCGCCGCGGCAACGCATCTACACCCACCTCCAGCCACGATAGGAAACACTCAATTTTCCCCACACAGGCGCACATAACACCCTTCCATCCGTCCATCCATCAGAGCTTGCCACTCGGCCGCGCGCGCGCACGCCCATCAGCACAACAGCCCACCTATCAGCGCACCGCGCCACGCGATGGGCATATCGTCGAGGCGCGCGCGCGTCACGCGCCGCGGGCCCAGCGTCTCGTGGCGGGCGTGGCGGCCACGCGCGGGGCTGGGATTAAGCTCCCCGGGCACCTCTATAGCCCCCGCATTTGTTGCGTGCGCTATCAGCACCCCGCGTTGCGGGCTGGTAGCGGCCACGCGCGGCGGCGAAAGCTACCTGAGCGCCGGGCCCAGCCTTTTCCGCAGGTCACGATTTATTGCGGTCCCTTCGAGGGCAGCACGCCCGCACGCGTAAGCCGGTCGTCCGGCCAGCAGACCGGCACTGGCACTGGTGACTGTCGCGAAGGCACGGAGAAGTCGAGAAGCACGGCTCGTTCAGTTCATTTCGCGGCGCGGCTCTGGTAGCCTCCGATCGCAATCGGATTATGGGGGCTGGTGCACGCCTCGTGGTGGTGGAAGCTAAAGAGGGCCGCGATGAGGCAGGAAATAAGCTCAGATTGCGAGGCGATGGCGAGCGGCATCGTGAAGAGCGGAACGCTCGGGGGTTTTGCAGGTGTGCAAGCAGGCAGCGGGCATACATATAGAGCTAAGCTTGCCAGCCACCAGACGAGAACACGCACCCAAATCGCCGTCGAGCAGGCGATGTGTGGAGCGAGCGGCTCGCGGTGGCGGTGGCGATGAGCCCTAGAGACCTAGCCGCTAGTCGGAGACCCAAGCAGTCAGCCCATAAACACGCCTCCGAACCTCGCATCGGAGCGCACAGAGGAGGAGTCACCACCCTAGTCACAAGCCAGCAGGTGACCAACGAGAAGGACAGCACTTGACTCGGCATAGGACGCAGCGCACGAATCACATGAACGCGCAAGGGCGCCTGGCACCCACGAGCACGGGTGCCCAAAGCAGGCCGGATCGACAGGAACACAGCGCGGACGGCCGCCAGCGGGCTTTGGCGCAGCGTGTCCTCCAGACTCCCGTGCGATGCAGTGCGGGGGCGGCTGTCCGTTCCCGTCACGGTGCACGCTCGACCTGGGCCTGGACCCCGAACGCCTGCACGCCGTGGCATCTCGCATTTCTCGAGAGAAGCCGCACCGCCTCCGCGCGCGCGTCGTCCCGGGGCGAGAAATTTGCCGCACAGGGTGCTCGATTGGCGAGCGTGATCGCGCAGCCACGGCGTGCACGCAGCACCTCCCCTTCTTGCTCGAGCTGGGCCAGCTGGCATAAGCTATCGCACCAGCACGCCGGCGACGCACTAGTGCTAGCCCAGCAGCGCGCACGTACACACGCGCTTACACGCGCGATTTGCAAACGCAGCGGGCGGACGGTGTGCGCACGACGCACCCGTAAGCAAACACAGCCTGGCGAGACGTCTGTTGTGTTGGTAGATCCGGGCGCCGAGTCGGGCCCGTCACCGCGTCACGATGACCCAAGGCCCCGGCGAGGGTGTCTTGTCTTGTCTCGTCTTGTCGCGTGCACCTGCCCAGCACAAACACGCCGTTGCAGCAGAGCCGCGCGCCGCGTCGAGTCAACTGGCCCACCAGCGCGCGAAACATCCGCCCGCCGCACGGCGGGAAGCATGTGCTTTCGCGCGCGGGCGCGCGGAAGTAAACTGCGCGGGGCGCGTGATCCGCCCGGGCGGGCTGACGCGGACGACGCGTCCCCCCCGATCGTGCGCGCGAATCAGCTGCGCACGCCGTGTTCTGCGTAGAAGAGAGGGCGGATGCAGCGTGTGTCGGTGCTTGGGGTGCTTGGGCCGTGCGCGCGGGCGCGGTCACGCTCGTAGGCTGGGCCCAGGCCTGCGCTTGGCTCTTGAGGAAACGGGAAAGAAAGGAAATAGAGCCACCGAGTAAAGGGCCTGCGGTCGAGGTAATAATTCATACTGGTGTTCGTTCGAATGGGCGCTTCCCACATGATTTCTCGAGCCTCCGTTTGGCCATGTTTGACCCCAATTCCAGAACCTGCGAATGGGCGAGGGCGAGACTCTGCGAAACTGTCCATGTCCATGTCAGGTTTCAGTGTGCAAAGCGGAGGCGGGGGCGTTCCGGTTACTTTCCCACGGCTGTCTTCGGTTCCCTGTGCATGTGCCTAAAGACGGATTTTGGAGCGTCGCGGTTCCGCCGCATGCGTGATCGACAGAGGAATGCAGAGTTCGAGGATACACTTGTTTGCTCCAAGTGATACCACTTGACCCGGTGATGCAGGCCAAGTAAATTCGATTGAAGGAGCCTGGACGCTGGGACGCCCTGCGGTAACAATAATGTCCCTGTACCTTGAAGTTCCCCGGCCGCAAATAATAAGCATGCAGGACGGAACAATACCAATACGAACTGTAGAAGCAAGCAGCCATGTAGCCGGCGGGTGCCGCTAGTACTTAGGTGCCGCTTCCGAGTCGCGTTTAAGAAGCGCCGGCCAGGAACATTGTAGGTAGCTAACGATCAAGATCGTCCAATACTGCGCACATGGCACAGGCAGCTACTGGCGCCCATAATGACTGTCCGGGGACGAGCAAACGAGTTGAAAGCCGCTGTGTGGCGCGCTAGCCCTTTGTAGGTTGTGCGCATGATCATTCGGGGGAACATTTGCCGCTGAACATGATGCCATCATTGTCAGACATACACGCGATTGCGGCACGCAAAAAACTTCGTGTGTAATTGGCACTCGGGCAACAAGCAACCAGGACTCACAGTACAGTGCGGAAACCCCGACCTACGATCAGCCACTTCACAGACGCTTCCCCCCTCCTTTCGTGTCATCAGGAGAAACGGCTGCCTGAAGCTCCCGCCTTGCCTCCTGCGTAAGACGCCCGACCATCTTTTGCACGCGCGGCAGCACAACCGTCCCTGCAACGCCAAGCACGGGCAGGAGGAACAACAGCACAGGCAGCACCGACGCAGGCAGCACGCCGAGCAGCAGCGGCTCGAGCACGACGACAAGTGGCACCGCCTGTGGGGGGCGCGTGTCTCCCGGCGCGCGCACGCCCTCGTTCGTCACGCGCACGCGCGCGAGGAGGTGCCGCGAGGAGGTAGGGTGCACGTTCAGCGCGATGTCTGCGGGGTGCTGCAGTGAAGGCCGTGTCAGAGTACGGGACGGGACAGAGACAGACGACGCACGGACGCAGGCCAGGAGACGCGCAGAGTGAAGCGGTCGTAGCGCCCCCAGGGCTCGCCGAGGTCGAGCCCGAGCCAGAGGTCGTGCGCGCACCGATGCTCGGTCTCTCCCTCCTCACTCTGTTCCGCCAGCGCACATAGCGCGTCCCGGACTGTTCCGCGCGGGGCAGGCACCACCTCACGAATCAATTCGTTCGCCCCCGCGCGGAGGGTGGCGAGCGTCGGCCTGCGGGCAGCACGGTGGGTCAGTGATAGTGGCACGGGCGCGTGCGCAAAGAGCCAGGCACCAGTTTCTCGGGACCGACGCCGGGGCTGGAGAAGCAGGGAGAGATTGGCCTGCTGAGAAGTTGATGATTTCGGTGTTGGCGAGGAGCGAGGGCACGCAGAGGCCCAAAAGCGCGACGAAGGTCGTCGCGGTTGGGAGCAAGCGCATTGGCGCGCGTCGGCAATTGCCGTGGCCAACGAGCACTGTTGGTCGGTGTTCCGTTGAGGTTTGTTAACCATTTGATGTGATGTCAAGAAGTACAGGTGATCTCGGAATTGTGTGCATATTCCCAAAGCCCTCAGAAGTATCCTGAATAACATAATACAGACGCGTTACCGTAACCAACATGACAAAAACGTCGCAAATCGTCTAGGACACTCTCCCAGGGAGTCCATGTAGAATACCAGTAAGTGGTGGGTACTAGATGTGGTCGGGAAGCGGAGGCAGAATCTCATGCGGCTGCTTCCATGTCCTCCTTCTCCTTGACATCAGACGAGGTGTCATTATCTACTGACGGCGTGGGCTGGCCAGTCTTGACGTCCTGGACGTAAAGGGTCTTCTCCTCGGTGTACGACGTGTCTTTAATGCTCCAGATGACGATCCCGGCCAATGGCAAGGACACGAGCATCATGATCCAGCTTGCGAGGAGTTCGTTGAGGAACGGCGTCGACGTTGCGTCCATGCCAAATGAACCGGCTGAACCCGCGGACTGAAGGGCCTTGTAGAAGCCAGTAAAGCGCGCGAGCGTGAAGGGGTCATTTGAGATCGCTCCCATGATCCAGTATGCGAGCGCCTGGTACGCAGCATCGCCAAAGTAGTCTGCATGTCATCGTCAACCAATGTAACCGCGCTCCTTTAGGTTCAAAGAACGTACAGAAGAAGTAGAGGGCACCCTTCGTGTGGTAGGCGCTGTCAGTGTAGTGCACCTTGGTGCGCGGGGTACGGTCGAACTTGACCTGCCATGCCAGAGCGCACGACCAAACAGTGATCGTGACAACACTGACAAAGCCTAGGCCAAGGAATCCACGAGTGCGGCGGCGGAAGCGCGTGCCGTCGAGAACGAAGAAGCCGATGATCAAGGCGCCGACGATGGCACCAGCACCCTCAAGAGTAGCGTTCAGGGCACCTGCACACGCATAAATTAGTTATGACATAGAGCGCGGACAGAACACGATACGTACGAGTAGGGCCGTCGAAGTAGAAGGCGTTAACAGCGCCCTGGTATGCGTAGAAGTAGTTGCTCGCGAAGAACATGGGTGTCAACAGGAGAATGCGCTTGTCGGTCATGACTTTGGCAAAGCTCCTGAGTTCCTCCCGGACAGACGAAGCGGCCTCAACCTTCACGAGAGTACCATCGCTACGGACGATCGCAGCTGTTGGTAGAATAAGCACCGTCGAGACGGTACCGCAGAGCATGATGATCAAGAACGCCTGGAGAGGAGTAAGTACATTGGGTAGAAGTCATTCACGCCCAGACAACGTACAAGATATGTCGCCGTCGACACCTCGCTGAGCTGTCCGGAACGAATGTTGATCGCAAGGGCAATGACAGAGCCAATGAACGAGCCGAATTGGAAAATAGCCCAAAACACGCCGAAAGCCTTGCCCTTGTCCTTCTCGAGCGGATAGCTCATCATAATTGCGCCCTGTGCCGACCATAGTAGCGCCGCAGACACGCCGAGAACACCACCGGCAAAGATAAGGAACCAGCGCGTGCCCTGGGTCTGGAAGCTAGATGACGCAGTTCAGATGTGTAGAGAAAGCGGGCGGGATTGGCCGCGGGACGCACCACCACAAGGAACCTATATACAGTGCATAACCAAGTGATCCGATGGCAAGCGTAATCCGGGGCCCGAGGACTGGAGAAAGAAGGTATCACGTGCCATCCAGGACAAGAGCAGATCATGGGTACGCACTATTGTTGATTCCTCCAGAGACGAGACCAGTAATAGCGAACATTCCGTAGAGGACGCCATTCGAGATATCTGAGAGGGATGTGTCTTGGGTACCACCAGCGCCCAAGTTAGATACGGCCTGGAACATTCCGACCGTTGCGAAACACGTTATCCCTACACGGACGGGCATAAACAGCCGAAGCACGAAGAAGACGGTCACGACACGAACCGACCAGGACTACCTGGGCCATGGGAGTTCTGGTGACTTTGCTTCAGCATCGATAAAAAAGCAGAAAGTCGCCAAGAACACACACCTGTACCATGACGGAAGACGGTCGTAGAACGGCATGGCTGAAGCTACGCGGAAGCCTAGTAGGGTAACGGGTGCGAGCTGGCACTGGAGGACGGGCGCGAGGCGGGGCGCACACTGGGGCAGCGCCGCTTCTTATAATGCCGCTGAAACGAGAGAAGCTACATGGAGAGATGAATAGTCGTGAAAAAAAGGCGATCACAAGGGAGCACCACGCCGAAATGCACCACACGGTTGATAACAGTGCGACCTCATGGAGGTTCTCCGCCAGAATGGCCTGCCCGCGTCTGTCCTCTGCTTCTTTCTACGCCCAAACCCAATCGGCCTCAAATCGACCCCAAGTGTTACGTAATTGCCCCGTTCCCGGGTCCTCTCCCTCTCCAGCACGGCCCCGTCGCCGTACCGCACACGGCGACGAGGCCCTGGGAGGCCTCCCGCGCCCCACTCACGTACACCAGAACCACGTTCGAGAGCTTCGAGCCCGCCGCCGGCCACGTCGACGGTCACGTCGAGTGCGCTGCTGTGCGGAGGCTCGGTCCGGCCCGTCAATGACCTGGTCCCACATGACGCCTTGCTTCCTCCATGGCCTTTTGGGTACCGTCAATTAGCTGTTCTGCCCCCGCGCTGTCGCCCGCGCACATGGCGCGCGGCTTCCTGTCAGAACGGTGCATGTCCCGCATTGGCCGCGCCGCCCGTACTGGCAACGCGAGGAGGCTTCCTCAGACTGCCACCGCGTCACAGAACGGCCCCGAGCGCGCTATCAGCGTTCACAGCGTATCGGCGTAATCGCTAGATAGTCCAGCTAATAGTACATGAGCTACAGGTACGCTACAGATAAGAGATACCGGCAGGCGAAAGGAGATGCAGATACAGTACGGCTGCCTGCTTAAACGGAGGCTGCGAAGCGCAAGGCACAATATGAATATCTGGTTCGGACGTGGCAGGGGCGCGAAGCGGCCCCGAGGCTACTCAGCCCCGCGAAGAACGCGTAGGCTATCATGAGTCTGGCCTCGCCGGCAGCAGCCAGACACGCCCCGCAGAACGCGAGTGTGTCGTCATGGCAGCCGAGGCGACGGCCTTATATATGATCACAGGATGGCCGTCATCGTCGGGCAATCGTGGATGTCAGCCCTTCGCGCGCGGTCGAGCAAATAGGGTAGGGGCTGGTAGGGAGGGCAGGGACGGGCGGGGATCGTGACAGACCGTGGCCGATATACGAAGCGATCGAGGCGAGACAGGTGCCTTTTTGCTAAGATGGGTGGATGCTGGAAGCGCCGCGGCGCTCTGGGGCGCTATGTTATGTCGTGTGCACACGCTGGTGCTGCAGTAGATTGTCACGACGTGCAAACGTCTTTCCGCATCCGCAAGTAAACGCTGCACAGGGTCAAAATCAACAAGCGCACATCTGGCGTATGATGTTCCTGGACGTACGCTTCTCGTGCGTGTGCAGTGACAGCACGTGTCGCTTCAGGTGTTCTGCGCGCGCAAATCCCTTGGCACAACCGGGCACGATGCAGATGTGCGTGCGCTCACGAGCCTCATCCGGTTTGGGTACCTTGCGCCCGCGACTTTTCTTGGTAAGATGAGGGACCGGAACAGGAGGGGGGACGCATTTGCGTCGCGGGCCACGTGACTTTGGGTTCGGCGGGGTCACGGAGGTCGATGCGGACGTGGAAGTGGACGTGGACGCGGAGGCGGACGTCGGAGTGAGCTCGTTTTCGGTGGAAGCCTCTTCCGAGTCTTCTCGAGGCTGAGATCGTGTTTGCTCAGCGCAGTACAAGGGACATTTCCGACGAAAGCGCGCGGGGATGCGGGTAGGGCTACGGGGCGAGACCGGGGGTGGTTCCGATGACGCAGTGAAGGCTGTCGTCTCTGTGGACGGGGTGCAAGATGGGTCCAATGTCGCAGAGGACGCGGTGGAGCCTCGGGTCGCAGGAGGGCCTAGGGGTACATCTTTGGGTTCACTTTTGGCACGTATGTGCGAATTGGGAAAGATTAAGGCTTTGCAAGTCTCAGGGAGGGCCCCGGGGATTAGAGGTGGTGTTTTCACAGAAGACTCGGACATTTGAGACCTAGAAGAAAAGGCAAGAAGGTGTGGGCTGGAGGTTGTCAGAACATTGCTGTGATGTCAAGCTATTCTCCGTACGTCAGGCTCACACGCTTACATTAATGTGATTGTTCAACTCACCTGTTTTCATGGAACTATGGCATCCGACAAGAGGGCGTGAAGCGCAGAATTCTCATTGCCCCTAAAACACCCCGAGCGTTACACTGCGCGGACTTTGGAGGCCCGGAAGCAAACGACCTCGCCAATCTGTGCTCTTCGGATTTTCAAACCCCACCCAAGGCTAGAAAGATAGATGCAGCAGTGCCACAAAGAAACTAGGCTTCATTGGCAGTTGCCATACTTGTCAGAAATGAGTGGCCATGGGCGTTGAATGGGGCTGGACGGTACTCACGATTACAGGCCGACCGACGACTGTGGACGCTGCTTCGATCGCGCAAAGTGGGATCCGAAAAACATTTTCTGCCGGGTGCCGCGGGGAAGCGTGGGGAGACCCGGCCGGGCCGACCGCTGGCCTCTACTTGTTCCAGACCAGACCCATCATCGACATTATGCACCTGGCTCCTGCAACGAGCGCTCATGGATTACAGTTTCGCGCCGCGCGCCGACGTTCACGGGTCAGTACCTTCAGATGTTCGTTAGATTTCTCGTTATTCCTGCTGACGACAACTATCTGAAAACCTCATCTCGACGTTCCCAGTCGCCATCCGAATCGTCGTGTTCGCATCAGCGCCCACACCCTTGTGGCCGAGCACCAAGTCGACCTCTTCCTTACGTATGACATTTGTTAGTTGGGAAGCTTCGCCATCATCGACACATTATGGTATCGAAGCGCCTTTGTTGTTGCTAAGTACAGACTCTGGTGTCTCCCGGGACTTAGGACGCTTACGACACCCGATAGCTTTCAGGAAGTCGCCCCTGCGCACACTAGGGACAGCCGGGGTCGTTCTGGCGTCCTTATTTCTCCTGGGGGGCGCGAGCCGCCATGAACAACCGGAGCATGCGTTCTAGGCAAGGCTCTGAGGGTGTAGCTCCGCATCCGGTGCATCATCGCCCTGGGCAGTGAGAGGCTGCCAGTGGCCGTGACGGAAGTACAGAATGCCTCGCTTCATCCTTGGGGCTCCACTTGAGCCAGTGCCGGAAGCGCGCTTCCGTGATTTTCGTCCAACGTGTGACATTGGACTGGCATCGGGTGCGTGGAATGACGTCCTGGTTTCAAAATGACAGTGATGTAAACGAGACAGGTAATTGACAATTGCTCGCGACGCCAGTGCCACTTGTGTATGTAGGGAGAGAAGCATAGTGCCAGAGAAGCTTGTACTCGAGTACATACTCACCTTGTCGGGTAGTATCCATTCAAATGCACTCCTTGCGATAACCAACGCCAAAGGGGTGATGCAACGAGTATCATGTTAATCACAACCCATACCGTTCCTCGTGCCGTTAGGCCACGTAACATCGTACGGATTGCACGAGACGCAGTGTGAGACGCAGTGTCTGCGGCAGGGGCGACCCCCTTGGTCCATCCGATTTCATGCACCAGTGACTTGTGCATGCCGTGAGGGACCCTCAATACGGGGTGTCCCTCATTACAATGCCTACTGACGCTCCCCAGGTTAGTAGTATCCCAGGCTGTGTTTATCCTCCTCATATCTTCCTTGCGTCGTCGCAGGTCGAGGTCTGGCCGACCTTCGGCGAATACTCGGAGGTTCAGCGCTTCAGCGTTCAACGACCGGGGAGTTACACTGTGGTAGTGTCGCTGGATGGTGTGTTAAGGATGAGAAATGCACTGCGGTGCAGACAAGGAGGCGCTGGGATGTGTGGACCTCGTGTGATTGAAGGACCGTTCAGGTGGGGGGAGCGCCTCGGCAACACGTATCTGATGCGATTGCGATAGAGTATATCTCAGTCTACTTGGCTAAGACAAGCTAGCGGGTTCAGCATGGAGGGGCCCGATCAAGATCGGGCCAAGAACCCAGAAAGACAACGAGTGGAAGAGCAGTAAATGAGTCTTAGCGGTGGACGCGGCGCGGAGATAAGGCTGACTGAGACCGCTGCGGGTGCGAGACCAGGAACAGTTTAGAGCAGAGTTGGTGTATCGTATCTAGCTGGTAGAGTATCGCAGTTTCATACGTCAGAACGACATCCTCGGGGAGCTGTACGAGTCTGGGCTCAGTAAAGCAACCGGGTGCAAGCATCAAGGAGTTACGGGGTCAACGAACGTGTGATGACGGCGGAGCGCATGAGGCTTTGAAGTTGAAGCTAAAGGGGAACATGGGCGGCAGGCGAATGCACAGCGTCAAAGTCGTACCTGCTATAGTGCCCTGGGAAGGACGGATCGAGGTCATATGGGAGCATGCAAAAGCGCCGCGGGGTGTAGGGGAAGTACGAAATAAGGCGTGGCGCAAGGTTGTCTGATGAATGAGCATTGAGACAAATAGAGCATGGAGTAGAGCATGGGGCACGCACGCCTAGGCTTATCTATGCGTTCCCATGCGTCTGTATCGTCTGTATGTGTGCACTGGACTGGGCGGCATCACCCTTTCACACCATTCCTTGTAGAGTCCGGCCACGCCGACTTGGGTGCCTACCTATGATGCTTATACGAGGACTCCGAGTGTTTGTAATTCGCGAGATATCTGCGTATGAGGTAATGTATCTCCTATTTTTCGGGAAAGTGCTAGTACAACCCAATAATTATGCGACTCGGAGGGCGGGACAGTGTCGGAGCGGATGAGGAACGGCGAGAGTGAGGAACAGGCGGTGCCTGGAGGTGCGTCACGTGCGCGTAGACTTGCTGACCGATTCCAGTGGATGACGCGATGCATGTGGAAGCCATATATAAGTATAAAAACAGCACTGCAGGGCCACAACCTCATCAATCTAATCCTCACACCTCCGACCTACCTACACATCCACCAGTTTGTCTACCACAATGACTGTCCAGTCCATCAACTCGCTTGCTGAGTTCCAGAATATCGTGAGTGGTGCGAACTTTGGCACGTTCGACGTTTGTACTCACCGATGAGGGCGTGGGTTTAGATCAACTCTGGTGATGTTGTTGCCATCGATTTCTGGGCGACATGGTGTGGCCCGTGCCGTGTGATCTCTCCCATCTTCGAGAAGTTCTCGAATGCGGTCCCCGATGTCAAGTTCTATAAGGTCGATGTGGACCAACAAGAAGACATCTCCCAGGAAGTTCGCATCCGTGCTGTGTGTCTTGGATCTTGAACTTTTCCATCGTTTATGCACTCATTTCTTGCGCAGATGCCCACGTTCCTTATCTTTAAGGATGGCAAGGAGGTTGGTAAGCTCGTCGGCGCCGACTCCACTGCACTCGAAGTGAGTTATTGTGCACATCCTCATCACATTTGGCTGCTGATGGATTTACAGCAACTGCTCGCCGATGCCAAATCCAAGTAGATGTTGACACCGCAGAGGTCATATAGGAATTGAGCCACTGTGTAGCCTCGGTATAGTGTACGATATCCAATGAGACGGTCAGTTTGCGAAAAGGAAGTCGGCCCTGAGAATGGTGGTACAAGCGCACTATCTGTAAGCATCCGCGTACCATTCCTTTGTCGAACGGACCATGTACTTTCTACTACTGCATTAAAGTAAGCGCAATCGTCGGAGGAGATCGACTATCGAGAACATGCATCTACAAGCATGTGCGCAGGGCACGTGACCATGGAATCACGGGGTCGTAGTGTAGGAATACCGTAACGGGGACAACTTCTCGGAGCCCCAACTCCCAGCGCACTGCACTCGTCGACGGCTACGCCGCCTGCAACGCTGATCGCTACTCTGCCACATTTGACCAACACGAGGCCTGTGAGGACGACAAAGAAGCGAGTCGAATCTCCACGCTCAGACCTGGGCAACTCATCGACCGGGAGGTGGCAACACAGCCCCCACAGTTAGCTACTTCACATCTTGTCTGGATATACAGTCTACTATTAGTGACGGATCAAATCTGGTGCACCGTTTTCATTGCGACGTACGCCTTTAATCACTTACCCCGCGCGGCAATCCTCCTCGCTCGCCGTGCAACTCTCACATGTGATTCTCGGATGACTTGGCCTCCCCAAAGCGCCTGCAGAGTAAACGCTGCGAGGATGCGGAGGCGCGATGCGATCTCGAATAGTCTCGAATACTCCGGTACTACTCTGTTCAAGGCTAAGCGGGGATCAGACTGCAGCATGTCTTTTCGCTCGTCGTGTATTTGTGCCTGTCGGCGCCTCGTAGCTTTGGACGTTGGGGTTGCTGCCCCAACTAGACGGCATACTAACTCAGCCCTGTTGCAATCAACCGTATTCGTTTCAGAGCTTTTCTTACGCTGGCTTCTCTCAATTGTGCTGTACTCCAGGGGCTTGCCTTTGCGAGTTCTGCACCGTCTTGGGCTGATCCACTGGTATGCGTTACGATAGTTGCCGCACTCACCGCCATTCATAATGACGACCTCCCTGTGCTGTGACGGCATTTCGCGGCCCCGTGGTCAACCCCACCATTTCTGCCCTGCTATCGCGCGATCTCCGAGCTTGCCGCTAGGAGCGCTACAGTGCGTAGGGGACCTGTGCGCTCTTGAGCGGTAGTCAGCGTCGTACGGGGCTGCGCATATAAGGGGTCTGCACGGGAGCTGTACGCCCCATCCTTCCTCAGAGCCTCACCGCATACCTTGAGCATTATGACCATCGCCACCATCAAGTCCCTCCAGGAGTACCGTGACGTCGTGCGTGCTGCTTTTTGTAATATCTGCTAGGCTGATGCTATGTTCTGCAGGTCAAGTCGAGCACGGCTGCGATCATCGACTTCTATGAGACCTCGAGCTCGCAGCACCGCGAGATCTTCCCCGCATACGAATGGTTCGCAGACAACCACGATCGTGTGCGGTTCTACAAGCTCGATGTGTCGAAGGTAAAGGATGTCGCACAAGAGGCGGGCATCAACGCAGTATGTCCACCTTGCCCGTTGATGTCGTCGTAGTGTTGATGTGCCGCAGTCTCCTACATTCGTCTCCTACAGGGGCGGAAAGAAGGTCGAGGAGCTCAGCGGCGGCGACGACGTCAGCCTCGAGGTGCGTCAGATATGATCCTCGTCAGAGTCGCCACTGAACCTTGGCTGCAGTGCTTCGTTAAGGCTCTTGCGACGGATCTTCTGTGATTGCTGTATGTTTTGGGTTTTGAGGCTTGGCGTTCGACGTCCCTTGTATGATGGCTTGTGCTTTCACTATACACCCTATCTATCCATATCAAAACCTCGCATCGAATTGCCGGTATCTGTACACAAGCAACAGCAAGCGTTTGGATTCTGGGAAGTTGAGGGGCAGGGAAAAACAGATGAGCGCCATTGCGGAGTCAGCAACCACCGACCTGCAGGTGACGGGGCAAGCAGCGCCGTAGCAGGTTTTCAGGGTGAATCGACCTAACCTGCATCTGCCAATGCTCCATATGCTACTAGCATAGATCCGGAGCTATGAAAAGGTGCCTGAGTACCGTCTGAGACCTCATGAAGGTTGCAACAAGATGCTGGAAACAAACAGAGACCCATAAACTCACGCAACGTGGTACTACGTAAGCAATATATTTAGGCGCCCACATCCAAATTTTCGTCACTTGCATCCGTTCAATCGATCGCGTATCCGGCCTTGCTGCACGCGTAGGACGACTTGCTTTCGACACAACACTTGACTACCAGAGGACCACCGGGAAGAGGGGGCCTCACCCATTCGGAGAAGTCGCGGCACAATGAGGGCTCGGTTGTCCGGCAGCTGAAGCGTTCCCGAGTTGTGGACAGTCTTTTTTTGATTGTATTTTTGGCATATTTCTTCGTTGGTGAGGAGGATTGTCGGCGATCGGCCGCGAGGACTCACGATAGACGGAGTCTGTACAGGTCGTGGAGAAGCAGCTGCGCGTCCATTTAAGAGGGTTCTGATCCGCAATCTATCCCCTCATCTTATCCGTCTTACCCTCGTACACCCTACCCTCGGATGCGCTGTATCGTTCGTGGCAGGGCGCGGTGAATCCTGACGTGACAATACCGTCTTCGACTGCCGCTGAGGAGGGCTTGATCGCATGGGAGATGGGCGAACGCGGTGCGTAGCCAAAGCGAAAATCGTCCATTCACAGCTAACAGAAAACCCTCCCGGAAGATGTACGACAAGACGCACACTAACTAATACGGGATTTCTACGTACTGGAACTACACGAACAAATCGTCCATGGCCTCGTACTCGCAACGCGATAGGGCCGGCGAAAGAAAGCGAAAGTAAAGAGGACAATTAGCTGACAACACCCAATATCCAGCGTCCTGCAACCGACCACACCATCGCGCGCTCTGCAACCCCCATCAATGACTGCGGTTCTTCTTCCCTCCGCCCTTGACGGCAATATCCTTCACTTGCCGCTTGAAGGGCACAAAGTTGGGCAAGGGTACCCACCTGGGCTGCTCCAATAGCCATTCCTTAAACCTGCTGTGAGCGTTGAGGAGCTTCTCCAGGGCGTCGCCAGTATCCCCAAGGGGTGCGTCTGCCTTGCACCGCACGTTGCCGCGTTTTGAGTGACAAACCATTGCTTCAGGACGGCTGCTCCAGTACCCGCATGTGCAGGTCTCGAACGACTCCGGGTGCTGGTCGGTCTTGCTGCAGTGTCGCTGGAAGCCGGCCAGGCTGTCGAAAACAGTGCCTGGGCATGTGCGGCACCGGTAGTTCTGGACGGCTCTGACAGCCTGCTCGGCCGGTGACATCTCGAGGAGCGCCTTCTGGTGATCGTTCAACTTGTTCAAGTCCTTCCATAAGGTTGTGTCCGGGGTGGGTTCCGCGCTCGACAGCGCGATCTGCTGCTGCACCTCCCCGCCTGCGTGCAGCATCGTCACTGTCTCCTCTCTCCCCTCTGATCCAGCCAGCTGTTCATACACAAGAGCGTCCCACGGCTCAAGCGGGGCACTCGGCCCCGACTCAAACGGATGGTAAACTCCTGGTGCGGACATCGCCGCGAGCATCTCCGCTCCGCGCGCGGCCGACATGGATGTACTGTTTGTTTGATTTGGGGTCATCCCAGCAAGTGCTTGGCGGGTCGTGCTGTTGGACCCTAATGCCGAGTTGGCGCCAGTCCTTGCCCGCTTGCTTTCCCTGAACTGTGGGGGCGGGTAGCTGCCGCCTCCACTGTCGTTGGCGGCCCAAGCGGGGTCGGCAGGGGGCTCGGGCTCCTCGCGCGGGCGCTTCCCAAGCGCCTTCGCCGATGGCACCGGGATAGGGACTGCCCGCGTCGAATGCACTGGGGCGGGACCACCGCCTGTGCCAAGGGTGCACGCGGACCGGGCCACCGCGCTGCGCCTCAAGGCGCCTGTCGTTGCCTGTGGCGGGTCTGGGTCAGAGAAGCTCGTCGAGGAGGTGCCACCGACTCACATTGTGCCGGGGGCCCGGCCAGCCCATCGGGGATACATCCAACGGCGATGGCGTCCAGAGCTCGCCGTCCTGGGGCGATGGCATAGTGCCGGCTGCCGCGAGCGCTGCGACACAGACAGTTGAGCATGAGGAGTCATGAGGAGAAAGAGAACACCTCACCTGGTGTACTTAAAGTAGATATGGCCGATCCCGGAGGGGTGCTCGTCGACCCAGTAATGTAGGCAGCGAGCTGCCTGTCGTTGTCATTGCACTGACTGCAGCCTGTCAGGCTATCGCAGGAGTGTGCGCTGATGCCGAGGAGGAAGTCCCAGGCGAAGCTGAAAGTGGCACTGTTGTTCGCAATACCACTGCCATTAGTGGCACCCAGGGTCGAGGTAATCATGGCGGCGTACGTAGGGATCGGGTGCGAAGGATAGAGGTGCGGGCCGGTGCTGAGCGTCGGGATAGGGGGTTGGGGATGGGGATCTGTGTGGCATAGATACTCCTTCATGGTGGCAAGTTGTTCCGGCTGAGTCGAGCTGACTGCGTAAGAGGATGAACCGGTGGTGGCAAGATCAGAATACGAGGTGTAGTCCATGGTAAGTACGGAAGGCTGACGTGGATATGGGTTGAGAAGGTTCGCGATAGGCGTGAAGGAAGACGAGGCAGGCAGAAGGACATGCGCGCCCGCTTTTATAGTGTGCTGAAGGCCCAAGGGCTCGTTAATCGCAGTGCCACCGCCTCACAAACCTCCCGCCACACACGACCGGTCCCTGAGATCTATTTGCACTCCGAAGGCACGCGACGGACCCTGAAGATCTATTGACAACCGTTTTGGGAAGATTTGGTGTCATTGTGGAAGAAAGGAAGTGTCTGTTTTGCACAGCCAAGGCCCGAGGGAAGCTTTGTGAGTGTCAGCGATGAACAGGTGTGTCCAGGCGTACGCGTCTCATCTGCTTCCTGCCGAGATCGCCCTTCGAAGATCCATTGTTCTGTGAAGGCTCGCGCTTCCCGTATTTCCAAAAATAGTCCGAGATTGAGCTTTAGAGCTTTAGAGCCCGTAGCTTGTTCGAAACAAGAGAGCGCTAGGGACTCTGAAAAGTCAATCAGCGCAGTGGCACCGAGTTGATCCCGCTTCCGAATGACGCGCTGTAGATACGAGCCCAAGCCACTCTGCAAGACGACAGGCGTATCAGGCCTTCGTCTCTTTCCGAAAATACGGCGGAAACCAGTGCACAGACGTCTCTCGATCGCTGGAGAGGCTCCACGCACTGAGCACCGCAGGGCCAAAGCGTAGCGCAGCCTAGAGTGCAGTGACGCGCGTCGCGCACAGGCGTTCTCGGAGCAATGGGCGCTTTCCAATGACTCATTCCCGAGATCTAAGTATGCGGTGGATGATGTAGGGACATCGGAGCCCCTGGCAGATGTCGCAAGGGGCGCACCGTCCGAGTCCAGTCCACACGTTCCCAGTCTATCGTCTAGACGTCTATCTCCTCCCACACTTATTCGGTTTCTGCGATGCGTCTAAAGCTGTCTAAAGATGTCAAAGGTTTCCCTTTCATGCAAGTTGCATGATATTCTAGGTGCTTGAAGGGGGTGTTGTGCCAAAAAAGTGAGAGTGTCGCAGACAAAGTAACGGTTCCAGATCCGTACACAACTTCCGTGCATGACCGGACCGGCTGGATATGCGGCCCGGGTGGCACGTTTCCAACCACTGTGCGTAAGCCGGCGGCGAGTCAATGTCGACCTCCTCTCCGTCGATCTTGACTCCCGCTCAGGCAACATCCAATACCACCGATGAGAAAACACCGTATTGTGGAGTGTGCGTTGTTATGTGGTCACCGGCTGGTCAAAATTTGCTGATGTAGTCGCGATAGGTGTCGCCGTCAGTTCTCTCGATACACCTGCCCGCGTTGCAATATGCTCTATTGCTCGTTGTCATGTTTCCGCTCAGAGGTACGAGATGAGGTGGCTGTGCCTAGATCAGAAAGTCTGATCATACTTGGAGCAGGCTCACTCGCAATGCTCGGAACCATTCTATCGTGACCAGTTAGCTTCAGACATAGGCTCGGAACCGTCTGCATCCGTGACTGAACGCAAGGCGATGATGGATCTCCTGAAGCGGTTTGAAGAGGATAACCTTGATGACCCATTTTCTAATCCAGAAGATGGCGATGTGGATGAGGATGACTTGGAGCGGCGCCTGGCGGGCATGGACCTCGGTGAGTGCAACTTCGACGTATGCTGTCAGATATTGAGCGTCTGCAGATAGCACATCTGTGGATCAGATATGGGCCGCATTGAGCTCAGAGGAACGGGAACGGTTCACTCGTGCCCTGCAAGACCCTGAATCCGAGTTGGCCAAAACGCTCCTTACGAGCCCCGACCTTGCAGATGACATACCGGCGCCATGGTGGACGGGCGCCTCTATGGTATCAGTCAACGCCCCCGCTTCCCGACCTGCCCAAGCTCCTGATGTCATGGTTATATCGGAAGCACTGCTCAAGGCACCTGTGCCACCTCCACCTACACCCGCCTTCCCTCTGGCAAATAACTTGGTGGCAATACTGTGCGTGTCAGGACTTTTGCCTAGATTTCACCAGTTCTAACAAGGAGAATCAAGTGTTGCATACGCTTACGCGTCGCGCCACCTTTCCGCATATCCACTCGCGCCCTCCCCCGAAGCCCGTGACCTTGTTTCTCGCTTGCTCCCGTTCCTTGTCGTGCGGGACGACAAGACGCGCTTCCCGGGTATTGAGTCTGCATCGACAGATGTGTTTTCCCGGTTTGAAGAGGTACAGACTTCCTCCTCTTTTTAATCTTCTGTCTTGAGCTATTCTATAGGGTTCCATGACTCCATCGGCATTCGCGCTTTTGGTGCAAGATGCGGCAACTCTGCTACGACCACCGCTCGTTATGGAGGGCGATAGCTCAATGTTCGCACTTCGCGCGCTCTCAGACCTGCACGCCTTGTACAAGGCCAGCGCACCCCGCATAGCCGCGAAGGTGATGTTCTATGCTGCGCAAGCGCACCGTGCACCGTCGTCACTCCTGCGCTCCCTTGCTGCGGATGCGGAGCGCTGGGCGGCGAAGCTCAAGCAGGAAGACGAGGACCGAATAAAGCCTGAATCCGTGTCGGAGACCGAAAGGCCGCAAGTAGCTGCTCCTGGGCGACCACTCATTGCGGAGTTGCCATGAGAAAGCCACCGAAGACCGTGCCGGACTAAGCCCTGCTTGCTCGTTATGATTCCTGCAGAGGGTCAGGGTTCTCCGCGGCTGCGCCTCGTAATAGATGGCCTGCCCTGGGACTGCGTCGAGGCACCGGGTGAAAGCGGGCATTAGGCGTTGCAAAATTTCCAGTTGGAACGTTGTGGTCACGGCGACATACACCTGTTGTCTTCAGTACTGCTCGGATATCCCGTCACCAGCCTGGTATTGTGAGGCGCTGACGGTACACTATCGCGAGCTATCATAATACCACCTGCAGTAGTCTTCCACGAACCTAGAGTCTGGTAGGGCGCTGGCTGTTTTCGAATTCACACGAATGAATAGAGAATGCCTTTGGAAGCTACAACGGCATTTGCTGCCCTCGGCAGTGACTGCCAGCACACCCTCTGGGTGTTAGTGACTGCGGCCTCGCTGACCGTTGTGTCAGAAAGGCTTGGCGCTGCGGCGGCAACGCGCGCAGAGCTTCGAGCGCCGGGGCCGGTAAAGCGGCCCCAGAGGCCGTGCCAGCTAGCGAGCCGCAATGAGACATCACAAGATTCGTTGACACCCACACCATTCTTTCTCTCCTTCACTTCCCGCACTCGCTGGCCGCAATGCAGGAATCCAAGGCTCGCAAAAGAAAAACTGCTTCCCCGAGACCAAGTCACGACGAAGCCGTGCACAACAAACGCGTACGCTACCCCGCGCTTGGCCTCACATGCATGATTGCAGACACAACCCTAGACGAACCAGTCGCAAGGATCTCGCAGCATAGCCAACCTACTTCTTTATGCTGTTGTAGCTGTCGCCGTTGTTGCGCTGTATCAGGTCTGTGGTGCTGTCGCCGTAACTGCATACGGTCGTAACCGTCTGGAATAGTATCCAAAGCCTGTAAAGCGGGCTATCCGCACTTGGCTAGGCCAAGATGGCAGCGATGAGCCGGAACAGCAACTACCAGGCTGGAGTCCACATAGTTACATCGGCCTTGAGGCCGACGTCCCAAAGCGCGATGCTGTTGTGGCGGCGTTCGAGGTGCGTGGTGCAGGCACTACTCTCCAAACTGCAGCTGACATGAGTTCGCAGCATGCGTGGGGGGCATACGGTGCGCAGCAATGCGATGAATGCGGGTGTATTCTGATGTGAACAGAGCGGGACGCGATGGGCGCGGACGAGTACCATCCGATCAGCCACAAAGGCTCCAACCTCACGGAGGCAGGTGGCATCGGCTACACGGTCGTCGACGCACTGGACACGATGCTCCTTATGGGGCTGGACGCGGAGTATCAGCGCGCGCGCCACTGGGTCGCGCACAAGATGGACTTCGAACGCGACGGCAACTTCAACACGTTCGAGGTGCGCCGCGCTCGCGTTGCGTAGCATATATGCGTCCCTCATCCGCGCGTAGACCACGATCCGTGTGTTGGGTGGTCTTCTCTCCGCCTATCACCTGTCCGGCGATGACCGTCTCTACCTGGATCGCGCACGCGAGCTCGCAGACCGCATGCTGCCTGCGTTCGACACCCCATCAGGACTGCCCCTACCGATGATCAACCTCGCGCGGCGCGAGGGCGTCTGGGCGCATGACAATCAGGGCCTCGTCAGCACAGCGGAGGCGTCAACACTTCAACTCGAATTTCGGTACCTCTCTGAGCTCACAGACGAAGATGTCTACTGGGAGAAGGCCGAGCATGTACGTCTCTTGCATTGTTGTAGAGCGTGGCTGAGTCGCTGAGCTGTGCATACAGGTGATGGCCGTTATTAAGGCCGGCCGCATGCCTCCGGGCCTCGCTAGCATCTTCATGGAGTGCGTGAGGCAGCCACCTGTACTAGTACCCAACCTAACGGGCCTTTAGCCCTCGTGAAGGGCGCTTTGTGACCTCTGCCATACGGTTAGGCTCTCGCGGAGATTCCTATTACGAGTATTTATTGTACGTTCCTTTTCTGGTTGTCGTGCGGGGTCTATTGACCATTGCTGTAGGAAACAGTTCATTCAGACAGTGCGTTGCCAGTTCCGTTATCTTGCATCGCGCTAATTCACATGAACGTCAGGGTCGCACTGAGGCTGTCTACCGCGATGTAGGTGCCATTCCACATGACTCTTTCATTTGGCTTACGGCTTTCACAGATGTATGAAGATGCCGTCCAAGCAATTCACGATCATCTTATCCAGAAGAGCCTGGAAACTGGGTTGACATACACAGCAGAGTTAATCCCCGAGTACAACTCCGCTGACCCCCGTGGTGAAATGTAAGACTCTGTGCCTCAGCCTGTCTTTCGTACTCAGCCACATTACTCAGCTCATGGCGTCTGACGCCGAAGCAAGACTTCCTCGTATGCTTCTTCGGTGGGAACCTGCTGCTTGGCGCGACGCGCTCGGGAGCGCTCGGGCAGGGCGTGAGCATTCCACCGCGTCCGGAGGAGCTCTCGGAACAGGGCAAGCGCGACTGGGCCACTGGTGTGGAACTCATCCGCACGTGCATAGCTACACACGATACCAAGACGTGCGTCATTCTCACTGTAGAAGTCCCAGGCGCGCCACTCATCGTTCCACAGTGGCCTTGCGCCAGAGATTGCGCACTTCAGAATCCCGAGCGACAATATACAGGGCATACGCAACGCTCCCGGGGATTGGTACATCAAGGGAGCAGGGTGGGCGGTTTTGTTCCATCAGTCCGCCGAGGCACGTTGCTGACGGCGCGTGCGTACAGCGTCGGCGAGCATCCGCCCTATGACGCGCGATACATGCTCCGGCGCGTCACGATCCTCCCTTATACATTTCCCAATCGGGCTGACTAAGGCGTTGCAGGCCAGAGACCATCGAGTCGCTTTTCATCGCATTCCGCCTTACAGGCGACAAGCGCTACCGCGACTACGGCTGGGCCATCTTCCAGGCGATCGAGAAGCACTGCCGCCTCCCCGGTGGCGGCTATGCAACAATCGTCAACGTCGACGAGGTGCCAGTGCGGCATGAGGACAAGATGGAAACGTTCTTCTTGGTGCGTGCTCCGGCGTCGTTGGCGCGGCCAAGGCTATGGCTGACTGCGCGCCGGCGAAACCACAGAGCGAGACGCTGAAGTACCTGTTTCTGCTATTCTCGGACGGAGACACGATCCCGCTATCTAGTGAGTGAAAAATGTTTTGGGCTGGGGGAAGTGCTGACTGTGCTCGTGCCAGAGTATGTGTTTAACACGGAGGTGAGTCATGGTCCCCGTTACCTTGGTGGAGCGCTGCTCATCGTTGTGAATGTTCCCAGGCACACCCGCTTCCGATATTTACGCCCTCTATCCGGACGGGCTTCTCTTGAATGCTCTTATCCACGTCTTATCTATCGGCATCTATTTCGCAATGCATATCTATTTCTGCGCCCCGCTAGGCCTCGCTTCTGCAAATAGGAAGCCAATGAACCTTAAGCTTGATGCGCGAAAGAGTAAGGTATAAGCCGCAAATAACATCCTGACAACAGTAATAGCAGCCACATACACGAAGTTATGTCTATGAGTACAAGATAGGTAAGTGATATGCAGATTACTCGCTCTCTCAAACATTCATCATCACGAACAGGCAGAAAAGTCCGGTATACGACCGCTTCGGGTCAATGTAAGCATAGTGAATCAACCCCAAACGCCATCCTTCTCGGGTGCCACGCTCTTCTACGCAGACTTGGACACAATCTCAGCATACGAGAATACCTTGCGTGATTCGTCGTCGCCGCCGATACTCGAGACATACTCCCACGGCTCGTCAGGGATCATGCTCTCGTTGTCATCCAGCGCAATCACGTTCTTCACGGGCGGCAGGAATTCGTACTCGCCCTCTGTGCCCCAACCCCAGTCAGCGCCCGTGCCCGTCACACACGTGAAACCCGCGCGGGGCGCACCTTTGGGCATACGTATCTTGACGGACTGCACGAGCGCCGCGAGTGACACCTCGCGGTTCTGTGTCGGGCGCAGAGCAAGCGGCGGCGGGGTCGGCAGCTCGGGCCACTCCCAGTCCTCGCGGCGTGCGTCGGGCTCCCATGGGTCTGTCCACGTTGGTGCAGGAGGCGAGCGCGCGGGGCGACGTGGGGGCGTCTTGCCCTTCGCGCGGTCGCCGGCCTTCTTCGCGCGCTGCGTTGCGAAAGCACGCTCGCTCACGGCCTTCAGCGCGGTGCCCGTGAGCCAGCCGGGCTCGGTGGGGATTGCGGGAGGGGGCGCAGCATCGCGAGCAGGTGCAGGCGCCGGCGCCGGCGTGTGGTGGGGCGTGGAGGCGAGCTTGGGCATCATGGAGTTGGGTTGCGTTACTGGAACAGTGCGTGCGAGGGAGCAAGCGCGGGGGGAGAGGTATATATCGCGGCGCGGGCCGGCGTACGCCGCCAGCGGTAGATCCGACGAGACTGCGGCTGACAGGTGGAGATACCGGTAGTGGTGGTGGATGAGGTCAGGGCGTGGGGGCGAAGCGCTGTGCCACCGCCGCGCGCACGCCCGTGCGTCGCGGCTTGCCTTTGTACCTGGCGCACGGGGCACGGCGGTGCCCGGAAGGCGCTGATAAGGCGAGCGCGCTCGATGGGGGCAAGTCCGGGGCTGCGAGCGGTGCACGTTCAACAGTGGGCGATAAGGGCTGCTACTGGCTGCGGGGCGCGGTCCGTGGCGCACTGGTGTCATCGTCATCGTGCGGGTGCCCGAGTACCCGGAACGGGACATCTCTGCAATAGAGCTCGGGACTGACAGGGTGCCACATTAACGCACATGTTGCGTCCGTCGGTGCGTCACCATCAAACAAAACAACAAGAGCGAAGGTGGCCGAGACCGGTGGTGGCTCGATCTCTAGCCCCGGTGACAATGAGAGGCGTGCCTCGGTGAGCTCTTTCCGCTTTGGCGCCTGCCATTGGGCTGCCAGCTCACGTTGGTCTCGAGAAAGTTCATGCTAATTTGCTCTAGTCGACTACAGCTTACTGAAGAAGGCTGCTCAGAAGCTTTGTCGTAATTGCGCCTCCGATTGATCTGCTTCTCTTATGACGCATAGTGCGGCGTATATATTCACACACATTCAACGGTCTGTTATCTGCTCTCAATGATGGGAACGCTAGTCAGCTTCAATGACGGACTATCCGTGTCCAGAGAATAGGATCAACGCCGGACGATAACAGACGCGGGGCCCCGCGAGACACGGTGGGAGTTGGCGACGCCTTGTCCGTGATCTGAGCATCCGGCTCCGAGACAGGCGGAAAGTTCTGATGCTCCGTCTTGATAGACCCAAAGGGGCGCGCCTGTGACACTCCACCGTTGGCCCCAGTCTGTTGCTCCGAGCATGAATGCGGCATTCTCTCAGGCTCATGTTACGGGAGCCAACCTCACTCAAGCTATGTAAATCGTTTCATTACGGGATATGATGTAAGTTACTGGGTATCTCTAGGTCATGAGCTCCAAGATCCGTCAGAGTATACAGAAACATTGCAACCTGGTTGTACAAGTGGCCTTGAGCATGAGAGAGTGAACTAAGTCGTGGGCGCGTGCCGCGGCGACGACCATCGGGCTTTTATCCTCGTGATGCCTCCGAGCACGAATGGCAATATGATCATGTGCCTTACAATAAAGGGCTTCTCCTTGTCAGGCTTGCCCTCGACTTCGGGGTCCCTTGTGACGTGGTTAACGTTGGGCTGGTGCCGCAGAAGGACACCGGGGTGGAAAACGTTGATGGCGAACATCGCGATCACAATCATTGCGGCGTCAAATACAGCTGGGGGAAAGTCGGGTCAGGGCGATGTTCGTAGTAGCGTCAGCTAGAGTATACTCACCGAAGTACCATTCAGTTGTGGCGAGCTTGCCTCTCCAACCTTCTGCGAGCTCCACCGTCCGGAAGATGCATCTGTGGGCTTACGTTAGAGGGAACACGGGGGTCGACTAGTGATGGTCATACCGCACGAAGATGAAGAACGTCGAGACGGATATGCCGATCAACACAAGCTTGATGGGCACGTCCGCTACCCCATGAGTCTCCCCCTGGATAGAAACAGAATTTATAGGCCGGTTTGCTGCAAAGCGCGTGTTGAATTCTAAGATGAGGGCTACAAATAAGACGATGGCGACTACGACTACGATTAGTACTTGGGTAGAGGATGGAGGTGCAGCTGTACATACCGAGCTGGATGATGATACCGCCAAGGGCAAGGTGGCTGCTCTGTGCGTCGGGGACGGTTAAGCCGAATCAATGGAAGGGTAGAAAAAGCAGCCACGCACCAAGGGCGACTGGTTATTGGTGAATGAGAGTATACTACCAACAACCTGCAGAGCAGCGGCACTGAAGCTCTGAAATCAAATCAGAAGAGCCCACTTCCGATGCCATAACGAACACCTACAAAGAATAGGAAGACAGCTTTATCTGCATTCGGGGGTGAACCCCGTCAGCCTAGGGGCGTACTGCAACATGAGACAGTACATACATCGATCTCCGCTCAGGCGTGCGTATTGGGGGCCGAGTTGATTGATTACGATAGCGAAGATGTCGAAGCAGGCGGCAAGGAGCCGTGTCGGCGCGACCAGAGTTGTCGTGTTTCTGTGCTAGATCAGAAAACATAGGAGATGTACAGGAGGTGAAGCGATACTGACTGCATAACGAAGGGCGCGAGCAGGGATGGATTGTGGCTCACGCTAGTCCACAGGCGGCCGCTCCAGCCTACTATCTCGAGCACACCGCATAATACGGCAGAGATAAGGAGGAACCAGCGGCGGAAGTAGACCGCTTGTAATCCATGGAGCACTGAAGAGCGCGCATTAGCAGCCATCGCTCTCGCACCGAAACTGGGAAGTAGGAACTTACGCGTGGTGAGACTAAACAGCACCACGAAGAGGATGCAGACCCATTCCGTGCGCTTATAGCGAGAAAGGGAGAGACGTTCAAATCCATCAGCCTCGAAAGGGGAATCTAGCGAATTGGTTGAGAATCAATCGTGTTGCAGAAGGTAGAGCAGGGGCGTACTACTCATGATGTTGTTAGGTCGTTGGCGATGGGATGCTGGCCACCGGTGCTGGCGAGTGCGACTTTATACCCAGACCGCCACTGCAACTCAATGCGTTTCCGTATGCCAGGGCAATTGCGCAGCAGAACCTAGACCGACGCATCGACGGGGGCGCACCGCGTTGACGCCTTCCGAAGCCTTCCAAACGACTTAGCTGTTGACGCCGGCGATCGTATCAGGAAAGATGCGGTCCCGTTTTAGAGGTCGCTTGTGTTCGTGACCAGGCTGTGCCCCCGCGCGAATGGCAGCGGCAATGGTCTCTCGAGGTCATTGAGGGTACAGAATGTCCGATAAAGAATGTTTTACGGCCAGAAGAACAGCCGCAATCTCAATCTGAGACTGCACCGAAAGGAAGATGCAGGTTGCGGACGGTGCTTACTAGCAGCGGTCCAGGCCGCCAGTAGGCTACCGAAGGTGTGTTCGGAGAAATATTCGAGTCGTTGTTTTCTGGAGGCGCAGCCATGAAGATCTCGTGAGGCCAGCACACATACAGTGATAGGGGCTGCGGAAAGGGTGTCGACACGGCACTTGTGTGGAACATGGTCGTATTCAAGTTCGCCGGCGGTGGCACGGCCGGGAAGTGCGGAAGCGGTGGGCGCTTATTGCTGCGGTAATCATCGTCAGTGTAAAAATAGACTCGGTCACCGGTCTCGCGGACAGCTACGCATCTTTAAATGATGTATGTCAGCTGTGGAGCAGCTCGTTTGTGACAGCTATGAATCCCAATAATTACTCCAGTAGATACTATATATTCTAATTCCAAGAACCAACCAGGAACATGCGACCAGCACGCGGCGATTGTACGATTGGCAAGGCACAGTATATCTAGGAACGGTGGGGTATCTCGGATTCCTCTGGGCCAATGGATGCACCAGACCGCAAGAGCACGATGAAGTATGAAGTGGAAAGTATGACATCCAACTGTTTTGGACGTTAAGGAACTGAGAAAAGAGGTGGCGGCACCGAACGAGCTACATACTCGCGACGCGACTTCTGCAGTGGCAGGACGTTCTCTCCTACTCCCTCCAATTGGAAGGTGGCACCTGAACCCGCTGGATGTGGTTACCTGAAGCTAGGCCTTGCCCTGTCCCGTCCATCTCATAGTCCAGTGAAACACCCACTGAGTTCGGGTCTCCGAGAACCGTACCGGGGTGAAATATGTTCAAGGTGAACATGGCCAGTAGGATCAACACGGCATCAAAGACGACTGGATGTAGTTGGCAGATCAGAATGGCGCATGACAACCACCACCAACAGGAGCGGACGTACCAAAGAGCCATTCAGTGGTGGCGAACGAACCTTTCCACCCCTGACCAAGCTCTATCGCTCGGAAGATGCATCTATGAAAAGTTAGCACGAAGAAGACTTGCACGTTGGTAATAGAACGCACCGGACGAGGATGAGGGCCGACGAGAGAAACATCCCGATGAACATACGTTTCAGTGGCACGGCGACAACGCCGCGGGCAGCCTCTTCCTGGTCTCGCGGGGATAACAGAGACTTGTGTCCCTTGTGGCGGGAAAAGAAGTCATACCCAACGGCCATAAAAGCAACAGCGCCGACTACGAGCATTGTCAGCGCCGTGAACGAAGGTCGCATAGTATGCCAGGCGTACCAATCTGGACGATTATGCCAGCGAGGGCTATGTGGCTACTCTAGACGCAAGAACTGGCTCAGCTAACGTATGAGCGGGAAGATTAGAGCCACTGACTTTGAGCGATTGGTTGTTGCTGTAGGACGTGATGCTGCCCACGATTTCTAGAATTATGGGGGCCAGTCCCTGTCACATTGTCAGGAACGGTCAGGGCAGTGTCAAGGCCGATACTCACAAGAATGCGGAAGATAGCCTGATCTGCATCCACAAGCTTAAATGATCTCGTCGCTGTACCTGAGCCAAAGGTACGACTTACAACGAGTTCCGCTCAAACGAGCGTACCGTGGGCCGAGTTGGCTAATTATAATGCCTAAAATGTCGAAATTGGCCGTCATAAGTCGAGCAGGTCCAACAAGGGTTGTCGTATTCCTGTGACTGGTTAGCAAGTGGTCGTTCGTTGGAAGGAGAGTACCGCTGACCCCATGATAAAAGGCGCTATCTTGGACGGGTCATTGCTCAAACTGGCCCACAGACGGCCGGACCACCCCACGACCTCAAACACGCCGCAGAGCACAGTGGACGTGAGGAGCGTTCGGAACCAGAGGCGGTAACGAATTGCTTGATACACATGCACCGCTGAGTTACGTCTGTTAGCTTTGTTTACTGTAAGGTGAGGTGTTGGTATCGCCCACCTGTGGTGAGAAGGAACAAGGCAACGAAGACGAAGCCAACCCATTTCGTAGGCTTGTAGTGGAATCGAGATTGATTAAAATCTTCAGAAGACCACTGGGCAGAACCTAGGCGGGCCTCGTGAATAGAGTCCAGACTAAAAGAAGCAAAAATGCGTACTCATGATGTTAAGTTGGATGTTGGTGGTTGGATGATCTTTGATGGTAAAGTATGGTATGCATTTATACCACGTCCACGAGCCAGAAACTGCGCAGCAGTGCCAAAACGGCGCAGCACGAAGTGTGCTGGCGCCGGTCGAATTAAATGGCCATTTACCTTTCAGAAGGGAGGGCCTGGGAAGGCTGTGCTCGTGTTTGGGAAACCGAAGCCACAAATAACTCAACGCAACGTGTGCCATGGGCAATTGAATGCCCGAGAAACTATCCCGAAGGCGTCGCGAGAGAGACGGAGCAGTGCGCAGTACACCCTCCCCAACCCTATGCCTCCAGAGCGGGCGTGGTGGCAACGGAGCCGAAGGCTATTGGAGCGTCATGTTCTCCCTCTAATGTCCAGTAGCTAGTCTTCCACCGTATCGCGCGTGACCAGGGAATTCGTTCTATCTAGACCAGACTTGATTTACCCGAAACTACAGAGGTAGTTGAAGACGGCTTTTGAGACGCCAACAGTCCGCTGTCAGCGGGGCGGGACTTGGGAGCGACGCCGGCCCTGCTGTTTACGCGGCTGTGGAGATCGTGTATGTTTCCGGGAGGAGAAACGCCACCGAAGGGCCCCAGGGCCGCAGTCAAGTGCCATGTTCAAAGGCTCTCGCAGTGAGAATGACCCCGGGCCTGCGCGCCAATGAGTCCGCGATGTCGATGGTTGGTGGATGGTGTGTTACGGCATGAACATGTGGCAGTGCGAGCGGTGCCGCGAATATCCCGACACAGGCGCTCCGGGCCGTCATGCACTTTGCACCTGCCACGACCCTGTCTCTGTACAACTGCTATGGCGGGTGCCGGTGGCTCGCTGTCTTCCGTAGTCTCTGACCTCGTCCGTGCGCAAATGGGCGCGTCCGTACCTAGCAATGTCACCGACGAAGACCTGGACCGCCACGTTGCTGAGCTCATTCTCAAGGAGGCAAAGAAGAAAGCGGAGCAGTATGGCACACAGGGTATCCGCGCCTACCTACCGCAGTATGTCTATTCACCGTCCGTGCCAACAGCGCCTGACCTGACAACGGTGAATTTCTACAGGCCGGAGAGCAATGTTCCGAAGACGAACAAGCGCTTCCTCTCGTCGATCATTCGCAACACTGACGACCATAACAAGTCCATTCTCCGGGCACAGGCACTTTCAGCCTCCGAGATTCGCATGGAACGCGAGGCTCAGTTGCGCGCTGAGCGCAAAGCGCGCGCAGAGGAAGCGGCAGCTGCGGAGCGCACCAGGCGCTCCCGGCGTGGCCGGGACCACTCACGGGACCGCGGGCGAAAGCGCAGCGAGCGGAGCTGGGAGCGGTACGGCTCGGACGAGGATGAGGACCGGTGGTCGTCATCAAAGAGGCGACGGGACGATGGAGATGAAGCAAGGCGACGGCATCATCACCGCTCGCGATCCGCGGGGCGGCCCTGGGGCGACGAGGATGAAGGATCCAAGCTCCACCGACACCGTTCACGCACCCCTGACTTAGGCGGCGACGATATAGAGGAACCTCGTCGCCAGCGCCGGCACGCCTCGCGGAGTAGGAGTCCTCGTCGTTCGGACGAGCGGAAGCCTCGTCGCGCAGGCGAGACTACCTCCAAGCGACGTCGTTCGCTGTCTCCTTCGGATGCCAAGGATGGGGATCGCCGTTCACGACGTCGGCGTCGACGAAATTCTAGGAGCCCTGGCCCCGACAGCGCTTCCGAGGTAGACGACGACTCAAGACGCAGACGACGCTCACATCACCACGACTCTTCGCGCCGACATCGGCACCGATCACGGCCACGCTCTCAGGACAAAGTGTCTCGATCTGACACGCTGTCACAGGACTTTGATCCCTCGAGACAGGCGTCTGGTTCCAGAGCTCCAAGCCAGCCCCCATCCCCCGCGGATACCTCGCGTGACCTTAGCCTACGCGAGTCGGACCTTCGTCGCAAACTGAAAGGAAAAGGGAAGGCTACAGAAGAATCGGCACCCAAACGTGCTCGCTCGCGTTCGCGTACACCCGCCTCAAATGCTCGTGCAGCCTCTCCTGCGCCAACGCGTCCGCCTTCTCCTGGCCCTCGACCACCACCAGGACCTCCACCTCCCTTACCACCACCTGACGACTTCACCCGCGATAGCATACGCCCCGATCTCCCTTCCAAGATGGACAAATACTTTGAAGCATCGTACGACCCACGCCTCGATGTGGCACCGCTCCCCGCTCCCAACATCCCTGCCACCGGCCTCATTGACAACGATGAATTCGAAGGCTGGGACGCAATGCTCGATCTCATCAAGCAACGGCGGGAGGACAAGGCGGAGCGCAAGCGGCTCGAGCGGCTTGGGGTACCCGACAAGAGCTCTAAGGATAAAAAGAAGAGCAAGAGCAAGGTCGCGGGGCTTGGCGTGGCCGGCACACTAGCTAGCTGGTCTGAGGGTACGTCAAGCATGATGGGTATTGAATACAAGAAACGTGGGTCGGTCAGGGAATGGGACCTTGGGAAGGAGGAACCAACATGAAAGACTGAAGCCCCTATTACAACTTGATTACAACACTTCTCGGAACCAACTGGACCTCTCATCTTTAGATTCTTTGCATTCATCCTGTAGTCTGTACTACTATAAGCTATTTATATGTCGCTTTTGCATGGCTGAGCCCCTTGCATTATCGACGAACAATATATCTTGGCATACCCATTGAAGTGTGGACGGGCGCCAATGATCAGTGTGGCCGAATTTGGAGCACGCGCACAGACGCGCACCGTATTTCACGCGACGCGTCGAGCGCGATTTCCCGCAACTTCACCATGGCCTCCCCTGCAGACATCGCCCAAGTCCTCTCATCTACCCTCAATCCCGATACGAATATACGAATCACAGCAGAGCTCAACCTCTCCGAACTCCTCAAGAACCCACGTAAGCCGCTCTCTCTACTCATTCTGGACGGACAACAGCACCCGCTCACACCTGTCCCGCGCGACGCCTTCCAGAGTCCGCGCTCTCGCTTGCGCAGCTGATTCTATCCCAGGATGCAGAGTCCTCGCTACGACAGATAAGTTGACGCGTTCTGCACGCGCCGATCGTCGCTTGATGACTTCCGCGTGCTTGTGGGTCGGCCCTAGCACTCGGCGAGCATTGTGCTCAGAAAATACGTGAAGGAGCATTGGTCTCCAATCTTCCAGCAGTTCAGAGGGAATGCACCACCTGTGGAGGTCTGTGGCCACTGTCCTATGTTCTGAACGCTGATGCGATGGTTTGCGGATGGATGCAGGTCAAAGGCCAGATCCGCCAAGTCGTCTTTCAAGGACTGTCCGACCCAGATCGCAAGATCAGGTCACTATGCGTGTGTATCTGCACTTTGACAAGGCTACAAGCGATTGACGACGCGTAACAGGCGCATGCATTGTCGACAATCGCCAATGCTGACTGGCCAGACGAATATCCCGACTTGCTTAACCACCTTATCCAGCTCCTATCATCCGGCTCATCCAACTCCATTCACGGTGCCATGGAAGTCTTCACCGAGTTTGTCAGGGCAGACTTGACGGAAGACCAGCTATTGCCTGTGATGCGCGAGCTTTTACCAGTTCTGATGGCGATTCTCAGTGCAAACGAGGTATGTGGCGATCATTCTGACTGTGGTCGGTGTTAAAGCCCGCATATATACACCCTCAGCAACATTCTCCTCTCACTCGTGCGCGCACAATTTCTGTTTTCCGCCAATGTGTAGAAGCGCTCTACATGGTGAAGGACCAGCATCCGCAGGCAGTCAAGGAGGCTGCCGCAAATGTGCTTCCTGTCTGGCTAGACGCGTTCAAGGTCCTCCTCGAGCTCGATCCTCAACACGATGTTATTGGGGAACATTGGGATGGTCTGGACATCCGAGTTCAGATCTTTAAAGTGCGTCTTTTGCACCTCGTACCAATACACCATCTGACTGAGGTCGGGGAATACAGACGCTCGACACAGTCCACACGTCCTTCCCGCGTGTCATCGCTCCATACCTCCCAGCCTACCTCTCCGCATCCCTGCACCACCTTCAGGCCCTTTACCCAACGTTTGTGCAGTACTACCTCGCCGATAACGCAACGGTTCCAAATTCGTCCGAAGGTGTGCCGATCGAGCTCCACAAGCTCATCGCACCTCTAGTGGATTTCGTCTCTGCCGCCACGCGCAGGAGCAAAGCGCGGGTCTCATTTGAGGACGGCACGTTGGGGCGGTTGGTTGACACGCTCGTGCAGTGGGCGCAAATGACCAGGGAGAACGTGCGTGCTCTTTACCTCGCCAGAAGATGGTAATCGAACGTCTCCCAGGAGGAAGAGTGGGCTGCGGATGCGAATCTATTCATCTCGCAGGAGGACGACGACACGCAGGCGTACAGCATACGAGTTGCCGTCTTCGATCTGCTGGCGGTATGTCATGACACAGAGTAAATCTCGCTCTTCTGACCTATACTCCGTAGTCTCTCCTGAGCAATGCACCAACCCAGACCGTGTCAGCGCTCGAGGCTTCCGTCAAGCGCATCATCACAGAAACTAATCAAGCCCGTGAGGCCGGCGTGCAGGAGTGGTGAGCCAGCTTTCTAGTCTCAGATTGACTTCGGGGTCCTGATTGGCTCCAGGTGGCGCCCTCTCGAAGGCGCACTGGCGACCTTGGGCTCGCAGGCTGAGCAGATCTCGGACATCACGAATGACGAAGTTGACTCTGGCAGGCCGAAACCACTCGACATCGAGTACCTCCTTGCTCAGGTTATCCCTTCCCTACTCACCCTGTCAGGTTCGTATTTCCCAGCTTAGGAAGATCGACCGCTCAGGCTAATGCGTGAACCATACATAGCATACCCGTTCTTGCAGGGACGCTGTCTATTCTTCGCAAGTCGGTTTGCAGAATTACTTCCCTCAGACGTCCGTGGACAATACCTTGATGCTGCTGTGCAAGTCATCGAGTCAAGCGAGACCGGTATTCCTTTCAAAGTCTCTGCAGTCAAGTCTATTCAACAGTGGGTTCCGGTGGGTGGCACAGGTTATCCCCACGCTGACGTGTTTGCACCAGCTTTGCTCAGTACATTCAGGACAGCCAGTTGGCAATCGTGCCCAGAATTGCGAGGGATTTGGGGCCGTTCCTGCTGGAAACCACAGAGGATACCCTTACCCTTGTTCTGGAGACCTTGTCTGCTCTGTCTGATGTTGGCAGCGGCACGTGGTTGACCCCAGACCTGGCAGATGCCCTTACCGTCGCACTTTTGGATGTTTGGCCGAAGAACATCAGAGGTATAGTTTCTCTCTCACTTCTATCTCATCATCAACTGACCTTTCCTTCAACAGACCCAATCTTCTTGTCTATCCTCAACGATGTGCTACTCTCCATCGCTAGCTCCAAGACACCAGGTATCTACGAGACAACCATCAAACAGGCGCTCCCAAGGCTCACGACGGCGATCGCAAATGCCAGCGCGGAAGAATCATGGGTTGCCTCGTCGGCGCTCGAGCTTCTTGGTAGCCTTGCACGGGGTGCACCTGAGGCCGGTCTGGGCGACGGGTTCTTTGCTGCCATCGCTCCAAGCGTGTTCAATTGTCTCAAGGTCGCCGAGGACCGTGATGTTCTCCAGGTGCGTGCACGGTCCGTTCAAACCGGCCAACCTTCCTAACATGCCACGCCGTTGCAGAACGGCGTCCTACTTCTCACCCTCGTCGTGCGCAAGGACGTCAACCAACTCCTGTCGTGGACCGGCACAGATGGCCAGACGGGCACCGCAAATGTGCTGGCAGTCGTCGCGCGACTCCTGCAGAACCAGGACGAGTCAGGCGGGCTCGTGATCGGCGACCTGATCATCCACCTGTTGCGGCGCGCGGGCGAGAGCGTGCTGCCGGTGCTGCCGGATCTGCTGCAGGCGATGCTCGCGCGCATGCAGAGCGCACAGACGGCGACGTTCCTACAGAGCCTCGTCGTCCCGTTCGCGTTCCTGCTACACGGACAGCGAGACATCGTGCTCGACCTGCTCGAGGCGGCGCGCATTGGGGACGATGCACGCGTGGGACTCGACGTACTACTCAACACGTGGTGCGAGAACGCGGCGACGTTCCAGGGCTTCTGGCCAACGCGCATCAGCGCGCTGGCGCTATGTGATTTGCTGCGCGCTGAGCGAGCATCGTTGCAACAGGTCATCGTGAAGGGCGACATCATCATCACGGCGGCGACGAAGAACAGTGAGTCTGCAACCCCGACACATCTTCGGGGATTGCGATCTGATGGGCTAAAAGCGATCATGACGCGGTCCAAGACCCGAGTCGGCGAGTGTGACGTCGTGAAGTCCAACTTGCTGTGTGCTGATACCCCCATACAGAACCACCCCAATTTACCAAAGTGCCATTCCCAGTCAAGGCACTCAAGCTTCTCCTTCATGAACTGCAGACGAATGGCGAGGCCGCCAGCATGGCGGCACCAAGCGGCCTGCTTGATGCCGATTCCGACGACGGCGTAAGTACCGCCTCTCAATCAGCCGCATGGAGCGATGTCTGACCATTGTGTCTGATGTATAAAGGCTTCGGAGTGGGCTGACGAAGAAAAGCTGGAGCAGACTTTGAAGGAGGACGAGTTCGCGTTCCTGTCAGACATTGTCGGCGTGCGCGGCATGTCGTTTGACAATGACGACGTGCTCGCGGACAACGACGACGAAGACCTTCTCAAGGATCCTGTCTCGCAGATTGACCTCCGCGTAAGCGTCGTCGAAGGGATTGTCCTCACATCGCACTGATGTCCTGCTACAGGCGCACGTTATCTCGTTCATCAAAGAATGCGCCGCGCGCGATGCGAACGGCTTCGGGGCGCTGGTTGGGCAACTCAATGCTGAAGAGATGGTGGTGGTGCAGCGCGTGGTGCAGGAGCAGCAGTGAAACATATAGGTGTAATAGATGTGCTAGTATAATCTGTTGATTGGCGTCAGATTTTGTGTATCGTAGTTGGCTTCAATCCCAGGATGGCAGGATCCTGCATACCCACGATATTTGACTTCCTACACAACTGGCTGATGGACGTTGCAGATTTAATAGCTTGGCTCACTTGAACATTGTCTGCGCAATAAACCGACAACATACTGCCAGTCTCGTTTGATTCGAGTATAGCTGGGGACCATTGTATATTGAAAAAAGATGTATTCAATATCGAAATACCGGATAGACCAAGAAGCACATAAAGTGTGAATGCTATACAAGATGTTCCAAGGGTATGTCGACATGCCGTGCCCCCCAAAGGTGTCGACACGACACTTCCTAACTTGGGTCCTTCTCGAGATCACAGAGACTCCAGAGAGTCACTGGCACTGTCAACGACGGTGGAGGAAATCTAACATCGAGCAGCGTGGCATATGTCCCTTGAAGAGAAAAGTTCGACGCGCAACGCGCGTTATATAGGTGTTCGGCACCGTCCGTTCCCACGGGCGGCGGAAGCTGAATTTTGTCCCCATCCTCTTGGCCCGCGCTGGAACGCAACAGCGTACACCAGCGCCGCAGGAGACATGCTGCGAGCCTTATTCTCACAAGGTGTGTCCTCAGTAGGGTATATAGGGCCATACTTACACCGTTTCAGGCTCGGTAGCCGTGGGAGCAGCCGCCTCGTCATCACGCGCTGCTTCCCTACACACCTCCGCCGTCCTGAACATCGAGTCCGCACGGAAACGCCAGGCGCGACTGACGCGTCAGAAGAACCTTGCAAAGCGCGAGGAGCTGCAGAAAAAGGCCGCCTCCTCGCGGCCGCACGTCATCCTCGGCACCGTCGCGGGCAACGAAACCAAGTGGACGTCGTCCGACCTCGCGCGCGTGCTCGTCCGCCCAGAGGAGCTCGCCCCCGACGCGCCGACAGACGCCGTGCGCATACCAAAGGCGGCTTCCGACATCGATGTCCCGCAGACGTTGGCATTTGGCCTCGGCGAGGGCGAACAACGGATGCTCTTCGGACATCTCCCGCTCCTCTCGGCGGACGTCAACACACGCCGCGAGCTGACCGCGATGAAGGGCCTGCAGATGGAAGAGGCGGCTGCGCAGAATGAGACGGATATGGCCGCCAGCGTGGCGCAGGCCAGCCAGGTAGCGAAGCTTGTGGACATGCGCAACGCGAATGCGCAGGGGATCGCGTTCGAGAACCGGCGGAGGGTCATTGCGGAGTTCTCAGAGCCCGGCAAGCCGAATGATACCGGGCGGACGGAGGTCCAAGGTGCGCGCCCTGTCGTCATCAACCCAAAGGCATCTCTGACCCTATCATCATCTCAATCAGCTGCATTGTTGACCCTCCAGATACGCAACGTCTGGCACCACCTCACACAGTTCAAGCGGGATGTTGGGGGCCGGAGGAACTTGCGTCGGCTCGTTCACCAGCGCGCCAAGTTGCTGAAATATTTGAAGCGCAGTGACCGGGACAGATACGAGCGTGTTCTGGAACGACTCGGACTGGAACCTAGTGCAGTTGAAGGTGAACTCGTCGTCTAGAACTATCATTCAGGATATCCCTGTGCTGTTTAGATCACACCGTCTTTATAATGCCTTTCCCTCGTGCTTCATGCGTCTTTCAATGTTTGGCGCGCGTGTGAGGGCCCACGCATCTGGCATAATAATGGCGAATATGTCAGGAGTCGCGACAGTTCAGGCGCTCTAGCTGCACTTTGCACTTTCCGTTGTCCACTGGGGCCTCACGCTATATACCTAAGCCTATGTACGATGACGGTGAGGCCCTTCGGAAGCGCGGGACATATAATGCACGTTGCGTTGCAGCGACAAGAGATGATGCAGACCGATAGGTCCGACGCGCTAAATTTTATCCTCTTGTTCATCCTGAGTCCGCTCAAGCCCTCATGGCCTCTGCTCCAGGTCGAGACGTCACTACGTTTGCTTATTCTTGGCGCGAGCTGTTCGCAATTAAAGTGTGTTAGTCGGTTCATTCATTGTCCCCGGGATTAGCATCGAGTTCATCTAGGGTGTACGGGATCTGAAGATCACTGTTAAGATCCCAAAAGCGCCGCGGGGACTCAACGAGGATTCCACCTGGGGAGGTAATTGTAAGTGTTGAAATGTGACGTGGTAGTACAATGCTCACCCTTCTGGGGAATCTGCTTGATTCCATCCCAGACGAGGGTCATTGTACTAAACTCGTTCTGGAGCTCCAGAATCGTGCTGGGCATCACGCCGCATTCTTTGAGGATAAGCTTTAGAGGGTGCGTGGCCCCCTTCCTACGATGGAGGAAGACCTTGAGCTGCTCGAGCGGCGGCGATGATTCCACGAGTTCATTCGGCTCGCTCAACACCACCGCGCGAAGTGTGAGGCTGACTAATTGCGGGAAAGCCATCTGGCCGAACGTCTCGCGGAGGTCGAGCGATACGAGGAATCCCTCGGTTGTCATACCAGTGAGGATGAGATGCTCGATGTTTGTCGCCAACTCCGTCAGGCGATTCCACGGCACGGGGAACCAGAAGAGGCAGCCGGAAACGTCAAGTGTGCGGATGGAGTCGAGCATGGGGAGCTCGGGTAGCAGCAACAGTCCAAAGTCCAAGCCATTCTCTGTCACTGTCTGGAAGGGTGTGACCTCCAACAAATCCTTCTGCTCCTCCCCATCGGCGATTGGATGTTTCGCCGTCCAGGATGCGATGCCCTGCATTGCTTCATCTTCCGAGATTGAGAGCGTCTGGAATTTAAAACCAGCCTCTATTCGGGATGCGTAATGTTGGTTGATGACCGTGGCAAAGGCATGGATTTCATCCCTGGTATAGTCGTCACATTCGGGGTACAGGTACAGCTCCGCTTCTTCTGGGAACGTCATGGTCCCGAGTACCGACGTGACTTCGCTGGTGAGGCCGAATATGCTGAGGTCCCGAAGCTTAGGTAGGGACACGGAGCGCATCACCAGCCGCACCTCGTCCAGAATGGGAGGGAATGTGCCTCGTCCGATGCTAAGGACCTCGAGATTAGGGAGCGACGCAATCGTTTCCAGCATATCCTCAGCCGATTCCCAGACTCGGCATTGGACGAGAGAAAGCGTCGAGAGACCGGGATGAATGCACGGGGATGTTGGGCTGATGCTGAAGCCCGATAGATCCAACTTCCGCAGCGCAGGAAGTGCTTCGCCTTTGAAGAGCTCTGGAGGTAGCTGGATGAACTCGTCCCGCGTCACGTTCAGGGAGAACGCCTCGAGTAGCGGCGCGTGTTGCTGGCACAGCGCGTCAACGACCTCGTCGATGAATGGTGACCGGTCCCGGACCTTGGGTGGGGGCCCTGTAAACCACACGCGATCCGGCACTTCAGGCTTCTCGAATGTATCTTCCAGCGCAAGCTCGCGCACGCGTGGCAACGCATCTAATGCGGCACGCAGTGCGGCGAGCGACAGCTCCGCGCCATCTTCCTCCGCGTCCTTGTCCCACAGCACCACGACCGGGCGCGAGCGCGAGTGCTCGAGCATGGTACGCGTCCATGCCATGCTTACGAGCGGGAGGTCTGTCCAGAGCTCGCTGCACGCGTGAGCGACCCGGCGCCAGTGCCCACACACTTGTGTGATGGTGATCCAGTGTGGTATTTTGCCAGTTGGCTTTGGCGGCGCCGATGGGTCGCACAACAGACGGACATGGCAGAAGATGCCGGCGAGGCATTCGGTCGGGAGAGAGGCGATGGGAGGGTGCACGAGGTGGGACACGTCCGATGACTTGGGGTGGGTGTTAATAGGCTTGATGTCGAGTAGACGGGCTCCGCCTCTCACCACCATGTCAGACATCGTGTATGTGCAACTCCTGTGTGCGCTCAGGACGTCTTCCTTCAGTCAAGGCAGCTTCGCCGGAGGGAGTCGGAAGGTAGCAGAAGGTAGGTTGGTAACCTTGTTGGTGATGGTGGTCTGCAATCGCAATCGGTCGACAGGTGTCGGTGAGCGGTCACGTTGTTTGATTTGGTTTCCATGATACTGTAAGGTTATGTGCCAGCGGCATGCGGGTCCGAGGCTACGTTACATTCTGTTCTTGAACTTCGAATTATTTGGATCAACGGGGCGACGGCCCTTGGATGTCTTCGCGGTCACGGGACTCGGAGTCCCCTCCTCTCGGCGTGTACCAGCCCAACGCCAACCATGACCTCTATCCGACTCTCATCCACTGTCTTCCGCCACCTGTTGCCCCCCACATCCTGTACATTGACACCCCGCGTCGGAACCGCTTTTTTTCGGATACAATTACGCCCATTCTCGTCAACCTCCGCCTCTCCTGGGAAAGACGACGCCCCAACGCGACAGAGACGTTTCAGAAGGCATATCCGCACACTCGATCCTGCTCATCTCCACCCCTCGGATTTTATAGATTTATCCGCGCGTCACAAGGCTATCGTATGGTCAGTCCTCAATGACGAACTGGAACGCTCTATCGTTCGATACGGCGGCTCTCCGACCACCACTCGGGGCCCGGAGTCATTTCCGGAGGGAACCAGAGGGTTCCTGTACTACGTACCGCCAGACAACCCTACGGGATCCGGCCATGTACGTTTTCGCGTGACCAAAGACAGCAACGTCCCGCGCTCATTCCAAGATGGCCATGACCTTTTACTGGACGACGGCGTACCCTGGCGCCTACCCCCGGGCCTCCTGGCGCAGCCTAGTACTTCGGGCCTGGCAGCGCTCATCATGCAACAGCAGCTGGCTACGGAAGAACATATTGCAACTTGGTCTCTATATCCTAAGACCGGCAGGCGCCCGCACGAAGACGCACCCAAGGTGGAGCGGTTCGGGCAGCCATTCCCCATCAACTTTGCTGCATACAGGGTTATATTCTGGACGAAGGCCGAAGGGAGCCTCGCGAAAGTGCGGATCCATTTTGGTTTTGAACCGGGTAGACGACCCGCGTTCACACAAGGTGACTTGCTCTTGATGTTTGCGAGGAAGTCATGGCGTGTTAACCGGTTGTTTCGTGATCTGCAGGCACGGGCATCGTTTGTCTTGAGCCGCTGACATCAACGAAACGAAAAGTCGAGCGCGCCGCTGCCATCCGCATCCTCAAAATCACAGAACCCGTCGAGCCCCGCCCAGAGCTCTCCCATCTACATGTGCCCAAGGAAGGGAATCTACTCAGCTCTCCGCGCACCGGGCGGCCCATAACCTTCCCTATCGACGGCTTTTCGAGCGGTTCTCGTGCTCTCCGAGGGTTCTGGGAGGATCACGAGCGTCGCGAGGCCGAGTCCAGTACGGCGGTCCCGTGATGGGAAGGTGTGCCCGAGTGCTCAGATATACCCTGCGTACAATGGATGAATAAAACAGGTTCACGGGTGCCGGCGATTTTGAGGCGTTCAGTCACTTGGCTATCCGCTATTGTCAAGTACGTAAGCTGACGGGCGCCCCGTACAAGCTGAACGCCGTGGGTGCGTCGGGGGGCTACCACGTATCCTGCTGTGCTCAAGGCATCTCCCTGCCATCGGTGTGTGCGTCGGAATCCACCATTAGTTCATGCCCCAGTGCATGCCGCTGTATAGTGATGTTCCCTCCTGCTTGCAGCTTGCTCGCTAGGACCCCTCAAACCGACCCTCGTAACGGGAGCGACCGTCTAACAGCTGTTCCAGGAAAGTTTTGCATGGCACATCTCGCGGCGCGGCGGTAAGAGAAATTGAAACACCTGAAAAATGCAGCGAACATGAAGAACGTACGCTTCCTGCACATCACTCAAGTTGGATCAAGCCGCGGACAATGACAGGTCAACCAGGGTCAACTGGTCATCGATCACGGTGCCTGTAGGCGGAACGTTGTGGAGATGGCTCTTCAGTTCTTCTTCAAATCTGCTGGGGTGAGCCGAGGATTGCTGCTCAATAGAAGTGCTCTGAAATCTTGCTCTGAACATCAATCCTGAGGCGGCTCGCAGTGCAAAAATTCCCCGATGTAAAGTTCTAAGGCGCCTAGTGCTCTCTAAAGTGCCATCTAGATGGTGGCCAACCTCAATGCGCGAGCGGCGCCGCGTGCCAGTCCATATAAGTACACGATTGCCGGCTGCAGATCCAGGGTCCTCCGCGTGCATCCGAGGACGCGATTCTAATGCAATAACTCGAACTTCGATGCATCACCAGCAGGCTCATCAGCTCTCATTAGCCCGAGGAACATACGACACGACGGGCCGCGGCCTACAGTGCTCGCTTATGCACCAGTTAGACACGGAAGCTCGGAAAATTGACAGGCGCATAGATGTGATTGGTCCTGGACCCCTCCTGCAGTACATTCAGGTGCTCATTTGATCTCCGCACATGTCCATTCCTACTGCTACATAATTTCGCGTCGCAGGGGCCTATCTTTTGTAATTAGCTGTAAGTGGTTCGCGCACTCCGCATCGTTCACAATCGCGAGCTGGTAGAGGCGCATTGCGAGATGTAATGCACCATGATGCACGACGCATGACACGTGATAGCGGCTACGAGCGTGGTTTATGTTCATGCGTATGAGACGCAGATGGAGCCGGATACCGTCTCCTCTGCAGTCCCGAGTAGCCGCCAAGCTCGCGGCGGTGGCTGATGGCGTCGAGCTGGTAGCTCGTGGTGCCAGGTAAGTAGTGCCAGGTGGCCGGCGGTGCCTCGCGGGCGGCGGCGACGCACGTCGGAATTACGCCCCGGTCAAAGCATATGCGCTCGAGTGAGGGAAGAGCGGCCATTGGCGTGTCGAGGATTCGCCATGGAGGCCGGGCTAGGCCAGAAGCCGGGAGTAAGCGGAGCCCTTGGTTTCCTTGGTGTCCCGGCGAGGAATCCGAGGGGAGCGCGAGTTCTGGCGGAGCCATCGACGTCTTCTTTTTTTATCTCCTTCATACAGCCAATTAATCCAAATTGATGGACATCACGCA